>VDFB02000008.1:322599921-322690592 GCA_007258455.2 Sequoia sempervirens | reverse complement strand
TCAATCTTGCTTGGACTTAGAAAAGTCTAAGTGCCAAATTCCTCAACTTACTGGAACTGCTTACAGGGGGATTGATGATACTGTCTCCATGCTTTTTGCATTGAAATTGATCCATCTTGCTGGATGTTCAATCTTCCATTTACCCATTTTCTTGAAGTTGCTTTGAGGAGGCCTAATAGCTAGGGTTTTAGGGAATTTTTGTTGTCTCCTCACACTATTGGATTGTTCCAGCATCAACTCACTTTAACCTATCAAATTATGACCAAAACCTTCTTGATACCGTACTGGTACCATACAGTACCTTTTGCCCCTACCCGAGTTCTCAATTTTTCACTTCCCAAACTCCTAACCGGGTCATAAAGCTCGCCTAGGGTTTGGGTCTGCAATATTTTTCCTGGATCTTCAACATTCCTAACCCTAAGTATTTACAAAATGTTGGCTCCTCTCCCATATTCACCTATTCTCAGGGAAACCCCGTGGACAGTGCTTATGGGGGAGCCATTTTTTTTTAAAACAAATTGTTCAGGAAAAGCAATGAAAACCCTGTTAACTTCTGATTTCTGATCTAGGGATTCAAATGAATTTCGCCACTCCACTCACAATGTTTACACAATGGAAATTGATCCTAAACTATTACAATAACAGGAATGCAGTGTTAAATCTGATCAATAAGCGACTATAACAACTCTGCTGCAAAACACATTGAGATTTCAGAAATAAAACTATACAACTCTAACCTATGAATACAAACACTATACCTAATCTCCACTCTTATCTACCAAATGAAATAAACTGAAAACTATTCAAAGAGACTAAGAATAGTGGAAGAACGGTATAAACAAAGTCATTTTAGCCGTTGTTTCTCCATGCATGCGGGTAACACACAAGACACAGAAAACCAGAAATAAAAACTTTTATAACCTATTCTATGGATACAAAACACTTTCAACATTCATAGAAAATTGTCTATATGATTAAAAGTATCCTAACTACTCTGTGAACACGCATATCAATGCCAAATCAATGCATTAACACATGAGACCACTCTGTTATGAAAACACATGATGTTTTGTGAAACACAAAAAAAATTAAAACTCCCTTAACCAACCATTAGCATCTTTTAAACAATGATGATGTGGCTTTAATCCACTATGTGCTTTGTAACATGATACATGCTGTCTAAAGCTTAATAAAGCAGAATTTAACAACTTAGACAACCTAATGACAAAGATGAAGTTAATCCTAGTGATTAACTCATCTCACACAATAACAAGACCATCTAAATCAAACAACTAAAACCCCTGACTTGGCTAAAGTCAGTACAAGCCAAAATTTTGCAAGCCAAAATGGAGGAATGTACCAGGTGCCTCGCAAGACCAAATTTGAGAACCCTGTGGATGCAAAAACAAAAACCAAAATGTTGAAATGGAAACCTAGGATGGAAGATGCAATTGAAATTAGAAAGATAAAGTGTTCAATATGTAGGTTCACCAAAATGAAGCATAGATTTTTGGGAATGAGATTTATAGGCTACTCTTGCACTCTTAGGATGTTTCACCTAAAAGGAGAGAGATAAACCTCACTAAAAATCTATGTGGTTCACTTAATCTAATGTATGTATGATATGATTAAGGCTAAATGAGATCATCTAAATGCAACTAAGCAATGTAATTGACTGATTATGAATGCAAAATCTAAGAAATATGTAATGTTTGAAAACACAATGTGATATGCAAGCATAAACTAAAAGATAAACAAATGCAAAATAGGATTGAAAGAAGCTAAACAAAGTGCACCTAGGAAATGAATGATGAATCCAGAGTGATTTGAATACTAACATAAATAAGTGCAAATCACTAGTGGGAATCATTCGCCACTGATGGCGAATCAGTCCTACTTCTGGCAAAAAGTCTTGAAAACTAGTTTTTGACTGTCGGGATCCAAAATCTAACAAAATCTAGTTTTCTAGCCTTAAGGTGGGACTCACTCGCCACTAATGGAAAATAATTCCTCTCCCAAAATTTTGTGAAATCAGGTACCAATTCTGTAACACCAGATCTAAACTTGTCTTCTTGTCAGGTTAAAAGATTCAAATGTGCATAAAACGGACTGTAGATTGTCTCCAAGCTTGAAATAAGGTTGATTTGACTTGAAATACTTTTTTGACTTCTTGACCACCTTTCAACACCTAATTGCTTGATAAATCTACATACACAAGTCTTCAAACACACATGCAAAAGGGGGAAAATAGTTAAGGGTTAGGTTATAGGGATTTTCCTGGTCAAATCCCACTTTGGTAATCAAAACCTTAATGAAGAAATGGAATGAAATGAACAAGGAAAGATGAATAAACAACATGCAAATGTCCTAAACTCACCACAACCTTGTTGAAGAAATCTGAATTTATGTCAATTGCTACTCCAAGATACTTAATTGATGTTTGATTAAATGATGCAAAGTGCTCAAATATGAATTGAATGCATAGTGAATGAGGAGATTTCTTGAATGAATTAGGAGATGTAAAATGAGGAGAAAAACACTTATTTATACACACTTGTGCCTTAGTAACCCGATGATACCTCATCACAGGTCGACATAAGGTAATTTTGAATAAAAACCAGACAAAAAATTTGAAATGTTTTGAATTTTGAGCCAAGAGGGACTCATTCGCCACCCATGGCGAATGGGTCCCACCTTGGACTTGAAAGTAGGTGTCAGGAATTAAGTCACATTTAATGTTGTTTATCAGGTTTACATTTAAGATCACACTTAATGAAGCCTTATGAGTGCATAAAGGGGTCAAATAAAGCATAAGAAAGGTGTAAATAGTGAAACTAAGCCTAGAAAAGCATGAAATCTTGTTACCAGACTTTACAACACTTCAAAATAAGACTTGATAAGTGATGAAAAGGTGATTTTTAGGTGAATTGTAATGAATAGAGTCTAGAAAAGTGTAGAAATATGTTACAACACTTCACAACACCTTCACAAGATGTCATAATTTGAATTTTAAGGAGATAATATGAATGTTTAAGCCACATTGCCACATTAAATCAAAGCAAAATGGACCAAGCATCATGAGAGAAAGACCTAAAAGACCATGAAAAATGTCCAAGAGCAATTTTTTGATGGTACAGGAAAAGAGGGACATGTAGTTACCATAATGGTGTATGATACTAAAGGCATTTGAAGAAGTGGTGTAATAGTATACCATTTCACCCTCTAATTATTTTTATACTAGCATGGGAAAAGGTCATGCACTTTTAGTAAAGGTTTTATGTTTAGAATGTAGTTGAATTGTAGACTCTAAAGCCTCATATCCCATGAATCATTCATATAATCAACTTCATTCTCTTTATAATAGTATTACTTATTATATTAGAATGAGTAACTCTTTACAAATTTTAATGGGACTATATATATGATTGATGGTTTCATTGAGTATGTTATCACTGTTCTTGATATTTCTACTACTCTTCTATTTGTCTAGAATATATTTATTATTTTGGGGGTAGGATAGTTGAGTTTTTATCACACTATGTCCATCATCAATAGATATTTGTTGATTTAGGTAGAGATAATCATGAGTCTATATTGAACAATTTTCATTCTTCTAAGTCATCTAGTGGTTCATCACACATTTCCCATATAAATTCCTTGAGTAAAATTTAGCATAAAAATTTTGGTCATATCAACTATGGGTATCTATAATCTAGTTTAGTACATATGAGATGATAGTTGGTCTTCCTAATATTTCATGCATAGAGGGTGGTTTTTTGAGGATTTTTTCTTGGTAAACATCATTAGGTACCCTTTCCTAAGGCCCACTCTACTTCTACCTTATTATTGTTGTTACATATTTAACATATGTCCAATTTCCCACTATTTTTAAAGAGCTAAGTATGTTCTTAACTTTATTTATCATTATTCTCATCACATATGGATGTACTTTCTCAAGTAAAATAGTTATCTCTTCATAAATGTTAAGAAATTTAGGGTGTTTGTGGAGAACCAACCTAGCTCTTATATTGGATGGTTATGCATAGATAATGGATGATTATGTGAACTAGGAATTTCAAGACTATTGCATTGGGCATGTAACTCATCATTATTTTATTTTTTCTTATAAACATTAGAAGAAGTGATTTTATAGAAAAACTAATAGACCACTCAAGAAGATGACCAATTATATTATTTAAAGTTTTGGTATATGAATCCATCCTTTTGGGATAATGCAATCAATTTTTCTAACTATAATTAGAACTAAATTACACACAAGGTAGTTCTTAATATAACTCTAGAGGAGGCCTGGTCTAATATCAATCTTGATGTTTTATTCTATAGGGTATTTGGTATTGAGGCTTATGTATTCATACAAAATGGTCAATATAAGGAAATAGAGAATAAGAGCCCACCATTCATTTTTATTAGTTATTGTGAGGATGTGAATGATTATAATTTTTTTAATCCTACCATGAGATATTCCTACTTCCATACTTGCTAAGATGTATAATTTTATGAGTATTTCCCATATTTAGACTCTTATTTATCTCATGAGGATACATATGTACAAGAGGATACTTCAAATCATGGTTATATAACACCACCTCCTACTCCACCACTTCTTCCCCTATCACTCATTTTTCCTTGATGGGACCATAATATTATTTAGGAGGATATATCTTTAGCTATTGATCCAATAACTTATTACCACACTCATTCATAGTCTTTTAGAACTAGCCTTTTGAATCATTTTATATCTACTAATCTTTAGAGTTTTTTAAAGGCTTCAAATGAGTATTCTAGAGTTGAATAGAACATAAGATTTTGTTTCTCTTCCTCTAAGGAAAAGCATGGTTCAGTACAAGTGGGTGTACCACACCAAGTATTTAACAAATGGTTCTATTGAGTAGTACAAGGAATATCTTATTTTTAATGTATTTTCATAGTTTGAGGGTATTGAGTATGTTGAAATATTTTCTCTTATAGCTGAGATAGACACCACTTTCCTTGTCATTTATATTACTACATATCAAGGTTGGTTGATTTAACATATGGATGTGAAGAGTTATTTCTTGCATAGTGTTCACAAGGATGTCCACATAGAGAAAACTTTAGGATTCATGTAGGAATCTTCTCTTGTTTGCATGATATAATCTTATTTTTATGGTCTCAAATAAGCTCATTGAGCTTGGTATTAGAATATAGATGTTTCCCTATTTGCATCTAATTTCACACATTATCACAAGTTGATCACACCATGTATATTTAGAGACATTGATATGATATTTTTATACTATTCTTATATAAAAATAAATTTATTATAACTAGTATATCCTCCTCCATGATTCAAGATATATGACACTCATTGATGGAGCACTTTTAGATGACATATCTTGGGATTTTATACTTCTTTCTTGGTTTATGAGTTATTTAGTATACTAAGGATATCTCCTTATATGAATAGAAGAATACCATTAATTTGTCTCATTATTTTAGCATGGTTAATTATAAGAAAAATCCTACACTATTTTAGTCAAGTGTTGTATTGACTAGACCACTTGCACCAACCTTAGCATTGATGCCACTTTTTATAGATAGTTATTGGGTAGTCTCTTGTATTTGACACAAATACATGATGATATCACCTTTCTTGTTGCACTTATGTCCCATTTTTTCCACATGATTATCATGAGATTCATTGCTAGGAATCCAAGCATATTTTGATGTATATTTGGGGTACTACACATTTTTTCATTCAATAAACACTAGGATATTCACATATAGTAGGCTTCACTAGTTAAATAAAACTAGGTAGGTGATGTTAATTCATACAATTCCACTTATGGGTTTGTTTTTAATATTGGTTCTTATTTAGTTGGTTAGTCTTGTTGAGTATCAAGGTGCAATTCTTACAAGCCAATAGGTTTTTTTATTTAAGAGATTATGACATAGTTTGGTCTACCACTTGATAGTCCTACATTTAGTTGGTGTGTTAATAAAATTTATATTCACATTTCATGAACCCAATCAAGCATTAGATGATGAAGTAGATCAAGAATTTCATTTGAAAACTTATTCATTGTAGCATAAAAAATTGTCACCCTTGACAATTTCACACTAGGTTTAGCTCTCTCTTATGTGCTTGGACCCAATTATGTATTTAATTACCCATTTTATAAACATCTTCAAAAAATAAAACATGGGAAATTGGATTATGCATTCAATATTTTCCCCTAACACTTTTGTGCCTCAAAAAGAATGGGTCTAGTCTAGGGTTCCCTATGCCTTAGACCACCACTTTTTGGCTCCATTTTAAATAAGTCAATGTCAATATTTTATTATTTGAAAATTTTGAAATTATTTTTTGGCTATTGGCAATTTTTTTTTGGAAATTAGATTAATTGCATATAAAATACATAGTATTTTAACAATTTTAATCCTAGTAATTTTAGTTGAGCAATTATACTTTAAAAATAATTCAAGAGTGATCAAGAGTAGAATTATCAAGATTATTGAAACATTTTATCATTCAAGAATCATGTCATATGTTATGTAAGTTTGTTCATGTTTTGCATGCATTTTGTTTATGAGCACTACCACATGTAGGTATTCAAATAAATTCAAGTCAAGCAACAATTAATCCTTGAAGGTAATGAGTATGAATTTATTCCATCAAGGAGATCAAATATAAGTGGTGAGTTGTAGAAAATTGACAATTCATTACTTGCTTATAATTATCCTATATCCAACAAATGATAATATCTCTTTTATGATATAAATTTCCATATGGATGTAGAAATTCCAACACAGGGTTTTGACTTAAGTAAGCCCCTATATGGCACAATCCTTCCCATTTTTCTATCTATGTGTAGCATCAAAAATTGTCACCCTTAACAATTTCACACTAGGTTTAGCCTCGCCTATGTTCTTGAACCTGATTATGTGTTAATTACCCATCTTATAAACATCAAAAAATCAAACATCAAAAATAAAATTATGCATTTAATATTTTCCCCCAACACTTTTAGATCTCAAAAAGGTTGGATCTATTCTAAGGTGCACTATGCCTTAGACCACCTCTTTTGGCTCTACATTTGAATATGTCAGTATCAATAATTTATTATTGGAATTTCCAATTTCATTTTTCATCCATCGGTATTTGATTTTCACAAAATTAGAATAATTGTAAATAAATGCTAGTCATTTTATAATTTGAAACATTAAGCAGCCTAGAAGCACACTTAGCAATTTTGGAGAGAAAATTGAAGATCCTAAAATTAGTCAAGAGTAGAATTAGTAGCATTATTACAACACTTTCATCAATCAAGTTTAGGTTTGCAATACATCAAAAAGAATGAAACAATTTGTGTGAAAGGAGATATTATGATCAATCATGCCAAATCATGAATATTTGTTGAGTTATGCTCTACATGCTAGCTTCAACAATCCATTGTGTATGTGAGCTAACTTTTTGTAAGTCAATAAAAAAATCAAGGCATCCATTAGTCAACTTTTGTGGCAGCTTATGTAACATCACTTCATCAAGGGTTTCACATCAAGGTAATGTTATCAATTTTCATTTATCAATTTTAGTCAATGATTATTGTTTTACCCTCTTCCCATTGTAGGGAATACCCTCTTGATCATCGTGAATCATTGTATGTGGAGGTATAAATATCAATACATGGTTTCACTAAGGCAAGCCCCTATACAACACAAATTTTTCCCCCATTTTCATGTGTGTAGGTAAGATATAGAGTTTTAGTAAGTGACAATCTCAAAAAATAGAGTGTATACCTTAATTCACATCTCAAAACTTTTAGATCTAGAAAGGAAAGATTCCAATCTAGGGTGCACGACACCCTAGAATAGCTGATTCAAGCTCAAATTTCCTTCATAAGGGTTCAACCTCATAAGGGTTCTCATTTCTTCCTCTCCTATAGAGGGAAGCTCTCTCATATTGAGGTCGAGTTTGGGTTGTTGTTCCAAGTGGGCTGGTGTTGAGAATGGTTATTTCTCCTCAATGTTCTATTGTGCTCTCTTAATCCCCTATTGAGGTGGCTATTGAGGTGGAGTTTGGGTTGTTGTTCCAAGTGGGTTGGTGTTGAGGATGGTTATTTCTGCTCAATTTTCTATTGTGCTCTCTTAATCCCCTTTTGAGGTGGGGAGCTTGGAAGTGTTGGACCTATTAAAAATAGGGATTGGTGTTTTAGAGGCTTTGCTATTTTGGTGGTGTTGATTCCTTTGTCTCAATATGGATCTTCTTTCTCCTATAGTGTTGGGGAGGAAAGTTAGTTGATGGGGTTCTCTACTCCATTAGCATTTTTGCTATTTATAGCTTAGAAATTTGGTTCTCTAAGAGACAAGTTTTTTGCGAGATGGCTATCTTAGGAAGTTTTGATGGGCTCAAATTTTCAAATCATGTTAATTTTTTGGTGGTTTGGGTCTAAGGTCCCATTAAACCTGCATGTATTGGTTTGAAGTATTATTTGTTTTGTCCACCCTTGGGGTGGTTATTGTTGAAGGCTATTATTTTGTAGCTTTATGGGTGGCCTGCTGGCCTATTCTACTAGCCATGAGGCATGTTCTTATTGGTGGTTTTGGTTTCATGTTCCATTAAAACCTACATGTAATGGTTTGAAGTTTGATTAGTTTTTTCCACCCTTGGCATGACTATTGTTGATGGTTGTTATGTTGCAGCTTCGTGGGTGGCCTGTTGGTCTATTCTACTAGTTGTGAGGCTTATTTTTCTTTGGACACTTTTTTTGGGCTAGATCTAATGGACATGAGGCATGTTTCATGTTATTGTATGGGATTAGGGTCCTAAACCCTTCCTTTTTAATCAAAAACATTATCTCACTATCCCACATGCCAAATTTCTTTAGTTGAGTATCTAGGAAAATGTATTTAAGGGCATGTCTTGGATCATTAGGAGAATAAATCATTCACATATAATTTTTAAAAGATTAATTGAAAAATACATGCATGCATTATGATTTATCCTTAGTTGATAAAATGATGGAAAATGGGGTAGGTGCTTTCATATGGTTTAGGACATAGAGCACACCCACTTTCCAATTATTTCATTCAAGGATAACCCTAGAGATCTCAAAGAAAAAGAGAATGAGATCTTGCAATAAGATTGTCCTAGGGGCTGATTGTAAATTAATGAGGGGTTCACCACCAAGCTAGAGCTTGGAAATATAAATAAAATGCAAATCAAGATGTTGAACCCTAATATGATGTAATATTTAAGTAAATGACTTAGAAAAATATGTAAAACAAAATAAAAAGTTGTAGGATGGAATGTGTGCACCTGGAAAGCTGAAGATGACTTGATGGAGCTCTGAAATGCTAAAAATAGTGACTTTAATGTTGATTGGGACTCATATGTCAGGCTAGGCAGATCAATCCCAAATCTAGGTTTCTATGCAAAAATAGGAATCTGGCAAATGGGTATCTGAATCTTTAAAAACCTAAATTTTGACTTGAACTAGGACTCATATGTCAGAACTAGCGTATCAGTCTAGTTAGGGTTTTCTAAAGCTTTAAAGTCTAAATATGGTCTCAAGGTCTTCTTTGTGCTTCCCAATTGATTTCTAGATCTGAAACCCTGATTTTCAACTTGTAGAAGTCCTCCAAGTATCTCCAATTCAAGGTGACAACTTTGACAATTTTAGACACTTTAAAAAAATTCTCTAATCTTTCTCTTCAATGTATCTTCAACCTAATCCTACAAATCACACATTAAAGAGATGGAAAAATGTTATTTTGTTAGTGGATAGGGGTTTTCCTTGGTCAAAACCCGTTTTGGTAATCAAACCTTTAAATGAGATAAAATAGGAATGGAGAATGATGAATAAACAAAATATGATGTTGCAATTCACCAAACCCTAGCAATAAAGTGTTGAAAACATGTATGAGATGGATCCAATGGATGTAGATCCTGAATCTTGCTTGGATAAGATGGATCTTGAATGAAATTCTAGCTTGAATCATGGAACTCTACATGACAATTGTTATCAGAAAGATAAACATGGTACATGAAGACTTTGACATGATACTTGATGCTTGAAGAATGCTCCAAAATGCTTGGTAATATGACCTTGAATGCTCTTGTAAACAAATGAATGCTCTTGCAAACTTAAATTTTCTATGAGGATGCTCATTCAACTTGCTAGGTGTAAAATTAGTGAAATAACCTTGTATTTATACTTAATTATGCAATTTTTCTTGAAATTACAACACTAAAAGCTGACATCAGATCTAGGAGGACAAAATCCCACCAAAAAATTGAATTAATTTTAATTTTGGGCCACACGAGACTCATATGCCCTAGGTGGTGAATAATTCCCATTAGGCATAATTTATGGGACCAAATTCAAAAATGCATGGAAAGGTGTAAAAATAGGACTAGGACCCAAAAACATAGGTGGGACTCATCGCCCAAGGTGGTGTATGATTCGTAGATCACTAAATCTAGGCCACACAACCTGAAAAAACCTAAATTATGATTGGACAAAAATTTGTGTTGGGATTATCCTCAAAAATATGTGTTAAATGAGGCTTGTGGATGTAAAATAAGGCCAATTAAAGAATAAAGAAGCCCAATTATTTATCAAAAACCTAGAAAAGTGTGAAAGTGTGTTACAAAACTTTACAATACTCCAAATAGGGTAGCAATAAGCTCATTTAATTCACAAGGCCCCAAGACCTAATGTTAATATGTTAGACATATTACAACACTAAATCAAGGCCATGTTAGGGGGTACTTTTTATGTCATTATATCTAGCCCGCACTTTAGTGAGAGTATGAACTTGCTTCAAACTCACACTAAAGTAGACCAACACACATCAAGAGGGTTCTAAATGCACCATTGCTAATAAGATAAGATGACCATGATCAAGAGGGTTGCACAAGCCCCCATTACCAAGGTCCTATGACAAACCAACATAGGAATAAGAGAACATGCATGAAATGATATAAAGAGAAACAACAAGGCACAAGCATACATCGCCAAAGACAAGGAGAGAAGAAAAAGAAAAAGAAGATGTGGAACAAGTTTTGACCATTTGTCCATCACAATGTGGATTAGATCTAGGTTGTTTGTCTAAAAAATTCATGCTCACTCTAAGGAAATGAAAATCTAGGTTGTCCGCTAGGTGAGAAATGCAAGAAGGTGAGACACATACACCCACGGTTGGTATGTGATCTCACACACACACACATGAGTGGCTAAGGGAAATTCATTCCCTCATTCAACCTCCCATCAAACCATACCAAATTTATACCTCCTGATAACTTTGATAAGGCACCACATAAAAATGAACTTCAAGCTTCATGAAGCAAGAAAAGCTTTGTATGCTTGGAGCTCATGAACAAACAAGATGGCTCCGCAGGCATGCAAAGTGTGTTATGCAAGGTGGCCATATAACTAAAAAATAAAATGCAATAATAAGGAACATTCAAAGGATTCCTTCTTAGTTCATATGAGTTCCTAACTTAGGGGGAGTTGTGCCTAATGTCTCCAAGAGAGGACCAATCAAATAATAAAAGATTCACAACTTAGGGGATGTAGTGTGTCACATCAAGCCACTAAGAGAAATGTAATATGCTAAGAGAGATCATGCTCTTGAAGGACATCACATCCAATATCTTCCACAAAGCAAAAAAAAATCACATAAAGTAAGAAGACTACATCATGAACCATAAAAAGGGAAAATGTAAAATAATAATGCCAATGTATGCCCCCACTTTAAATAAATTGCTAAACACAATACTGTGAGCAATCACTTTAAAGTAGAAAATGATAAATGCTAACAATAAATAATACATGAGAGCTAACTTTTAAATCCCTATGCCAAATCATATGTTTCTAAGTAAAGCTATGTCATGCAAAAATCAAAAGAGAGGGGTTTCCCTCAAAATGAAAATCCAAACATATAAGGGATCTATGGAATTGGAGTCAGTATGTTCTTGTTACAATGATTTTAGAGAGCTTGGAATTGTCATCATTCCCCAAATACACATAGAACTGGAAGAATGACACAAAGAGAGTGAAAGAAAATAAAATCATTTTGGGTCAACATGGAAGAGACATGAATGTCTTGATGCCTTGTGTCATCCCCAAAAGAAAAACACAAGACAAAGAAAATATAAAGAAAAGTAAAGGAAAAGCTTTTGGCTCAGCATGGAACATACATGAATGTCTCAATGCCTTGCATCATCCCCAAAAAGAAAACACAAGACAAAGAAAAGATAAATAAAAGTGAAGGAAAATATTTTGGGTCAAGATGGAAGATACATGAATGTCTTGATGCCTTGTGTCATCCCCAAAACAAAAACACAAGACAAAGAAAAGATAAATAAAAGTAAAGGAAAATATTTTGGGTCAACATGGAAGAGACATGAATGTCTCAATTCCTTGTGTCATCCCAAAAGGAAAACACAAGACAAATGAAAAGGAAATAAATTTCAAAGATAAAGGATTTATGACATATAGAATAATGAAGGTACAAATAGAGGAATGTCACAAAGAGAGAGAGATACATCAAATAAAACAACACGAGGGATCACAATACTCACATGAAATCATATAAAAGAAAAAGACATAATGCAAAAGACTAGTAAGGCACATGTGAGTTAACCTAGCTAAAAGGACATCAACAAATGCATGTTACTAGGAAAAGGAATTCTAAATTTTCCCCCACTATGTGTAAGACAAGAATGAGCCAAGGTAGGTGATGGGAAAGATCATGGAATGGTGAGAATGCAAGATTCTACAACTATTACATGAAAGGAGCAGAACGGTCTCACTTTAAGGAATTATTTCTATGATATCAAGATTTTTGAATATTTGTTGTAAAGAACGACACTCATCGGTACTATGTCCAAGAACTATATGGTATTGACAATGCGATGTGTTTGTGTTCTTAGGATTTTGTTTTCGGTCTTCTCTTATGGGAGGTAATGTAATCATCCCTCTATGTAAAAGTATCTGTAAAGTCCTTTCAATATCGATTGGTGGGTAAGGGATTTGTAATTTCTTTAATTTGTAAGTTCTTTTGCACTTGCTAGATTCACTAATTTCTCAAGTTGATTGTTGAGGAGGAGGACCTAAGATGATCCTATCATCGTTAGGAGGCATTTTTTTTCTTTAGGAAGGAGGAAATTCATGTCAAGAGGAGGATCTTGATATCCTAACCCTTTTGTACTTTCAATCGGTATTTTCTCTAAGAGTTGATAAAATTCATGTTCACTTGTTGTATCACATCCTTGTTTAGTCAAGATTGTAAAGCCTTTTCCATATGTCTCTTCTAGGTTGATGGGAGTGTCTGTCACTTTGTTAACATAGAATGGTTGAGCATTTACTTGCTTAGAGGAACTAGGTTCACCTATTGTAGGAAAATTAGGTTCAACTTTTGTCTTGGTTTTAGGATGTAAGTAACCAAACATCTCAGGTGGTTGTATTATAGGGGGTATTGGTTGTTTCATTGATGGATAAAAGGATGCATTAGCTTCAAGGATGTTAAGGCAATGATTTAGGAACTTATCCATGCTATATTCATCTTCTCCAATGATGTCAATATCATGAGGAGGACATGCATTATGAGTTGAAGGAGCATGAGTAAGTTTAATTTCATTAGGGGAACTTCTGAAAGTACAACTTGACACATCCAATAAGGACTTCAAGGATATCCAAAGCTTACCAAAGCACGTATCCATGATACAAATTTCAAGTTCTAAACTATGCAACAATGTGAAATTAAATGTTTAATTTAAGCAATGCACAAGGTGGACTAGTTTAGACTAGATGCAATGAATTGAATGAAATAGAAAGCTTGTAAACTGGAACAGAAAGTTATCAACTACAAATAGGAGCACAAAAATAGAGCTTTGAATTCTAAAAAATGCAGTGCAGAATCTACACTAGGACTAATTTTCCCAGAGGGGCATTTGAGTCCCAATGAGGGTTTTTTTCAAAATTTTCAGAAATTTTCAATTGATATTGATGAGATTTTTATGTTGTATGATCTAAAACCTAAGTGTAATTCCAATGATTTAAGATGAAAAAATGAAAGCTATATGCACTTTCACTAATGAAAAATTAGAAACCTTAGAATGTCAATTAACTAATGCAAACCCTTATACAATGTTAATGCAATCAAGATGTAGGATGATAATGCACTCCAAATCAGAAATATGATGTTCTAAATGCAGGTTCACCAAAATGAAATGTTGGAAAATGGGGTAGGTTCTTTTGTATGGTTTAGGACATAAAGTACACCTACTTTCCAATTATTTAATTCAAGGATAACCCTAGAGATCTCAATGCAAAAGAGAGTAAGATCTTGTAATGGGGTTGTCCTAGGGGCTAATTATAAATTAATGAGGGGTTCACCACCAAGAGAGGGCTTGGAAAGACAAATGCAATGCAAATCAAGATGCTTAAAACTAATATGATGTAATATTTAAGTAAATGACCTAGGAAAATATGTAAAACAAAACAAAAAGTTACAGGATGGAATGTGTCCACCTAGAAATCTGAAGATGATTGAACGCAGCTCTAAAATATTGAAAACAATGACTTTAATGTTGACTAGGACTTATATGCCAAGCTAGGTGAATTAGTCCCAGATCCAAGTTTTGGTGTAGAAACAAGAATCTGGAAAATGGGTATCTGAATCTGTAAAAACCTGAATTTTGACCTAAAATAGGAAAGATATGCTAGAACTGGCGTATCATCTAGTTAGGGTTTTCTGAAGTTTCAAAGTTTGAATCGAGTCTTTAGGGTCTTCTTTGTGCTTCCCAATTTATTTTTGGATCTGAAACCCTAATTGACAACCTTTAGAAGTCCTCCAAGTATCTCCAATGCTAGGTGACAACTTTGACAACTTTAGACACTTTGACAACTTTCTCCAATATTGCTCTTTAATGTATCTTCAACCTAAACCAACAAATCACGCACTCAAGAGAGGGAAAAATTTTGTTTTGTTAATGGATAGGGGTTTTCCTTGGTCAAACCTCATTTTGGTAATAAAACTTGGAAATGAGATAAAATAGGAATGGAAAATGATGAATGAACAAAATATGAAGTTGTAACTCACCAAACCATAGCAATAAAGTGTAGTGAAGATGTATGAGATGGCTCCAATGGATGTAGATCTTGAATCGATTGGATAAGATGGATCTTGAATGAAATGCTAGCTTCAATCATGAAACCCTACATCACGATTGTTAGCACAAAGACAAACATGATGCATGAAGACTTTGAAATGATACTTGATGCTTAAAGAATGCTCTAAAATGCTTGATAATATGAGCTTGAATGATCTTGTAAACACTTGAATGCTCTTGCAAAATTAAATTTTCTATGAGAATGCTCATTAAACTTGATAGGTGTAAAGTGAGTGAAAGAACCTTGTATTTATACTTAATGATACAAATTTTCCCAAAATTACAACACTACAAGCTGACATCAGATCTAGGATGATAAATCCTACCAAAAAATTGAATTAATTTTAATTTAGAGTCACACTAGACTCGTAGCCCAAGGTGGTGAATGAGTCCCATTAGGAATAATTTATGGGACCAAATTCAAAAATTCTTAGAAAGGTGTAAAACCAGGATTAGGACACAACAACCTACGTGGGGCTGATATGCCGAAGGTGGCATATGAGTCCCAGATCACTAAATTTGGGCCACACAACCTAAAAACACCTAAATTGTGATTCAAGGTTGATTTGCTTCAGGATTAGCCTAGAAAAGATATGTTAAATGAGGCATGTGGATGAAAAATAAGTCCAATTAAAGCATAAAGAAGCCTAATTATTTATGAAAACCCTAGAAAAGTGTGAAAGTGTGTTAAAACACTTTACAACACTCCAAATAAGGGACAAATAAGCTCATTTAATTCACAAGGTCCCAAGACCTAATGTGAATATGTTAGACATATTACAACACTAAATCAAGGTCATGTTAGGGGGTACTTTTTCCATCATTACAGTTGCATTAGTCCTAATCTCATATCAAGTTTAGCAAAAATAGTTTCACAACATTGAATACCTACTTAGCATATTTAGAAACTATTATAAAAATCCTAATGATAATGATTATATAGAGATTTAAGAATATTTTCCCAAACCTACAACAAGCCTCAGATTGCTTCTAAGAATAACTAAATTTGAGTGACAAGTACAAAAGGAATAAAAGAGGGAAATAGTTGTAATAATTGTAGAGTGTACCACACCATCTAAATTAGGTAGTAATGCATGGCTTAGCTCAATGCCAAGCCACATGACATGGTCATATAATTGGTAGATACGAACTTGAAATGTCTATGTCATAGTGTTATAATAATGTAGTCACAGTAGAAAGGTCCAACTAAGGAATTTCCAACAACATAGTTCACATAGTTAAACATACATAAGTAGAGATAAACACCAAATTAATATTGGTAAAACCACTAGCGATTGATAAAGATAAACCCCAAAAGATTCATCCACATATTGGTAAATACTCATACACATTATAATCTAACACATAAGGTAGTTTTCACATGCTAGGCCATAACAACATGATTACAACAAGATTACACAAATGGATAACTACCACACATGACATCTACTAACACAAAAATCTAGACTTTCCACATGGCTATATAATAACACCAAATAATTCTCACACTCTCTACTCATATAATCACACTCCACAACATATTCCTCATTACCTCTCTTCGATTCTCTAATATTATTTCCTCATTTCTACACTTATCCTTTGTTATATCCTATATATGGGTATGTGCAGGATCATGATGGGCCAAAAAGTGGTGATATGTAACTGATATGATGGCCCATGTGGCTGACGACTTTTTTTTACCCATAATTGATGAAATGAAAAGGGTTTTTAAAGGAGATTCTCAACTTTCCACCAACATAAATTATGCTTTACTTTGAATTTAATAAATAATTATTATTCATTTTCTATTTGAATTACGACTAAAGTCTTGATTGATAGGCTGATTGAAAAATATCTATAGCTTTCAAACGGTATCACATTTTTTGAATCCAAATTATGTGTCACATTTTGTGCTTCGCATACTATAGGATTAAAAAAAGAAAAATTTAATTTCATGAAGTTTTGACCAAGTTAAGGTGGTCAGACATACGAGTTTTTATATTTTTTAAAAGTTGTAATAAAAAATTCATAATTAATTATTTACTTGGAAAAAAATTACAAAAAATATGCATCACATCGGGACATGAGTCCTCTACTTGAATCTAAAATCTTATAAAAAAAATATTATCATTAAATTATTGTGGTTAGGGTGGTCAGACAGACACCTATTTCTTATTTTTTCCTAAAATTTAAGTACTATTGCATTGAAATTTCAAATTTTCACCAAATAGATTTTTTTTTAAAATAAACCTAGTAGTTTAGAAACTACATTCAATTTTCTATAGATTCTATTCTTACATATATTTTTAAACTAATATAGATAACTTATTCAAATTTTTATGTCAAGTTGCCTAACTCTAATTTTTTTGAATTTTTTGCCACTTAAGGGCCTATTTTTTCCATGATGATCTTGCACATACCCATATCTTCCTTGATGCACTCAATGGATGATGATCAATCCTTTATCTCTTGTTTTTGTTGAACAAGTCAACTGAGAGGGGAGGGTGAATCAGTTGTAGCAAATTTAATCTTTAAATATTTCACCAAAGATTAGATCTATTATCATTCACAAATCCTTTACTTTGCTAATATGATTAATCATTAAGTGTAAAAGTAGAAAATGAAAGAAGTAAAACCATACACACAATAATACTAGATTTACGCAGAAAACCAAATAAGAGTAAAACTATGGTGAGGATTAGCTCACAATATAGAGAATATTAAAACAAAAAAGAAAGCCTCACTACTAGAAAGGCTCACTGCCAAAACATGACTTACTGTCCAGAACAAGACTCATTGTCCAACAAGGTTTAACCACCTAGAGGGCTCACTACCATAGAATTACAAAGAAGATAGAAGAGATTTGTTACATAAAGAAAACAATCTCAATGCAATGAATGTTTCCACCATAATTTACTCAGATTCTTACAGACATGCTTGAATGATGGAGTAAACCTTCAACTGAATACCTCCAGAAACTCATTGATTAAATTTCCCACTGATCTACTCAAACTTGCATCACACACACACACACACACAATTTTTTATCTATCTTTTGTGCATTCATCTTTCATAAACATCTCAACTTGTATTTATATTGTCTTCAACTTTGAAACTCATAGAAAGTCAGCCACACACTATTTGCATTTACTAATTCAAATTAGGTCAGTGCCAAAACACTCTATGATGGAAATAGAATGAGGGTGACCCAAACACACACTTAATGAGGACCTAAATAAGTCCCAACATTCCTCAAGATGCTTCCATGGACTTCATGAGTAGTGTTAAACACAAGGATGTCCAATACCTATTTAAAATACATAAATCAATTAAGCACACATAACTTTAATATGATCCAATCTTCTAGAAAAAAAATTTCACTTGAACATGACCTCATAAACTTATCCTAAGAATCTAAAGACATAAAACCAAAACAAGAATAAATACAGAGAAACTACATTTCTCCCAAACCTCAACTAGATACAAAGAAAAGCACAGTTCACAACTGGTGAACATAACTTACACTATACAATGATCAAAAAATCCAAAATTTGGATATAGCAACTTCCAACAACCATGAAAAATACCTTATATCCTCACTAGCATAGTAGCAAATATTGGAACAAAATGTAGAGAAAACACTAAATACCTGCAACCTTCCTTTATTACAATTTTCTAAATATCAACATATATAGCCAATAACCAACATTCATGACTTCAAAGACAACATCAACTAGTTGACAATTAGTTAACTAGTTGGCATCAATGAAAAAACCTTCATACTTGCAAAAATATCCCCCTTTGTTAGTGATGGAAACACATGATGTGAAAAACCATCAAAGACAACACAACTCTGAACCACTTTCTCACCCTAAGTAGGTAAACTTTTTCACATGATACTTTCTCCCCCTTTGACATCAATGGAAAAGGAAAAAGAAATTTAACATTATTTTCCCCTTAGACATTAAGAACATTATAAGTACTGAATACTCCCAATTACTAACAACACAAGATACTACCTACTCCCTCTAAGAGGTAGCCACCAAACACCAGTCCAGAAGAAATATAGATCGATAGACCCACCAAGTTGATGCATCTCCATATGAATCTAGTTCAAGAAAGGATGGGAAATAACCCCTAAATTCTCTTGGAGATACTCAAAAGTATCTTTAGGAAGATCCTTAGTAAATATGTCAACAACCTAATCCTTTGTAGGTACATACTCAAGCTTTACTCCATTCTCCACAACATTTTCTCTCAAAAAGTCATACCTTATTGATATATGCTTTGTCCTTGACTGCATCACTTGATTATTTGAAATATTAATTTCACTTGTACTATCATAGAAGATAGAAATGGGATCATCATACACTACTCTATATACTCAGCCTCTAGAGTGGATAAGGAAATCGAATCTCACTTTTTACTCAACCATGACACCAATTTGCATATGTGTAGGAACTTAGTGTACAATTAGTATCCCTAGGATACCACAAGCCATAATCTGGAGTGCCATTCAAATATCTAAATATCCTCTTAATAGTAGTAACATGTGTTTCTTTAGGTTCTTCAAATCTAGCCACAAGACAAATTGCACGCATGATATCAAGTCTAGTAGCAGTTATATACAATAGTCCTCCAATCATAGATCTGTATTTTCTCTAATCAGCCTTAGGTAAATCATCATCTTTACTCAATTTACAACTAGTCACCATAAGAGTGCATATCAGGTTGGAACCATCCATCCCAAACTTCTTCAACATTTCTTTTACATACTTTGACTGTGAAATAAAAATCCCTTTTTCTGTTTGATTGATTTGCAGCCCAAGAAAGAAATTCATCTCACCAAACATAGACATCTTAGGTTCCTTTTGCATCTCTTCAAAAAAAATCTTGGACATTGTTTCATTTCCTCCAAAGATAATATCATCAACATATAAAACCACTATCAAGATCTTTTCATTTTCAATTTTGAAATAAAAATTACTATCTTTCATACCTTTATTGAAACCTTGTTGAATTAAGTACCTATCCAACCTTGCATACCAAGCTCTAGGATCTTGCTTCAATCCATATAAATATTTCTTTAATCTATAAACCATATCTAGTTGATCCAACAACTAAAATCCTTTTGGTTGTTCCATGTAGACCTCTTCTTCCAACTCACCATTCAAAAATGCAGAGTTTACATCCATTTGGTAAAATTTAAAATATTTATGTGCAAAAAATGCCAAAAACATTATGATAGCCTCCATTGTTGCCACCAGAGAAAAGGTCTCTTGAAATTCTATACCTTCTACTTGTGAGTAGACCTTACACACTAGCCTTGACTTTTTTCTGAACACTTCTCCATTCTCATTCAACTTGTTTCTAAATACCAATTTTGATCCAATTATGTTTCTGTCTGCCAGTCTAGGGACCAATTCCCAATTTTGATTCATGTCAATCTACATAATTTCTTCTTCCATAGCTTTCATCCAATGCTCATATTTACATGCCTCACTCACTATCTTCGATTTAACATTAGAAATTAAACATAGATTTATTTTGGCAGCAACTTTGCTTCTTGTTAGTAATCCTTTTCTCTTGTCTCTAATGATATGATTTTCTCAATGATTCTTTTGCACATATTTAGGTGTCTTTGGTGACACCACTAGAGATTATTATTCTTGATTTTTCTTTTCCTATTCTTCCACAACTTCTACTTTTCTATAATCAGGTTCATCAAATACATATCCATCAACTTCAATTGAATTCTTCAATGCTTCATCAACTTTGACATTTTTTCTTTCTACAATCTTTCTCAATATTTTATTGAAACATTTGTAAGCTTTTCTTCTAGTAGAGTATCTAAGAAATATACCCTCATCGCATCTAGCATCAAACTTTCCTAAACTTTCTCCATCCCTTCTCATATAACACTTGCTTCCAAATACCTTGAAATACTTGATTGTAGGAATTTTTCCACACCAAAGCTCATATGGGGTCTTTGTACTATTAGATTTTACTTGAACTCAATTGAACACATAAACAATAATGTGAATAGCTTCTCTCTAGTAATATTCCAAATACTTTTCTTAGTTATCATTGATCTAGTAGCTTCTTGAATCATTATGTTATTTATTTCAAAAACTCCATTATGCTAAGGAGTTCTCAAAGAAGATAACCACCTCTTTATTATATGAACTTCACAAAACATGTTAAACTCATTGGAGGTGAATTCACCACCTTTTTCAAACATTAAACATTTTATTCTCAAATTTTCTTCATTCTCAACCATAGCCTTAAACTTATTGGAGGTGAATTCACCACCTCTATCAGACCTTAAACATTTTATTCTCAAATTTGCTTCTTTGTCTTGTCTTCCATGGAGATTTCTATGTATGCACACTTAAAAAATAGGATGGCACTGGTCCTACATAAGGGACTTATTATGTTAATTATGGAGCATGTAAAATCCCTTATCTCTGCCTCTTCAATTAAGGGAAAGGAGAGGGTTATTAGTGAGGTTTCTAGCTCTTCTAGCTCATATACCATCATAGCTAAGGTTGAGGAATGGAATGAATATGGTGAGTAAGGGACCCCATCCCCTACGGCTACCTCCTCAAAAAAGAGGAAGAAGGGTAATCCTAAAGGAAAAGGAGCAACTAAGCATCTTATTCTACATGAGTTAGAGTCCCAATCTGATGGTGAGAATACAAATTTGGCTCTGGGGATTCCATGGATGATGATTTGGAAATTGTTCAAGGTGATAATGAGGTTGGTGGTAAGGAAGAGGGGTTTTAGGAGAATGTGATGACAACAGAGGCCAAGGATAAGCCTAGGAGGGTTACTAAGTGCATTGCCAAGATGAGGAACTAGGCCTTGAAAGACACGGTTATGGTCACCACAGAGCTCTGCAAGGTTTTGATGTTGGAAGAATGA
Source organism: Sequoia sempervirens (assembly GCA_007258455.2). NCBI lineage: Eukaryota > Viridiplantae > Streptophyta > Pinopsida > Cupressales > Cupressaceae > Sequoia > Sequoia sempervirens. The sequence goes on along the minus strand of VDFB02000008.1, from coordinate 322,668,487 downwards.
AGAATAAAATCTTATTATTCAACCTTTTTGTTGTCATTGATGTCACAATGTTATATGAGTTGCAACTGCTAGTTTAAGTTCTAGCTTGATCTAGTATCTATACTGGTATGTAGTTATTATCCTCTGGTATTTCGGTCTGCAATCCTTTGCTAATGAATATCATTGCTTATAGCTTTGGAAAATGTTTTTTGGATGTTAGAAGGTTCTATGTTCATAATATCATGTGCTCAGGTGCTCGTATGGCAAGTTGGAATTATTCTGTTGTTGTACTTTGTTATCAGGTCTATCCTTGGCTAACCTAATGAATAGTTGATGTTGTAATGGATTAATTTTGTGTAATAGATGTATTTGTGACCTATCTTAGGTCCATGACAAAATTTTGTAGCATGCTACACACTTGTATTGTTTCTGTAAAGTTTTTTTTGTACAAGCTTGAAGCTGACAGTCAATATTTTTGGTGAATAAGGGTTGCATCTAATTAGGCTAGCCTAATTGATGCTTGTGAATGAGTCAGATATATATGTTAGACATTTTGAGATTGATGATGTGAAGTGAAGATAGAGAATAAGACAAGTATGTGAAAATGATGAAGTCTGTAAAGTCAGTTTATTAAGCATCAAAGGAACTGAATCAACACTTGTTAGGTGTATCTTTATTAGTTCATTTTATGGTTGTAAGCCATTTTGTTATTGTATCTCTTGTAGGAAGTGAGCCTCCCATTTTGGATAGTGAGTCTTGGTAGTGAGCCACCCTTTGTAATATATTATAACCAGTTATACTAGATTGTGAGCTAATCCTCACCATGGTTTTTCCCATTTTGGGTTTCCCACGTAAAATCATGGTGTTCATTTGTTGTGTTTTTTTATGTTCTTTTAATGCACTAGCTCATTTTTACTGTTATATGCATTAGACTAATTGGATGGTGTTTTTTCAATAATTTTAAGAAGGTACTAATTCACCCCCCTCTTAGTATCTTGGGTATTCAACAATTGGTATCAGAGCTTGGTTCCTCTGAATAAGCCTAACAGCTTGAGGAAGATCTTGTAGATTAAACAAATGGATGATAAAGAAGAACTCCAAGCTGCTCTTAAAGATCTTGACAAGGCTGAAAATGAAAATAGAGATCTGAAATAAAATCTTGACGAGGCAAATGAATGCAACCAGAAATTGAAAGAGCAATTAAAGAAATTCAAAGAAATACATAGAGAAGTAAGTGAGCAATTAAAACAAGCAGCTAAAGAGATTACCAGATTGAAGGTGCAAGTGGAAGAAAAGAAGAGAATTGAATATTGTTTGAATATAGTGGTGCAAAGAAAGATTGGTGAATGCACAAGGCTTGAACAAGAAGTGGTAAACCTTAAAGTAGATCTAGAGAAAGTAAAACATTGTGAAGATAAGTTCAAAACAAGCTCCACCAAGCTTGACGAGTTGATTGTTGGACAAAAACTAACTAAAGACAAAGGTGGTTTGGGAATGGAAGCAGGTGAAATCTCTAAGGCTATGCAAACCCCAAACATGGTGGATAATCAAAAGACTCAATATAAAGGGAAAAAGACAAGAAAATCAAGAAACTTTACTAGAAGACTACCTATTAGACAGCCAAATGCTCAAAGGTACCCATTTTTCAATGGTGTTTTCTTTTCATGCAATAAATTTGGTCACAAGGAAACAGAGTGTTGTTCCCTTCTCTGGACAATGTTTTGCATGCAAGAAATTTAAACATAGAGCTATTGAATGCAGAACTCAGATGTTGAATTGGTCTAATGGAGGTAGAATGAATCAATGCTTTGTTGGCTACTGGTATAAGTGTAATAAGTTTGGAAACAAAGCATATTAGTGTAGATCAAGGGATAATGGAGGTCAAAAAAATTAGAAAAAAACTATTTGCTACAACTACAACAAACCCAGACACATTTCAAGGGTATGCAAAAGTAAAAAGGGAAAGTAATCTAATCAAGTAAAGAAGAATGAACTAGAAAAGAAAATTGACAATAATGAGGTTAAGCAAGAAATGAACAAGATATGGAAGAATAAAGAAAAGTAAGAAACATCAAATGTGTTTTTTCCCTCATCTGGTGTAGAAATTTCCTCTGGAAATTAAGACCTAGCATGGTCTTAGGGGGAGCATTAATAGAAAATTGTTCGAACCCCTTGGATATTTGGTGTGTAAAACTTTGGCACAAAGATATGTTGTAGAGAATGAATAAACAGAGGTTATGCAAAAGGAATCAAAATAAAAGTTGCAAGCATAATCATTTATGGAGTAAATTAGGGTTTTTATGTGTAGTGAAGAGGGTTTTTATCGGCTTTTTGAAATCTGTCGCATTTAATGTGAATTAGGGTAGATTGTTGATTTATAAAGAAAATTTGTAAGGAATTTTGATCACTTGCGTATTTGAAGAAAGTGGAGAGTGATTTGGAGCATTCTTGAGGCAATTCGAAGAGTGAGCTATGCAAACCCTAGTTTTGGTTTTCATGAACAGAAAAAAGGTATTTTACTCATTTGTGCTATTGTGGGTTTGTGTGAGTTATCTTTCTAAAATCATTTGAGCTCAATTTGTGGAGAAATGGCAACTCATGTAGTCATTAGTGTGTTGGAAAGACCTAGACCTTCCTATAAGAAGTATTCAACGAAATTTTTTGAAGATGACCCTTTGGGCACCTTCTCATCGATTCCTCATGGTGTCATTCCCACTAAAGACACTAGAATGTACATTTGTGTCAAGACTGAGGAGTACAATCATAGAAAATTGATAGATATATGGTAAAATGAGCTCACTAGGGATGATTTCTTGATAAAACTCGAGCATGCAAATATTGTTGTAAAGAAATTGGATTAATGGAATTACTTTCCTAACTTTAGCTCTACTGTTGATGATAAATATGTTAAACCATCTCTTATCAGAATGCATGATAAGTTCTTGTGGACTGATAGACCTCGCCTTATAACCAAGGAAGTGATTAAGGTAGTTACCAAAATCTATGATACCGAACTGATACCAATGTTGAAGTCTGTGAAGAAGTAGTGATGGAACTCACCAGTGCTACATTTGATAGAAGGGCTCTTGCAACAAAGCCTATTACTAATCTTGCTCTGAATTATGCAACTATAATGGTCGATCATAAGATCTACTTCACAAATAGGGTGAACTTTGTATCTGCTACAACAATTTACACTGGATATGACATGGCAGTAAATGGTGTTGATTATGATTTGCGTGAATTTCTCCAGCAACAGTTGTTTGAGAACTTGAAGATGACAAGGGAGAAGAAATATGCATTCAAGTTTGGTTCTTTGATTTTTTGTTTATTGTCCTACTTTCTTAGAAGACTTCTCAAAAGAGATGATGTGGTGATTTTGGATACATCTAGATCGATTGCACATCAAATTTTTAACTATAAGCACAATTTGGATGATTTGAAGAGTCAAGATAATGCTCTGACAACATTCTTTGTTTTATTCAAGATAAACATGAATGAGAGAGAAAGGATTCCAAAGAAATTTTTTGAAAAATACAAGAATGATATAATATTTCATGTCTCCTCTGATGAGTGCATGATTGAAGCTATTATACCCCAAATTTCCTAGATTCAACCATTGGGTTATGAGATTACAGAGGATGAAGCCTAAGGCTATATGTACAAGTTTTGTTGAAAATACCTAAAGATACCAATGAACCTAGAGTGGGCACATATGAAGATAAATCTATGGAATTTCACTTGGAGCATAGGAAGCCTATGATGAGAAAGAATGTTGATCAAATTCTTAATAAGGTTGGCTTCACTAATGAACATATTGCACAAGGTAGAGCCATGGGAGAGCAAATGGCTAGGGAATCATTATGACCAAGGAGATCCAGCAGGACTACTCCTTCAAAACCTATCACAACCCCTGTAGTGAAGGTTGAGCCAATTTTTTGTAGTAAAGGATTGGCTCCTAATGAACCTAATACAAGATCTAGTAAAAGGAAAGAAACTCCTTCGGTGCTACCAATCAAGAGAGAAAATAAGTAAAATGCTACAAGGGAAAAGAACCTTAGTATCACTCAAGAGAAAGAGGAAGAGGAGGATGACCCTATAGAAAAATTTGTAAGGAAGATGAGAGGGAGCATGTCCTCTGGTGAAAGTACTTCTCATGAAGCTAGTGTTGGCAGTAAAATATTTCATTATGTGTTGTCCACCGAAGAAGATGAAGAACAAGATTTTGGTGCTCATGTGCACACCAAACTAGAATCAAAGAAAGAAAAAGTGTCAGAAGAAGCATCTACTGACTAGGAAGAACAAAAGACCTCACTGGTAAGACCTAGTTCCCCTCTTAGATTGGAGGCAATGGTTAATAGATTGATACATTTTGAAGATATGTTGCAGGGCCTATAACAAAAATTTATGATCAAGTTGGTAGAGACGACAAGAAAACATTAATTTTGGCATTATTTAGTATTTCATTACTTTGGAAGTTAGTTGGGATTATGTTAAGAACAATGTACCTAAGAAATTGTGGGAAGCTCTGATGAAAATAAGATTAGAGGTTGTTGAATTGGAAGAGAAGATCATAAATGATGCATTTGAGGAAATTGGGTCCTCTTTGACCCCAAATGATTTGGAAACCTTCAAGAAGGTATGTTCAAAGATTTTCTAGATGATGAAAAGAGTAAATACTCTGATTACAAAGGACAAGAAGAAAATAAATAAAATAAGGAAAGAAACTATAGAAGCCATCAGGGGTATGGCTGAGAAATATGGTATGTTTGGTGCAATTCCATCTGGTTCTGCACCTAAATTAGGAGAATAAGTTTCTACAAAAGTTAAGGAATACATTCCTTTAGATATAGATGATACAAATACCCATCCAGAAAAAAATGATACATATATCCTTCCAGATACAAGTATTAGAAATGATCCTCCAGAAATATAGAAACAGAATGAGGAAGAAGTTGAACTAGAGAATATTGATGTTGTCCCTTTGAAGCTAGATGAAGATGACAAAGATAAAGTTGAAGGAGAAAAGGATAAATATGAAGGTGGAGTGAATGAAGAAGAAGGAAAAATAAATGAAAAAGGAGAAGAAAAAGTGGTAGAAGAAGAAGAGAAAGTAGACGAAAAAGAAGGTAGAGGAAAAAGAAAGAGTAGAGGAAGAAGAAAGAAATGGGGAATATTCTTGAAATAATTACGAAGATCAAAGGTAGGTTGTAGATTCACAAAGGTCCCCCAGAGAATCCTCCTTCAGGGATGATGTTTTGAAAGGCTTGTTATCCAAGCAGATCAAATTCTAGCAAATTATTCCTCCAGAACTTCTACAACTCATGATTCAAGTTAGTGTGGACTTGTATAAGATTTCTCTTGTTCATAAGTTGGTGTTAGGAGATGCATTACATGCATCTGGAAGAAGAGAAATTTTGGAAAAACATTAGTAGGGGACAAAGCTTATTGATGATGCTCTCAAAGCTTTGTAGGAGGCCACCCTCGGTACATCAATTGATACATCTCTCACTCTAATAGAGAATTTGAAACTTTTATTGGACTCCTTAAGGAGTATGCCTCTAGACTAAGGGAGAAGACAAGGAAAGAGGTTGAGGAGAAATTGGTAGAGAAAAGGCTTTTGGCACTTCATGATAAGTGTGCTCTAGCACACACCAATGTGAAAAAGATCCTGGAAGTTGTGCAGGCCTATGATTTTGAAGTGAATACTATACTTTTTTACTGCATAAAGTGGCTGGATGCCACTCATAATATCAAGGATCTCATGGACTCCATTGAGTCCCAGTTGATATATGTTTCTAGTACTTGCAGTACTTCCAAAGACAGAGACAAGAGAACTAGGAATGCTATCTCTACTCATAGATAAAAATTCTTTATTCTACAAAAGTAGAAGGAAGATATCATCAGAAGATTCAGTCAATTACGTGACCTTGTTAGAATGGAGTACACTCTGATAGCCAATGATTTAGAAAATGTAGAGAATTTAGATAAGATCAATCTAACTCTAGGTACTCAGGATGATGCAAAAGAAAGTCTGGTGGAATCAGAATCTCTAAAAAAAATGTTGATAGTTGCTAAGAAGAGTTGGGAGAATGGTAAGATAACTTGGCAAGGTACTCTTAAGGAGGTTCAAGGCTCTCCATCCTCTGGGTAATGCTTTTATATATTTCACATTTTTTGGGACTACCCTTTTTCCTTGATGTCAAAGGGGGAGTGAAGGTCATGAAGAGAAAAGGAGAGTGTATTGTACATAGGAGGTTTGTAAACTCTTTTGGAACATGTTTCCATCAATGAAAAAGGGGGAGATTTTTGGAAGAATGAAGAACATCCTATTATACAACCTTTTTGTTGTCATTGATTTCACCATGTTATATGAGTTGCAACTACAAGTTTAAGTTCTAGCTTGATCCGGTATTTTGTACCGGTATTTGAACTAGTATGCAATTAGTATCCCCTGATATTTTGGTCTACAATCCTCCACTAATAAATATTGTTGCTTGTAGTTTTGAAAAATGGTTTTTGGATGTTAGAAGGCTATACGTTCAAAATCTCATGTGCTCAAGTGATCGTATGGTGAGTTGGCATTATTCTATTGTTGTACATTGTTATTAGGTCTATCCTTGGATGACCTAATGAATAGTTGATGTTGTAATGGATTAATTTTTTGGTGTGGTCCATGTATTTGTGACCTATCTTAGGTCCATGCCTACATGTTGTAGCATGCTACATGCTTGAATTGTTTTTGGAAAAAAAAAAATTGTACAAGCTTGAAACTGATAGTCAATTTTTTGGTGAATAAGGGTTGCATCTAATTAGGCTGACCTAATTGATGCTTGCAAATGAGTCAGATATATATGTTGGACAATTTTGAGATTGATGATGTGAAGTGAAGATAGAGAAGAAGACAAGTATGTGAAAATGATGAAGTGTGTAAATTCAGTTTACTTAGCATTAAAGGAACAGAATCAACACTTGTTAGGTGTAACTTTATCAGTTTATTTTCTAACTATAAGCCATTTTTTTATTGTATCTCTTGTAGGAGGTGAGCCTCCCATTTTGGACAGTGAGTCCTAGCAATGACTCACCCTTTGTAATATCTTATAACCAATTATACTATATTGTGAGCTAATCCTCACCATGTTTTTTCCCATTTTGGGTTTTCCACGTAAAAATCTTGGTGTTCATTTGTTGTGTGTTTGTATGTTCTATTAATGCACTTGCTCATTTTTATTGGAGTAATTGGATGGTGTTCATGATGGAGTATTTTTAAGAAGATACTAATTCACCCCCCTCTCAATATCTTGGGTATTCAACAGAGAAGGCTCTGGAAGAGAAGGCAGTGGAAATTGATGATTCCCCAATCTGAAACTCTCCTAATGTGGAAACTAAGGGTGAGAAAAATGTTTAGGAGGAGGATGTTGAGTAGAAGCATGTGAAGTCAGAGCCTCTAAAGGTTAATCCCTTGTCAGAGGACTTCTCCTATCTTAACGATGATTCCACCTTTATGTTTGAGCTTATTGACATGGTGAGGGTGGGGGCTACTTGCACTTTCAAACTAGCTAAATGGACTCTCTAAGAATTTAATAGGGTCAACATCAAAATAAGGGGTTTGAAGGAGAATTTGCAAAATATTTCAGCCTCGAATATTTTGATTGATAGAATTGTTGATCTTGAGGATTCATTCACTAATTTCAAGTACCTTTGTGAGAATTGCTTGGATGGTTTAGAAACTAAGGTATTGGATACCAATGTGGATATAAAGAAACTTCTCCATTCCTATCACATTTTGGTAAAGAATAGTGTGGATTCTTTGGAGGTCCTATTTCACAAAATTAGTGAGCTTAGAAAGGACCAGTTATATTTTTTTGAGCTAATGGAGGATGAGAAGTTGGCCAAATGTAAAGGAAAAAAAGGTGTGAAGCATGAAGGTAAAGGCCCTACTATTAGAGGGTTGGTTGAATCGAATAAATCCTTTGAAGTTGAGAAAAAAGAATTGTTGGACATGATTGGGCTGCATAGGAACTAGCAGCTTGAGGTGGCCAACACCTTAAGCAACATGTAGTGTCCTATTGTCTATTTTTTGTTTGTTTTTCTATTGTTGGGTCACAGTTTCTTTCCTGTTGTTTTGTTGTTTTTTTGTTGTTGGTTGTTGTTGATAGTTTAGTGTTTTATCCTTGGAGCATCATTTTGTATCTCATAGTGTTTTGATTTTTGGGCACTACTGATGTCTTAGTTTAGTATCTTTTGAGCAGCATTTTGTATCCTAAGTTGTAAAGGGTTCCAAGTCCCTTCAAAACCTATTTTTCCTATATAATCAAAACCATAGCCTTAAATTCCTTGAATCTATCTAATGCATTATATTTTTCTCTAAGAAAAGTGGCCCATGAATATCTAGAGTAATCATCAATTAGAATCATAAAATACCTATCACCTTGTAGACTTCTCACTCTTGTAGGACCATAGATATTTGTATGACTCAAGTCCAGTAGTCTAGTAGTTGATTGTTCCTTTGACCTAAATCATTTTCTAGCTTGCTTTCCAAACTGGCAATCCTTGCAAATAGTATTAACAGGATTTGTAATCATTGCTAAATCTCTCACAGCTTGTACAACATTGATTCTCACCATATTATCAAAATTCATGTGACACATCCTTCGGTTCCATAACCAACTATTATTAATCTGAGACATAAAGAAATTTCCATCAACACCCTTAAGATGATAAATATTTCCTTTAGAATTCTTTCCAACAGCAATCACTATTCTAGATCCTTTCCTAATTTCACATCTCTCATCCTCAAATACAAGATTATATCCTTTACTACACATTTTTCCAACACTTAAAATATTATGCCTTAAACCCTTGATATTGTAGACATCATCAGTATTATGCTTTCCATCAAAACTTACTGAACCTATCATAAAAATCTTGGCACTAGTATCATCTCAAAACTTAACTAAGCCTCCATCATATTTTTCAAGTTTAACAAACTGACTCTTATCACCAATCATGTGGTGTGAATAGCCACTATCAAAAACCCAGTAGTTATTTTCCTTTTTAGCATGAAGAGAAAAGATTATAGTATCTTCAACTTTCTCTAGAGCACTTTCCTTTATGTGTCTTTCAATATTAGCAAGAGTATATTTATCTTTTATAGCCAAGAAAAAGCATTGATTATCATCAAAATCTCCATAATCACACTCTTCATCAGAAACACCAACATCTTCATTTACATAATATTCTCTCTTAATCATCTTCTCTTTGTTTTGTTTTCCTACTCTATATTTATTCTTCTTAGCTCTTTACAGATATCTCGAAGAATAATGAAAAATTCCTTCATAAATAAAACATTTAAAGGTTAATTTACCTTCATACTTACTAGAGACCTTTTTCATTCTTCTCACAAAGTTAGCTTCCACTTCATCTAAGTTCTCTTCATCTAGATCTTTAGTTCTTGTAGCCTTAAAAGTAGTTTCTATCTTCGATCCATTTCTCAAGCTAGTATTTCTCATTTCAAGTGATGTTAGAGTACCCAACAACTGACTTTTAGTATAGGTTTAATAATTTAAAAATTATTCAATAGAAGATACCGTTTCACTATATGCATCAAGGAGAGTTTTGAGAATCTTCTTAACTATCCTAGGTTCATCCACTATAGCACCAAGTCCTTGCATTCCACCTACCAACTCATCCACTCTTTGTACATGGGATTTAATGTTCTCATCTTTAGACATATGCAAGATCTTGAATTGTACCTCCAAGTTCTACAACCTTGCCTCTTTAACCTTTTCATCTCCTTCATGAATCTTTTTTGATGTATCCCACACCTCTTTAGCAATCTTTAACTTTTGGACTTTAATTAATTCAAAATGTGAAAGACTATTCTTCATAATAGACTTTACCTTAAGTATTGTTCACTTCATGTGCCTTGATCTCATCAGTTGTACTCAGACCATTATCAAGAGCAATGTATGCAATTTTATAAATAATATTTCTCAATATCATATCAATAGTATTCTAGTTATCCTTCCATCTTTATCTTCCAAAATGCATAGTCAGTCCCATCAAACTTAGGACACTCAATAGTGATCTTGCTCACCATCACGGACCTTCCTTAAGCAGTTAAGCTCTTCTTCAAGGAACCAAGCTTTGATACCAAGTGTTGAACAAGAAAAATGAGAGGGGGTGAATCAATTGTAGAAAATTTAACCTTTAAATCTTTCACCGAAGATTAGATCTATTATCATTCACAAATCCTTTACTATACTACTATGATTAATCATTAAGTGTAAAAGAAGAAACTAAAAGAAGTGAAACCATACACACAATAACACCATATTTATGTGGAAAACCCAATAAGGGAAAAATAATGGTGAGTATTAGCTCACAATATAGAGAATGTCAAAATTGAATACAAAGGCTCACTGCCAAAATGAGACTTACTGTATGGAACAAGACTCATTGTCCAACAAGAGTTAATCACATGGATGACTCACTGCCACAGAATTACAAAGAAGATAGTAGAGATTTTTTACAAATAGAAAACAATGTCAATTAAATGAAGGTTTCCACCACAATTCACTCACACCCCTGTAGATATGCTTGAATGATAGAGTAAACCTTTAGCTCACAGCCTCCAAAAACTCAGCAATTAGATTTCGCACTGATATTCTCAAACCCACATCACACACACACACTATTTCATTTCTATCTCACATATATCTTTCTTGCATTCATCTTTCATAAACATCTCAACTTGTATTTATGGGTCATCTTCAACTTTCAAACTCATTCAAAGTCAGCCACACACCATTTGCATTTACTAATTCAAATTAGGTTGGTGCCAAAACATTCTACAATGAAATTAGAATGAGGATGAACCAAACACACATTTAATGAGGACCTAAATATGTCCCAACACACCTCAACACACTTCCATGAACTTCATAAGTAGTGCTAAACATAAGGTTGTCCAATACTCATCTAAAACACATAAATCAATTAAGCACACACAACCTTAACACAATCCAATCTTCAAAATTGTACCATAGAAAAATGGATCTCTAGAAATTTTCATGGTAATTTAGGTCTTTTTCTAGTGATCCTTGACCTATTTTTCTTAGATTTAATGTTTCAATGTAACTTATACATTCACATTAGGTCTTGAATATTCAAATTATGATATATTGTAAAGGTGTTGTGAAGTGTTGTAACACATTTCTATACTTTTATAGACTCTTCTTATTATAATTCATCTAAATATTCCCTTTGTATCCTTTATCAAGCCTTATTCTAAAGTGTTGTAAAGTCTTGTAACAAGCTTTCATGCTTTTCTAGGCTTGTCACCACTAATTACACCTTCCTTATGCTTTATTTAGCCCCTTTATGCACTTACAGGCCTTAATTAAGTGTTTTTTTTAATATAAAATCGGCAAACAACATTAAATGCAACTTAATCCCTGACACCCACTTGCAAGCCTTGAGTGGGACCCATTCACCATGGGTGGCGAATGAATCCCCCTTGGCACTAAATTCAAAATAAGTTCAAATTTCTTTCAGGTTTTTATTCATTAAGACCTTAGGTCGGCCTTTGATATTGTATTTTCAAGAAATTAGGGCATAAATGTGTATAAATAAGTGTTTTCCTTTCCATTTTAACCCCCATTCATTCTATTCACCTAATCATCTCATTCTTGCATTCAAGCATCATAGCATCATTAAATAAAGCATCTTGGAGCAGCCATTCACATATCTTCAGACTTCAACAACAAGGGTTTAGTGATTTTATGACACTTGCATGTTGTTTTTTCACCATTCCTTTCTTATTTAATTTCATTTATTTATTAATGGTTTGATTACCAAAGTGGGATTTGACTAAGGCAAATCCCTATACTCTAACCCTTAACCATTTTCCCCCTCTTTGCATGTGTGTTTACAGGTCTTGTTGGAAGATTTATCAAAGAGATAGGTGTTGAAAAGTGGGAAACAATTCATCAAAGCTATTCTAGTCAAGAAATATCTAATTCAAGCTTGGAGACAACATTCAACCCATTTTCTATAGAATTGGATCCGTCAACCCAACAAGAAGACAAGTGACGATCTGGACCAACAGAGTTGACTTTAGAATTTGTAGATTTCTGTAGATGGACTAATTTTCCATTAGTGGAAAATGAGTCCCACTGCCATTCTGGAAAAATTGATTTCTTCATATTTTAGTTCCCAACACTCTGAAACCTATTTTAGCAAAATTTACCAAAACCTGGACTAATTCGCCATCAATGGCGAATGAGTCCCAGTGGTCATAAACAGTGATTTCTGAAACATTCCAGAACCTCCCAACATCAGTATTCCATCTCCAGGTGCACTCCATTCAGTTTCATTAAGTTCTATTTTCATTTGTGCATGCTTCTAGTTCATTTATGCATATCACACTATGTTTTCAAACACTTCATATTTCTTAGGTTTTGCATAAAGAATCAATCAATTTTATCAATTTGTTGTATCTATATCATTACATTTAGGCATATTTCCATTGTACTTGCATTAGTTTAAGTGAAGCACATAGATTTTGTGTAGGATCTATCTCTTCCCTTTAGGTGAAAAACTCTAATTGAGCAAGAGAGTCGTAGCACCTACACCACAAAAATATTTGGTTCATTTTGTGAACCTACATATTGAACATTATATTTTTTTATTTTCATTGCAATAACATCCTAGGACTCAATTGCATTATCTTTTGCATTGTTTTGCATCCTAGGGTTTACAACATGGCATTAGTGAATATCTCATATCGATTTCATTTTTGCACTTCAAAAAATTATAAAAAACAATAAGTATGCATCTGCACCCTAGTTTTGCATCAAAAAAGCATCAAAATCATTTTAAATTTTCTAAAAAACACAAAAAAATCCACCCCTGGACTCATTTGCCACCTTGGGTGAATCAGTTCAATTGCACTTTATGTACAATAATTTCTATCATTTTCACAGTAATTTCTACATTTCTATTTTTTGGTATTGCATTCCTGTTTTAGTTTATAGAATTTCTATTATTGGAAATTTCTTGCTCCTATTTTGCATTACATTTTCATTCACCCCACCTCTTGTGTTATTTGTATAAGTTTTTGGTGCCCTATTGATAATACTTTAGTGAGAAGTTCCCAACTCATGGCATCTTGTGATAACACACTCGTTGTGGACCTTGGGTTGTCTCGAGCTCCTACTCCTGGTATGGAAAATGGTGCATTAGGCATGGATACTACCACTAGTACACCTTTACCTTCACATACAATGCATGTTAACACACAAAATAATTCCCTTTTGCAAGACAAATTCATTAACATTCATGAGTATTTAGCACATTTGCAACAAAACTTGTGTCTTGAAAACATTTCAACTACTATGATCCCTACTATAGAAAATATCCATCAAATGCTTGATAGTGATGATGGCTTAGATGTTATGAAACAAATTGTTGAGATATATAAAAAACATGCTTCTTCCACCTCTAGCACATCTCAACCAGCAAACATTGTGGTTAGCCAAGGAGGATATCACATTCCTCCTCCTTCAACTGTCACATCCATACCCACCTATACCACCCCTCAAGTTACAACAACCATGCAATAGGTTAGTCATGTGACTCCTTTTTCTATTCCAACTAGCATTCCTAGTTATTTTATGGAATTGAATGTTCCATCCTCCACCACCTTCACCCCTATTAGTGTCCCCTTCACTTTTTCCAACCTTGCATACACTCCATCACCATTCTCTCTTCCACCTTATACCACTTACACTGACCCTCTCATCACAAAACTCTTCCACATTATTTCTTCCATGCAACAACAAGTATCTACTATAAACCAAAACAAAACTCCACCACCCACATACTATGTCTGTAGTAGCCCATTAGCTTTAGAAATATTAAGAACACTAATGCCACAAGGAATTGAGATTCCTAGGTTTGAGAAGTATGGAGGAAAAGGAGACCCTACTAATCATTTCAATGTTGGCATATAGCTTTGAGAGATTATTTTTGGCCTCTTGTGTTTTCATTCTTGGCAACTGAATTCAGCAGTATGGTCCATAGTGTTGAAGTTGATCCTACCGGAAAAAGAAGTAAGAGATTGTAATCTACTAGCAAAATGTATGAAGAACAGGGCATCCAGTTGATAAGTTGATCTAAATACTTCACCAGTTCACTATTTTGTGGTGTGGATCCCCAAGGAAGCTTGTTCAACATGTATGCTATCCTACTGGTGAGTTTTGTGGTGTCACATTAATCAAAGTATGAGTTAAGAGATTTGGTAGAAATGATTTATTGATTATTTTCTCATTATGGCCAACCTGTTGTGTATGGCATGTCGTGGATGTATGAGGAGTATGTGTTTAACTATTTCTTATGTTTGGAATTTTGGTTTGGGTCCCTACTATAGTATAGCTGACTTGTGAGGGTACGCATCAATTATAATTAATGATTTGAGCCAACATGAAAAAGAATATTATATTTTGTTTTGAAGTTGACATATAATAAAATTCTTGTTAGCGGATATATAAAGGAGATCAAAAAACCATTTTGATATGAAGGAGATACAAATGTGTGTGAGGATCAAGAAGATTGAAAGTGTAAGAGTGAAAAGTACATAACAATTATATGAGGTAATATCAGAAGATCTATTTGTACAGTAGAAGGGTCTTTGTATGCAAAGTAGAGCAAAGTAGAAGTGCAAACTAGATAAAAGATCCAGAATCTGATTGTGTGCATCATTGGAACTGAATCTAGGAATATGTAGATGCTATATTCTCAATTCAAAATTTTGTTGTAATATCAAATATATTTTGTAAGGTAGTGAACCTTCTCTTTTGAGCAGTGAGCTCTAGGTAGTGTGCCTGAATGCAAGTGCATTCCCTTTTATCATAATTTTAACAAAGTATACTTTGTGGATTAATCTCCACCATGGTTTTTCCCCTAACAGGGTTTCCATGTAAAAATCTTGGTGTTATGGTGTTGTTTAATGTGTTTACATGTTTCCTTCTATTTATATGTTGTGAATGCTATTAAGGGTTTAATTATTGTTGTTGATAGTTTAATATTTGATTTGAAAATCAAATATTGTGGAACACTGATTCAACCCCCCCTCTCAATGTTCCTAGTGTCCAACAATTGGTATCAGAGTAGGTTCCTCTTCTAGAGTTTAACAGCTTGAGTTGGATCTTGAATTATAATGGAAATTGGTGGTCTTCAATAGTAGCTTATGGTGGCACTTGATGATCTTGATCAGTCTAAAGAAGAGGTCATGGAACTAAAAGTGAATCTTGTGGTTGTAGAAAAATTCATTCAATCACTGAAGGATAAAATAAATGAGTCAAGGGAAAATAGGAAGGAACTATGTGATCAATTGAAGAAAAAAGAAAGCAAAGGTCTGGATGATGTTAATTAGAATCAAACCCTAATAGAAATAACAAAATAATGTGAAAAGCTTGATAAGGACAATGCAGCTCTAAAGCTTGAAATGGAATTTTTGGTGATGAAGTTAACCAAAGAGATTGAAGAAAGAAATAAGAATGAGGAGAATCTAGCCCAATCCTTGAAATAAAAATCTAAAGAATGCAGAAAAATTAATAGTGGATTCATTTAGCTGGAGATTGAACCGCAACAATCCAAAAACAATGAACAAGAGCTTGAGAGACAGGTAGTTATTCTCATAAATGAGCTTGCTACTACAAATGAATTCAAGGAGAAGTTTAGGATAAGTTCTGCTAGGCTTGATGAGATAACCAAAGGCCAAAAGGATACAAATGATAAGTGAGGTCTTGGCTATGAGAAGGGTGAGTGCTCTGGATTCAAATAGAAGAACCTTGAAAAGAAGAACAAAGGCAGAAGACATCCAGTAAGGCAACCCAATGCTTAGAAATTTAATGGATATTGCTTTGTTTGTAATAAATTTGGACATATGGCTTCTCAGTGTAGAAGAAAGATAAACTTTAGCGCTCCATCATTTATGGTCAATGTTTTAAATGCAAGAAGTTTGGTCATAATTCATTAGAATGTAGAAGTATGTTTGTCAGTGCAAGTAGCATTAAATGTTATACCTGTGGAAGATTTGGACATGTTGCTAATCAATGTAGATCAAGAGGAAATCAGTGGAATGGATGGTATACATAGAAAAATCTGGTATGCTACAATTGTAACAAACTTGGGCACATTGCAAGATTCTACAAGAACAAAAAAATGAATAAAAGAGGTCTAGTTTATCAAGGAAGAAATTCACAGAAAGACACCAAAGGAAAGGAAAAAGCATCTATGGAAGAGATAAGAGATTAGATGAAGAAAACATGGGTAAAGAAAAGTGAATTTGATGAAGGCAGTAAGGCTATACTGAAAGCTCCCTCTGGTAATTTTTCCAAGAATTGATTTCAGGCCAGTAGCCTACGGGGATTTTTTCATGAAAAAAATTTGTCCCCCTATGTATAGTTGGCACCAAAACACAGGATGTCGTCAACCGTTGTGTTATTCACTATCAAATGTATTAGCAATCATTTTTTGAGTTGGATGAAATGTTAAAGGTCCAAAGTCGGGCTCTTTGCTTGTTGTTTGAGTTTGTAGAGTAATCAAAACTTCTAGGGAAATGCATTTAATGCGGCAGGAAGTTAAGAATGTGTAGTTATAAAAGAGCATTTGGAACCCTAAATTATCTCTGTGCACCAAAGGAGAATAGTTGGAGAACCTTTTCAGCAAAATTTCAAAGAAGTGAAAAGTCAATTTAGCAACCAATTCTCCAGGTATTTCTATTGCTTGTCAATTTCATACTTATTTAGTGATCAGTAGAACCTTGTTCGGTACGAAAAATGAAGAAAATCCAAGGATCAGTAAATTTGGATTAATATAGTAGTCAAAAAGTTAGGGATGTAATAAATTCATTGTCTGCTGCCAAATTAAAGAATCTTGGAAGAGCGAAACATAAAAATTTGGACATCTAGAATGAATTCCCTCATTTCGTCAATGCAGAGTTAGTTTGGTTTATCGTGGATAGATTGGATAGTGATATCCTTACTCTAGATAAACCCTATCAAATTTCTAAGGATGTAATCAGAAATATAACGGGTTTATGCAAAGTTGGTGATGTTCCAAAAAAGAAATCAATTTGAAATGTTGAGGTTGAAGCCCTAACTAGAATAACGGGAGATCAGAGGGCTCTGATGATCACAATGATTAAAGATCTGTTAACGAGGTATATTACACATGGAATTTCATAAAAAAATTTCTTCAAAAATAGAGAAGGATCAACCTCAGCAAGTGCATTGTATATCGCTCACAAAATGATAATAGAAGATGAAGACTTTGACCTATGTGGTTTGATGAAGGATCAATTGATGGAGAATGCACAATTGACAAAGGATATAGGCTACTCCTTCAGGTTTGGTACCCTAGCTACATGCATTATGATGTATTTCCTAAATTGCTTGCCTTTGAATGACAATGTGGTATGGAAGGAAAATATACCAGTTTGTAAGAAAAATTTTAACCATTTCAACTCTTTTGTAAATGGTGAACAAGTTTATGAAAATTTCTTTAGAAAGATGTTAGAAAATTTTGGCATAAGTGATATTCCTCTTCCGGTAAAAATAGTTGAAGCTGGATCATCCTTTAGTAAGGCAGAGAAAAAGTTGAAGAGAGAAAGAGAATTGGCTAGTGTCACTCCTTCGACACCCAAGTCAACAAAAGTTGAGGAAAAAGTAAAGGAACAGATGGTTGTGGATATAGTGGATGAAGACTTTGAGGAATATAAACCTAGAGATGAACCAAAATCAGGTGAACCAGAAGTGATAATAGCAGAAGATAGTGATGAAGAAGGTGCTTTGTTTAAAGCAAATTTATTACAGATTATTCAGGATGAAGATGGAATGCAAAAGATAACTGATATATGGTTGAATGGACCATCCTATGAGCAGGATGTCATCAAGCACACCCTGGGAAGATACTTTATTGACAACAACATTAAATTTGAGAGTTTATAGAATGTACTTCCAAAAGAGTCGATTGAGTGTATCAAGGAGGCTATGGCCTCTGTGCCTCTAGATAGAAAAGAGGAGTAAATAATTTCCCATCTGAAGATGCAGTTTAGACTATCTCTTGCTAAACTAAAGAAGAAAATGAGTGTGCTAAGATAGTTCTATAGAGCCATAAAAATGCATGATTCCATGGAGTTAAGAAGCACCATTTCATGCCCACATCAATAGAGCTATTCTAATTAAAAGCAAAACCATAAATGCAAATCTAAACTACAAAAAGAAAAAAATGCTTTTGAAAGAAATCAATCTCCATTGTCTCCCTATCACCAAGATCTTTGTTTATGCATTTTCTCTCATATTTAATGAGCACAAAATGCAATAAAAAGGCTATGGTAAATGGGAAATGCAATCAAGATGCAAAGATGATATGAGTATGTAAATTTGTGAGAAAAATTTGTCAGAGCTAAAATGAGAGGGAAATCCCATTTAAATAGGAGTTCCTTGAGGATGGAGAGGGGTTGAAGATGAAATGTGGGATAAAAGATGTGAGAGAAGGAAATGCCATTATCCCACACTGTTGGGTTAAATGTTATGCATGAGAATGAAAGTGATAGAGGGTTATTAGATTAAAATGTACCTAAATGATTAAAGATACTTTACTAAAATGCAATATTTCATTAATGATTTATGCAAATGATATGATTAATATGCAAGCTATGATAATTAGTTTATTATGAAATAATAATCAATGACTACGATAATTGATTTATTAATGGAGATGAATATGAAACAATTATGGATGATAATAATAATTGATTTAATATGGAAATGATGTTTATGACTTATTATTCAAATGGATTATGAATGATTATGATTTATTATGCAAACGGGTATGAAAGATAGTGCAAATGGACATGAACATTAATCCAAACAGACATGAACGTTTATAAAATGGATATTGAATGGAAATGAATAGGAATGATTGTTTATGCAAATGGTTAGTGAACAAACATGGGATGGATATGATCATTTATGTAAATGGATAGTGAACGAGCATGAGGTGGTTTAATGATTTGATGAAATGCATGAATAGAAGAAAGTATTGAATGAATTGATTAAGTAAATAATAATATCTATTTAATCAATAGATGAATATCGTTATGATTGTGAGGAGAAATTTGAGTGTCTACATTTTTCCCCTCTTTGAGACAATGTAGCTTGTTGTGTTGTTTCAAAGAAAAAGATTGATCAACTAATACATGCCCCAGAGATATCCTGGTAAGGATTATGATAAGAATGATATGCCCCCTTGAGAGATTGATCGAACATATTGTAAGAAGATTAATCTCTCGATAGATGTCTAGAAAATGATTAGATACCTGATATTGCGCAAGTGATAAGGCGATGATGTACATTTTGATGAAAATGCATAGTTGATGGGCATAACTAAATAATTGATAGAAATGATAAGTATAGCTAGGTTGATGAGTTGATGAAGTTGAGTGAGCTAATTAAGCTGATTGAGAATGATGCTTACGCAAGAAAAGGTGTTGCAATGATGGATTGACTGATTGATTAAGGGGACATGAAATTTTGAGAAGTAGGTTGATTGATTTGAGATTTGATTCAAGAGACATATATTAGTGAGTTAAGCAATTGATTGATTTCTTTGTGACAAGAAAGATGAATAAAATGAAATGTAAGATAGAAGAGAATGAAGGTGATGAAGCCTCTTGTGCCTTTTAAGTGATTTTATCATCATTGAGCTTATTATGTCACAAATTAGTATAAGCGTCTAGGTAACATGAACATCTAGATGAGTTGAATACTATTTTCATGGAGCCATTAAGGTCTACTTTTTTCTCCTTTCAAGGAGTCATTTATGAGCAAGTTGACGGTCGCTATGGCTCACCCCTCTCCCCTATCATTGCCAATTTTCATGGAGCATTTCGAACTTAGCTTTTCACTCTTTCCCTCTTAAGCCTAGTGGTGGAAACGCTATGTGGATGATACTAATGTTTGTTGGCCACATGGCTTGGATAAGTTAGAGGAATTCCATGCCCACCCAATAGCCTATTTTCCAACATTTCCAAACCAAAAAATTGAATAAACAAGCACTTCTTTCCTCGACATTCTGCTTTTAAGAAACCTAGTGGATTTTGGCCGTAGTCTTCCGTAAGGCCACCCACACGGATCTTTACCTCCAATCTTCTTCTCATCACCATCCAGTCAGAAAAGTGGGGGTGCCTTAAACCTTATCTTAAGATGGGGTGATGGGACCACTTTTTCTTTGGTCGCCAGGTTTCGCCAGGTTTGGTACTTAGCAAGCAATTTCTAGAGCCTCAACCAAGGCAAGCATCCACCCCTCAGCCAAGCCTCACCCTTCTTCGGAACTCCCTGTGGCCTCCCTTCCTTATATTGATGGGTTATCCCAAAAAATCTCAAAAATCCTCCATAAAAAAGGCCTTCGTTGTGCTTTCAAACCCATCTCCACTTTGAGAACTCGCTTCCCTTCCCTTAAAGACTCTAAGGACCTCTTTCTTGATTCAGGGGTCTATAAGGTTGTTTGTTCTTGCGGTGTTTCGTATATAGGGGAAACAGGTCGTTCCTTTAGCACAAGAATCAAAGAACATTGTGCGGACATCAGACACGAGCGTGTTCTCAAATCTGCCCTAGCAGATCACTCCTCTTCTTATAAACACCACATTTGTCTTGAAAATACTCAAATCTTATTCAAAGAGGACAACTTCTTTAAAAGAAAGCTCAAAGAAGCCATCGAAATCAACAATCACCCCTCAAACCTTAATCGTGATGAGGGGTGGAAGTTGAGCCAATCTTGGCATCCCTTGTTATCTAACCTAAGGTCTCGCCATCTTCCCTCCTCCAGGTAATTTCCCCCCCCCTCTTCCGCTCCTTCCCCCTCTCCCTCCCGTTTTGGCCTCTTTTTCGTTGCTCCGGTATCCGTGGCTCGGGGTTGGACTTGTCTTAGTCTTCTTTGTGTCTTGGTTTTGTTTTTGGGTCTTACCCCCCCTTTTTCTTGTTCTCTCTTTTTTCGTTTTCGCTCTCCTTCATTCTCTCCTTTTTTCTTCTTTTAATTCTTTCGCGTCTCTAGTTTCTATTCTTTGTTTTCTTTCCTTTATATATATATATATACTTTTATATTTATTCAAATTCAGGTTTTATTTTTTCTCAATTTATTTATATTTATATAACGTATTTTTACTTTATTTATTTTTATAATTAATTTTTATCTATTTTTTTCTTATTTTCTCTCTTTTTAGTTCTTCTATTCATTGTTTTCCCTCCTCCATATTTACTTAGTTTATGTATATTGAAACTTTTGAATTAATTTTTCTTATTTTATTTACTTTTTACAAAATATATTTATATATATTCTCTTTATATATATATATTCTCTTTGCTTTAACTTTTTTCTCCTTTTAGTTTGTTCTCTCTGTTTGTTTCATTTCTTTCTTTCTCGTTGTTTCATTTATTTTTCTTTCTTCTTTTCTTCCATTTATTTTTTTTTTCTTTCTTTTACCTCCTCTTTTATTTGTCTCATTTCGTTCCAATTCTTCCTCCTTTATTTGCTCATGTTGCTTCTCCCCTTTTCATTCTTTTGTTTTTATTCTTTTGGTTTCCTCTCTTAATCATTTTATTTTTACTTAGTTTCCTTTGAATTTTTGTCTCTTCTTTATTTTATTAGCCTCTTTGTTATTTCTTCAATTTTTTCTTCTCTTTTAATTTATTCCCTTTCCTTACTTCCTTTATTTCTTCTCTTTTATTCGTTTTATTCTCTTTCTTTATTCTTTCTTCTGACTTAATTCTTTTGTTTTCATTTCTTTTTAATTTTTTAAAATTATAAGGCTCTCTCCTTTTCCTTTCTTAGGTTCTCTCTTTTTTATTCTTGTTTTCCTTTCCCATTAGTTTCTCTTTATTTTTTCTCCCATTTTTAAACTGTCTTATCTCCTCGGTTTGTGTGCAGCAGTCTCCTCCTTTTTCTGATCCTTTAAAGGTGCTCTAGGTCTGCAAATATCCAATTTTCTCCTTTTGCTCTCTATTCTCATCCTGATGATGGATCACGGAGTGTGATCCGAAACGTTGATGTAAAAAATTGCACACAATCAAATCCAGAAGTCTTGAACAATACAATATGGATTGTGGAAACTTGATATCATTTATTGTTTTCATTTTTATTTAATTAAGTAAGGTATAAGCATCTAGTATAAGGACCATAGATTACCTGAATACTTATTGCATGAAAGATACTATCAGACAAGGAATGTTTCATCCACATTAGACTCATAGGTCCTCGATGGTTTTAGACAACCATGTCCTAAGATGAGTCATCTGTGAATAAGAAACAATCCACAAACAACAAACAAGTGAACATGCCCCATCCTTGCCTCTCTAGTCGAAGACATCCTAAAGAAGCTAAAAGACATGTCACCAAAGATAAAATCATAAAATAAGCAAAGATCAACAAACAAATAGGGGTACTACTTTGATGTAGAAATGATTCTTGTTACAGTTTATGCATTTGGTTGGATTTGTAAGATGGGTTGATATATATGTTATAATGTTTGCTTGATTGTCAACACTTTGCGCTTTGATTTTGTTGAAGTTCAAAGCTATGTGGTGATATGAAAGTGTCATTATTTTTTGGAATTTTTTATTTTTTCGGATTTTTGGAATATTTGATTTTTTTGGATTTTTTAGGACATTTTATGATTTTTTAGAGATTTTTTAGGACATTTTATGGTTTTTTTGAATTATTTCAGGACATTTTATGATTTTTTTGGATTTTTTAAAGACATTTTATGATTTTTTTTAATTTTTTAAGGACATTTTATGGTTTTTTTGGATTTTTTTACGACATTTTATGACAGAAATAGACGAGCAGATAGACAAAGAGGGTAGTTTCTCTGACCATGAGATGCTCAGTATCTTAACCCATAGCTAAGGTTAAGGAGATGCCCCAATGACCAGCCTAGTATGCATGGAAAAGCGAGCAAGCGAGGGGAATGTCGAACAATTCACAAGCCATGGTGAGTGTGAAAAGGTCATTATGAAGTGGAGGATGAATGAAAATGGAATGAAAAGATCAAGTAGAGCTCCAAAGGAAAGAGGAGAGAAGCCTCTACATATGGCGTCGATTTCTTGGTTTTCACCATGGTACTTGCTCAAGGCGCCACTGAAGTTGTTTTCACTATTGAATGAATGGATTTCTCTTCTTTTTTTTTCTTTTCTTTTTTCAAGTCTTTTTCTCATTTTTTTGTATTTTTTTAAGACTTTGAAAAGATTGTACCCTTTGAAGCATTTAGGTATAAAACTTGTGAATGTGCATACTATTGATGGGATCACTAAGCAATTCACCTTCCAGAGTAGATAACTAGTATGCCCTAGATCCATACACAACAGTGATAACGTATGGACCTAACCAGTTAGGCTCAAATTTACCCTTTTTTCTATCTTGTTGAGTGTGAGTATTTTCACAAAGAACAAGATCCCCAACCTTAAATGTATGTGGTTTCACTTTCTGAATATAACTTCAACACATTCATTGTTGGTATGCTCTAAGATGATTGAAAGCAGTTTGTCTTCATTCATCCAACAGTTCCAACTCCTGTAGACGGGAAACTTGGTATTCTTCATCACTAATTTGATTGTGCAAAGAGATGTGCAAAGAGGGAAACTCAACCTCAATGGGCAAGATGCCTTTAGAGCCATAGAAAAGGTCATATGGGGTAGCACCTGTGGGAGTGTGGAAACTCATGCAATAAGCCCACAGTGTAGGATTCAATTGAATATGCCAATCTTGACCAGCTTCATTGACCATATTTTTAAGAATTTTGAGAATGGTTTTGTTAGAAGCCTCAACCTAGCCATTACCTTGAGGATAGTAAGGTGTGGAAAAATGATGTTGTATATGGAATTTCTCATAGAGTTTGCGGACATCCTAATTTTTTGAATGGACAACCATTATCTGTGATGATGGATAAAGGAACGCCTAATGACAGATGATGTAGTTCAGTATGAAAGTGGATATTTTTTTTCCAGTGATATGAGTGAGAGGAACAGTTTCAATCCATTTCGTGAAATAGTTGGTGGCCACAAGAATGAACTTATGACCATTAGATGAAGTTGGATGGATCTTTCCCATGAGATCAAGTCCCCACTGATAAAAGGGACATGGTGTAGCAAGAGACTACAATTCCATTGCAAGAGCTTGTATCAAGTATACATGTTTTTGACACTTCTTGCATTTTTTAACAAACTAATAAGCATCCTTTTCCACTGTAGGCCAATAATAACCCATACGCAAGAGTTTCTTGGCTAAGGTAGGACCACTAGAATGTGCCCCACATATACCTTCATGTACTTCTTGTAAAGCAATTTTGACCTCGTCATGCTCAAGACATTTGAGTAAAGTACCATCGAGACCTCGGCAATAAAGGGTATCGGCTAAGATCACATAGCGGGAAGCTTGACGAATAAAACTTTTATGGGATTTATTGGATAGGTTTGATGGAAAGATGTTATCTCGAAGATAGGTATAAATATCCCCATACCATTGGGAATTAGGACCAACAATAAGACAAATCATTTCAGATTGTGGTATATTGTAAGCAGGTTCCAAAAGAGGTTTTACCAGGAACTCACAATAAGCAGCATTACTTGGAATTTCCACAAGTGAACCAATTGCTGACATTGCATCAATAGCTTTGTTGTTATCTCAGGGAATCTGCTCAAAAGAGATTGATATGAAATAGGCCTTGAAGTCATCCACCATTCTTTTGTAAGGCATCAATTTTTCATCTTTTTTTTTATAGTCATCATTGACTTGTCTGATCACCAACTGAGAGTCACCAAGAACACGTAACTCAAGGATTTTCCATTGTATAGCTATACAAAGCCCATAAATTAATGCCTCATATTCTGCAATATTGTTGGTACATGGAAACTGTATCTTATAAGCTTTAGGTATATAATCCCCTTGCAGAGTGACAAAGAGAATTCCAGCAACAGAACCACCTTGTGTGAAGGATCCATCAAAATATAAAGTCCATAGATGTGTAGATTCCATGTTGAAGATTGATTCATTAGGAAACTCTATAATAAGAGGATGATCATTTGTCATAGGAGCATCGGCGAGTTGATCTGCGATAGCTTTTCCTTTGATTTCTTTTCTTTCTATATACTCAATATCAAACTCGCTAAGGATCATCACCCATTTAGCTAATCGTCTTGTGAGTGCTACTTTGTTCAAGAGGTAGTTAAGAGGATCAATTTTTACAATGAGCTTTATCTAGTGTGTAAGCATGTAATGTCTCAGCTTCTATGATGGAAAAACTACAGCAAGGCATGCTCTTTCAATAGAACTATAATTGAGCTTGTATCCCACTAGAGTACAACTGATGTAATAGATTGTACGTTCCTTTCCTTCAAAGTCATGTTGTGCCAAAAGTGCCCCCAGTGTTGTGGTGGTTGTGGATATATATAGAAGTAAAGGCTTGTCATCTGTAGGAGGTACTAATACTGGTGGTGTCATCAGATATTCTTTGATTTTCTGAAAAGCTTGTTCACACTTGTCATCCCATCTAAATGAAACATTCTTGTGTAACAAATGTTGAAAGGGTTGACATTTATCTGCAAGTTGCGCTATAAAATGACTAATAGACTGAAGTTTTCCTTGTAATTATCTCAACTGACTGATATTCTTAGGTGGAGGCATTTCAAGTATAATCTTTATTTTTGTAGGATCAGCTTCAATTCCTTTATATGAGACAATGTATCCAAGGAGTTTTCTAGAGGTTACCCCAAAGGCACATTTCTTCGGATTCAATCGGACCTTGTATTGTTCTAATCTTGTGAAAATTTTATCCATGATCTCTAGATATCTAGCTTTGGTGTAGGATTTTCCCAAAAAATCATCTACATAGTCTTCCAAATAGTTATGCATCATGTCATGGAAGATAGTGGTCATTGCACGTTGGTAGGTAGCTTCATCATTCTTCAACTCAAAGGGCATGACATTCCAACAGAAGGTTCCCCAAGGACAAGTGAATGTTGTCTTAATTTGATCTTTAGGAGAAATTTTAATCTGATTATAGCCTGAGAAACCGTCCATGAGGGATAACATTCCATGCCCTGCTGTCAAATCCACTATCATGTCAATGTTTGGAAGTGGGAAGTCATCCTTAGGAAAAGCTTTGTTTAAATCTCTAAAATATATGCAAACTTAGATGCCCCCATCAGGCTTTGAAACTAGTACTAAATTTGAAATCCAATCAACATAGTCAATAGGTCTGATAAATCCCACATCTAGCAACTTTTTTAATTCAGCTTTTACCAATAGAGCAATGTGTGGGTGCATTTTTCTCAACTTTTGTTTAACAGGTTTTTCCCCTGGTGGCAAAGACAAGTGATGAATTACTAGATTTGGATCAAGTCCTGGCATATCTACATATGACCATGCAAATTTGACTTGTATTTCCTTGTAAAACCGTATATGCTCTATTCTCTCTTCAGGTGTTAATGATTCTACTAAATGAATTATCTTTGGTTTTTCTTTTGTGCCTAGATTTGTTGGTACTGTCTTCTCCACCAACATAGATTATTTTTCATGATATACTGCTAAGGGAAGTGTTTCAAGCCTTCCATCCTCGGGATCCTCAGAGAGGTTTTCACCCTTGGATACGTCATTTATTTTTACTTTTTTTAGGTCTAATAGTGCCACAGAGCGGTTTTCACTAGAAGGCCTATTTATATTTTCAATAATTTTGCAACTGAAAGGCTTGGAACTCCCCCCAAAATAAGCCGCACTATTGAGTTCTATGATGAATCCTACTTTATGATCCTCAAGGGGTGTGTCTTCTCATGCTCCTAGAAATTTTATGATTGCCTCATCATTTTCAAATACATCCAGTTGTGGTGGTCCCTTCTGATTGAAATCAATGAGTTCGAGGTGAACCAAGGGTAAAGAATCATGATTTGAGTCAAGATTTTGAATGGATTAAAGGGTACAAATATTATGATCAGGTTCAAGGGGAGGGACACTATCGTAGTCATATATGTCAATGAAGTCATCTATGGCACTTTCCTCATTTTTCTATTTAGCATTAGAGGACTCTACTTCCTTACTTGAAGCACATGCAGTACTCAAGGTCTTATCTTTCTGTGCATCATATCCTAAACTAGGGACTTTTTGCACTCGAGTAGGTTGTATTGGTTCCAAGATACCCTGTTTTTGTAAGCCAAGAGAAATTTTACCATCATATCCCATTTGTTTCATAAGATCAAATCCTTTTCCATATTGTTCAACAGGTATCTTTATTTCAATTTGTTCTTTTCTTGTATCTTCATCTTTGTATAGCCACTTCAGGAGATCATCTTATGTTTCATTTTAAAGGGCTCCCCATTTTTTTAAAGTAGTTGATTTACAAATCATTGTAGTATCTGCATCTAATATGGTCTTAGTCATCTATGGTTTGTCATAGGTGTGGGGAGATAAAGGTAGCTTTCTAATGCAAAGGGCATGATTCAAGGTATATTCTCCTACTCCTTTTACTTGTATTTTGATCTCGACTGCATTGGATTTTGAGGAAGATGCTTTTAAGGACTCAGGATCAACATATGCTTGGGAAGGAAATGCTTCATAGTTGCTTGGGATTGTGATTTCAGTTTTAGGGCTTAGATTATGGCAATACATGAAAGGGTTTGGATCTCCTCGTATTGTAATTTCAACACCATTGTGTGGGAATTTAATGCACTGGTGGTATGTAGAAGGTACTGCTTGCATTGCATGAATCCAAGGTCTTCCAAGGAGGATATTATAGGTCAGTGGGAGATCAAGGACTTGGAAAACCACATCCTTTACCATAGGGCCAATTCTAATTGGTAGAGTAATTGATCCTTTAGATGAGTGTTCCTCTTTGTCATATGCCTTTATGGTAATATTTTTACTTGGATCAACTGCATTTTCAAAGAACCCTAATTTTGTGATTAATTATTGAGTAAAAATATTAAGGCTTGCTCCTCTGTCTATCAAAACTTGCTTGATCTTAACATTATGGATGAGGATGTCAATGTGTAAAGTTGCGTTATGTGGTTGTCGAAGGGATGAATCATCATTTTCAGTAAAATTGAGAGTATGAGGAGAAGTGATGTGTCCCACCATAGCTTGGAATTGATCTACATGTAGGTCTGTAGGAGCTGTAGTAGTAGCAAGCACTTTATCTAAGATAGCTTTATGCTCAGGAGATAGGTGTAATAGCTCAATTATAGAAATTTGTGCAGGTAGTTTTCCTAAGTGCTCTATAAGATTGTATTGCAAAGCGGGTGTAGAAGGTTTTGCATTAGGACCTTTAAGGGTAACAGTGCCTTTTCGAGTAGTAACCTTGCAATCAGGTTATTTTCCTTTTATGATGAAAGTTTTGACATGATTATCTACCTCGCTAATGTTATGTATGGTATAATCATACTTAGCAGTAGTATAGTTTACACCATCACCAGATTCAAGAGCCTTTCCTTTATCATTTTCATGCTTAGGGAAAGGGTTTTTAAACACCTCACGATTAGAGTTACCAGAAGGAGTGTGTCTATCAACTACTATCTTACTGTTATCAATAAGGTCTGTATTAAATGTCAAAGTTTATTGCAGCTATTTGTCTTATGTCCTTTGTGTCTATGATAGTTGTAAAAGTGATCTTCATTCCACCATGGGTGTTTGACTTGTGGATTCTATTCCTTTATTTCTGGTAATGTTATAATATTGGTTTCAAGAAGTTATTTTAATGCCGATTCAAGTGATTGTCCCAATGGTGTAAAATTTTAATTAGGGAAACTTCTCTATTTTTCTTTTCCTTATCTGAAGATGGACCTTTGATATTGTAAATAGGCGATGATGTTTTAGTTGTTTTTGCATCGACAACTCTGTCATTGACTACATTCTTATTCTTAACCCAAAAAGGGGTCTTGTTGTTTGAACTTGATTTTTGATCTTTGTCATTATTAAGTTTAATAGTTTCATCATTGATGAGGGTTTGTTCAATTTGAAATCCCATTTCTATGGCTTCATCAAAGGAATCCAAGCATTTGAGGTGAAGTTCCCTTCTAATTTCTTTGTTCAAATTTTGAAAAAAGAGGTCAACCAATTCTTGATTAGGAATGGAATAATGCAATTGTTTTGTTAAATGTCTCCATCTTTGTAAAAATGACACAAAATATTCACCTTGTTTCTGTTTGGTGTTGAAAAGGTTTGTCATGGTCACTTTAAGGTCACAATTGAAACTATAATTGGAGACAAATCTATCATCCAATTCTTGGAAAGATTTGATGGTTGGGGGTAATCATGAAAACCATTCCATAGCCTCTCCTCCTAGACTATGAGGGAATAATCTCATAAGTTATGTTTCATTAACTAAAAATTCCATGTTAGTGGCACAAAATTGTCTTAAGTGGTTTTTAGGGTCTCCTTTTCCATTGTATTTGTCAAGTTTTGGTATGTCCCAATGGTTAGGAAAAGGTGGAATTGGTATGCTTGGAGCGAAGGGATAAGTACATATGTATTCAATGGAGAACTTGTGAGTCGATGTTTTACTATTCTTGAGAGTATCCAATTCTTGTATTAATTTTCTAAGCTCATCCAAAATAGGATCATTTGTAGGTGCAGGTTTTGATGTCTTTGAAGATCGCTTGTAACCAGGTTGTAGACAAAAGGGTCTATGATGTTTGATCCTACCATCATTGTTTGTTTTGGGATTCTTAGATTCACTAGATTTAGGTTGGTCATTCTTTATGAGTAATGATATGTCAAAATCAGGAGGCATTTTGATTCCTTCATCAGCAAGGGCCTTGAAGTATTGTTGTGGGTTACATTTGACTATCTCTGTAAGAATTTTAGTGAATCTATTATCATTAAGAGCTTCATTTATGGTGGATTGTGTTATTTCTTCACTATTAGTTTCACTTGTTTCACTAGTTGCAACACTAATGTGATCTTCCTCATTAAAGTATTTTCCCCAAGGGTTCCCTTCCTCTTGAAACATTTTTTCTTTTGTTCTAGGGGTCATAAGTGATTTGTTTTTATTTTCAATCCAAGATAGGACAATGTATGAGACCTGAGACTAGGATGAAAATGAAAAGGATATGATTCTAAGATGGGATATGAAAATGGTATGGTATGATATGACAAGCTAAGAATGCAAAAGCTAGAAGGAAACTCTGGGTCCAAAGTTGGTTATGATGTAAAGGCTTTACTTGTGTTATGATGGATAGACACGAGGACCGATGATCAAGAGAGGGTATGTAGGAGATGATGGACTCCAAAAGGATTTCCCTACTCAAGGATAATGGTATGTTTCCCTAACTCAAGGATGGTGAACCTCAAGTGATGCAGGTGATAGATAGCCAATAGTTTTATTTCAAGACCTAGGAAGAGTAGCCTAAGTGCAAGCTAAAGGTTTTATTTGATCTATGATGAATATGCAAAGGGATAAATTCTTAGAACACGCAAAGGTTAGGTGAGATGGTCTTGATATGCAAAAGGGGTTGAACATGAAAGAACCAGGTGGAATGATATATGTATGCAAGGACTATGTAATGTGACCTATGTATGCAAGAACTAGGATGAAAGGGATATGAATATGTAAGGACCATGAATATGCAAGGGCTAGGTGAGATGCAAGGACTATGATGAAATGCAAGGACTAGGTGGAATGCAAGGATTGAAAGATCAAAACTAAAGGATGATAACCCCAAGAAATCTAAGTGATAGGTTCACGTTGGATGTTTTTGTTGTTGGACCTTTTGAGGTTTGCAAAGTTTAAGATGTTGCAAGTTACTAGGTGTGATGTTTGTTTGAGGATATTTTTTAACACACACGCAAGACATAGCAGACAAAGTATTTTTTATTTTTGTAATACAAGCACAAATCCTAAGGTTGGAAAGGACAATATCTACTAGATTCCATGTGGGTTTCCCCAGCCACATATTCTTAGTGTGTGAATCTAGAAGCTTGGTTGCATAGGCTCCCCCTTACAGTGCACTCACTTCTCAGGCCAACCAAGCTTCCAACCCCCATGAAACTCCCATGGTAGATTGATCACCTCTACTAAAAACTACGAAGATGTGGATGCCTTCACACCGACCGGTGCTACTCTAGCAAATAGAAGGTTGTTGGCTACTACACAAAGGTGTTTAATTTAGGACCCCTATTCAAGTGGCCATACATGGGGTGCAATATTAATCTCCATTTAGGAGGCACTCTAGCCTAAAGAGGTTACACTCAACAAGGTTTTGGAGAGTACTACTTGGTCTATATGACACATCCGCACTCGTAATCCTAAATTTTCCATTAGGATTCACATTTATATACTGGTCAGGGGTAGCTCAGCCAAAGAGCTCCATTTTTGGTTTGAGTCGCCTTGGAGTGAGTACTTTTTCCCACCAAGGAAGGCCCAATTCCTAGAGTCAATAACCATTTCTCTTGCACCCAAGATCACACAAGTGGCAAGGGGAGAGGATACTTTGATTATTGAATTGGGGTGACACATAAAATAGATGGGTCTAGTTTCTGATCACCACATTTTGCACAAGGTGAGAGCATACTCCCTACCATCTCAAGCACATCAAATAGTGTTCATTGACCCCCTAGTTAATCCTATGTGGAAGAAGAAAATTGTTCATTTTTAATGCACCAATTGAAGTGGTTTCTAATCTAAAAGATAATTGGTTTAAAAATCATGTCTTCAAAAAATGTCTTGCATCAAAATATCATTAGTAGTTTCATGCCTCCTTTTTTTGACAAGCATATGTTTTGATTTTCAATTCTCCACCAAATGAACCTACAAAAAGAACCCAAATTAACAAAAATTAATTCAAAACTAGACTAAAATACAACTAAAATGAAAACTAACATAAATCTGAATTGAAAATCAATCTAGGATTAAAAACTAATCTAAAATAAAAAGATAATTTAAAATTAAAGGTTAATTTGAATTAAAGATTAAAGGTTAATTTGAATTAAAGATTAAAGGTTAATTTGAATTAAAGATCTAAAGTCAGAAATTAAAAACTAGCCTAAATTCAAAATTAATCTAAATTAAAAAACTAATCTAGATTAAGAGTTAATCTAAATTAAAACTAATTAAAAACTAATCTAATATTAATCCAAAATTAAGAGTTAATCTAAATTAATCTAAATTAAGAATTAGTCTAAAATTAAAAGCCAATCTACAATTAAAAACTAATCTAAATTAAAAAAATAATTTAAACTTAAAAATTAATTGAAAATTAAATCTAGATTAAAAAGTAAATCCTGCTTAGTAAATTAAATCTAATAAAAGAAAATAATCTAATCTGAAACTAATTATCTATTTAAAACTAAGAAAATACTAAAAAGTAGACTAAAACTAAAATTAAATTAATAGTAAATCTAAAAAACTAAGCTAACTATATAAACACATTCTTTTTTTTTTGTCTCTTAGAGCTTTTTAGAATAATCTAAGGGAAACTATTGGTGCATAAAAAGTGAGTAAGACTTTTTTAAAAGTAAGACATTCTTTTTAGAGGAAACTAATGATTTATAAAGAAAGACAGACTTTTCTTTTGTTATATTATTTCAACCTCGATTGAACACCCTACTGCTTCCATGAAGACTCTTATTTGATCATAATAGTTTCATTTTCTAACCTCAGAGGGGCTATATGCTTTTCTTTTTACTTTTATACAGGGGATTTGTATGCAATTCAAAGAGAGCAAGCATTCAATGAAAGAAGGCTAATAAAATTTGAGGTCGAAGAGCTCATTTTTTCCTCTGTCATTTTCTTGTGCCTGGAAGAGTTTTGGACAGCGTGGATAGAATCAAAGGCCTCTTTAATATCACATCATTTTCTTCATAAACATTCCAAAAACTATTAAAAGTAAGAATCCTCAGCAACCATTATGCATGCAAGGAAAAAAAATGTGTTGCTAGATGTGGAATCTTTTAAATGCTAAATGTGGAAATTTGTAAATGCAGTGGACTATTTGATAGAAGACTTCAAAGGAAATTTCACAAGAAATGACATATGCTATGATAGGTTCACTAATTACCAAACCCTAATAGATATATCATAAGCATGCATGTAAAAACCTGTGCATATATAAATATGGAAAGAGATACAATAATTAGAATTCAAGTGGATAAGTGCAACTCTCAAGAAAATGTTATTTGCACATAAGTATAAACACAAAAATCTTCCAATAAAATGTTTGAAGGAAGATTCAGGGAAGGACGTAGGAACTTTAGATGATGAAATCTCCCAATAACACCTCTTTTGATAATCATTCAAATCAAACCAATGAAAGTTTGCATGCAGAAGCAGAAAGATCTCCAACACTGATGGTAAATCATGAATGAAACAAAACTAAATACCGACTGCTACAATCTGAAATTTACATTCCTAAACTTGAGCAGTAGCCTTTTAGATGTGTGATCTTTCATGATCAGATTATGACAACGATGAGAATACCATTCTCTGTTCACAATGCATCTATCATTACTAATGATCTACTGCATGCAAAACACAAAATAGCTTTCGGGTTCACCAATTGTAGAGCCATAAAAATGCATGATTCTATGGACTTAAGAACCACCATTTCATGCCCACATCAATAGAGCTATTCTAATTAAAAGAAAAACCATAAATGAAAATCTAAACTACAGAAAGAAAACAATGCTTTTAAAAGAAATCAGTCTCCATTGTCTCCCTACCACCAAGATCTTTGTTTATGCATTTTCTCTCAGATTTTATGAGCACAAAATGCAATAAAGAGGCTATGGTAAATGGGAAATACAATAAAGATGTAAAGATGATATGAGTATGTAAATTTGTGAGAAAAAATTGTGAGAGCTAAAATGAGAGGGAAATCCCATTTAAATAGGAGTTCCTTGAGGATGGAGAGGGGTTGAAGATGAAATGTGGGATAAAAGATGTGAGAGAAGGAAATGCCATTATCCCACATTGTTGGGTTAAATTTTATGCATGAGAATGAAAGTGATAAAGGGTTATTAGATTAAAATGTACCTAAATGATTAAATATGAATAAAATGATCAAAGATGCTTTACTAAAATGCAATATTTCATGAATGATTTATGCAAATGATATGATTAATA
This sequence comes from Sequoia sempervirens, assembly GCA_007258455.2. Lineage (NCBI taxonomy): Eukaryota > Viridiplantae > Streptophyta > Pinopsida > Cupressales > Cupressaceae > Sequoia > Sequoia sempervirens. Next base: position 322,634,337 of record VDFB02000008.1, on the reverse strand, counting down.
TGCAAGTTATGATAATTGGTTTATTATGAAATAATAATCAATGACTATGATAATTGATTTATTAATGGAGATGAATATGAAACAATTATGGATGATAATGATAATTGATTTAATATGGAAATGATTTTTATGACTTATTATGCAAATGGATTATGAATGATTATGATTTATTATGCAAACGGGTATGAACGATAGTGCAAACAGACATGAACGTTAATGCAAATAGACATGAACATTTATGAAACGGATATTGAATGGAAATGAAGAGGAATGATCATTTATGCAAATGGTTAGTGAACGACCATGGGATAGATATGATCATTTATGTAAATGGATAGTGAATGAGCATGAGAAGGTTTAATGATTTGATGAAATGCATGAATAGAAGAAAGTATTGAATGAATTGATTAAGTAAATAATAATATTTATTTAATCAATAAGCAAATATCATTACAATTGTGAGGAAAATTTTGAGTGTCTACAAGTTCATTGACTCAACCAATAAGATCTTCAATTACTATCTTAGGTGGCCTCATGTGGTTGGAAAATACAGGGAAAAATTGGAGGAAATTGAAAATGAGCTTGTCAAGATCAGACAAGACTACAGTATGCTTTTGGACAAGAATCGAGAAGTTAAGAAGAAGTTTCATGATCTGAAGGTTAAGTATCCAAAGGTTCACTTTACTAGAAATACTCTTATGGACGCTTTCTGGAAAGTAAAAGATCATATTAAATGCAGGTTGGAGCAAATAATTAAAATTCTAAAGAAAGGAGAAAAGTTGGATGATGCCATCACCATTCCTAGATCCCTTGTCCAGATTATCAACAGGACATCAAAGAATAACAACTTGATTATAGCTATTGGGATTTAAGTGGACTCTTGGAAGAAATTTCTTTTGGAAATGAAAGTTAAGTATAAAATAATCTTCTAATTTGTGCAGCAGCTTTCCAAATTTTCACCAAACTCTCTATTTTGCAAAAGGGGAGAATAGTAAAATTTTGTTTTAACAAAAGAAAGAGAGAAGTGAAGTAAAATATTAAAGGGGAGAAAAGTTAGTGGAAGCTTTTTCATTGATGTCAAAGGGGGAGAGAATGCAGTAAAAAATTCCCTGACATCCTAAGGAGGAGCAATAATTTTAGTTTTGATGATTTTTTGAGTTTTGACACTTAGTCATTTTTCACTAAGTGTTGTCATCAATGCCAAAGAGGGAGATTGTTGGAATATGGCTTTGAGAGATTTTTTTTGGCCTCTTTTGTTGTCATTGATGGCAACTGGAGTCAGCAATATGGTCTATAGTGTTGAAGTTGCTCCTACCGGCAAAAGAAGTAAGAGACTGTAATCTACCAGCAGAATGTATGAAAAACAGGGCATCCGGTTGATAAGTTGATCTGAATACTTCACCGGATCACTATTTTTTGGTGTGGATCCCTAGGGAAACTTTTTCAGCATGTATCCTATCCTACTGGTAAGTTTTGTGGTGTCGCACTAATTAGAGTACGAGTTAAGAGATTCGATAGAAATGATTTATTGATTATTTTCTCATTATGGCCGACGTATTGTGTATGGCGTGTTGCGGATGTATGAGGAGTATGTGTTTAACTATTTCTTATGTTTGGAATTTTGGTTTGGGTCCCTACTATAATCTTTCCAACTTGTGAGGGTATGCATCAATTATAATTAGTGATTTGAGTCGACTTGAGCAAGAATATTATATTTTGTTTTGATGCCGACATATAATAAAATTCTTGTTAGTAGATATATAAAGGAGATCAGGAAACCATTTTGATATGAAGGAGATAGAATTGTGTGTGAGGATCAAGAAGAGTGAAATAGTAAGAGCGAAAAGTATAGAACAGTCATAGGGTATGTGTAGGATAATCATGGAAAAAATAGGCCCTTAAGTGGCAAAAAATTAAGAAAAATAAGAGTTAGGCAACTTGACATAAAAATTTGAATAAGTTATCTATATTATTTCAAAAATATGTAAGAATAGAATCTGTAGAAAATTGAATGTAGTTTCTAAACTACTAGGTTTTTTTAAATCTATTTGGTGAAAATTTGAAATTTCAATGCAGTAGTACTTAAATTTCAGGGAAAAATAAGAAGTATGTGTCTGTCTGACCACCCTAACCACAATAAAATGATAATATTTTTTTATAATATTTTAGATATAAGTAGAGGACTTATGTCTCGATGTGATGCATATTTTTTTGTAATTTTTTTCCAAGTAAATAATTAATTATGAATTTTTTATTACAACTTTTAAAAAATATAAAAACTCGTATGTCTGACCACCTTAGTCAAAAATTTATGAAATTCAATTTTTCTTTTTTTAATCCTATAGTATGTAAAGCATAGAATGTGATGCATGTTTTAGATTCAAAAATTGTGTTACTGTTTGAAAGCTATAATTTTTTTTCAATCAAGACTTTAGTCGTAATTCAAATAGAAAATAGATAATAATTATTTATTAAATTCAAAGTAAAGAATAATTTATATTTGTGGAAAGCTAAGAATGTCCTTTAAAACCTCTTTTTCGTTTCATCAATTTTGAGTAAAAAACAATCATCAGCCACATACCCTACACATACCCATCATATCACCACTTTATGGCCCATCATGATCCTGCACATACCCCATATGAGGTAATATCATAAGATCTATTTGTACAGTAGAAGAGTCTTTGTATGTAGAGCAGAGTAGAGTAGAAGTGTGAACTAGATAAAAGATCTAGAATCTAATTGTGTGTGTCATTGGAACTGAATCCAGGCATATGTAGATGCTATATTCTCAGTTCAACATTTTGTTGTAATATCAAATATATTTTGTAAGGAAGTGAGCCTTCTCTTTTGAGCAGTGAGCTCTAGGTAGTGTGCCTAAATGCAAGTGCATTCCCTTTTATCATACTTTTAACAAAGTATACTTTGCGGATTAATCTCCACCGTGGTTTTTCCCCTAACAAGGTTTCCATATAAAAATCTTGGTGTTATGGTGTTGTTTAATGTGTTTACATGTTTCCTTTTGTTTATATGTTGTGAATGCTATTAAGGGTTTAATTATTTTTGTTGATAGTTTAAGATCTGATTTGAAAATCAAATATTGTGGAACACTGATTCACCCTCCTCTTAGTGTTCCTAGTGTCCAACAGTCAATGCATATACAACCTTATGTAGTGATTTTTTCCTTGATGATAAACTGTTAGCTAAACTGTTTCCTAGGACTTTAAAGGATACTGCCTTGGAGTGGTTTTCCTCTTTACCTAATCATTCAATTTGATCATTTAATGAACTTTTTGATGCCTTTATAATTCATTTCCAAGTCCATATGACTTCCAAAAAGACAATGGTGGATTTAATGAGGTGTAAACAAAATGCAGATGAAAAAGTAAGTAATTTCATTTCATGCTATCAGTAATTGTATGCTCAAGTAGATGTCAAGGTTCTTGATTCAAATCTCCAAAAGATGTTTATTGAAAACTTGAAAACTCACATTCAGGATAAATTGACCATGATGAAATTTCCTTCTTTCATGCATTTATGCACAGCCCTTTGTGAATATCACAACTCGGTTACTAGTTATGATGAAAAATCCACTTTTACTTGAGTTGAGAAGTCTAAAGAAAACAACCAAGACAACTCACAAAACTTTAGAAAACTAAACAAAGCCTTCTTATAGTTCAATCCCTCTCCTCCACAACCAACTCAACCCATTACTACTCAAGTGGCAGCTATTAAAGTAGTGGTGCCCTTTACCTATGGGGACCCGAAGAGATAGTTTACCCCCTTACCTGATCCTCTCCATAACACAATGAATCAACTACTACAACAAAATATGATCACTTTTCCTATAGTCAAACCACTTGATCCTACCAATCCTTTACCCCCCACTTTAAACCAACTACTATTGTCATTTTCATTGCCAAAATGGACATGACATAGAACAATGCAAGCATCTCAAACACATAGTGCAAGACCTCATTGATTCTAGCCATCTATCCATTTCAAATGTTAATGTTACAGGAAATACATATGTTTCCTCCCCAATCAAAATTTATAAATTTTTACCAACCCCATGCCTAAACACAATATTTCATTTGTCAAAGCCAATGAACCTTCAAACACTATTGTGATGAATAATGATACAAATACTAAACAAACTGATCTTACTCCAAATGTTACCTATGTTAACCCTATGGATGAATTGGTGGGTACGATAAATATTATCCCTCATAAAGTCCCAACTAACAAATATCTTGATGTTACTTTTTCTTCTCATGATATACTTAAAAATATTCTCGATGGTCCTCTTTACATAGCCGGATGCATCTATGATAAGCTCACCAATGGCATATTAATAGATCTCACCTATGGCAAGAACGTGATCACAGAAGAATTTTTAGTATTACATGATCTTTATCAAGATGATTATGATAAACCAATAGGATGGATTAAAACACATACTAGTTTTGCATGCCCTATGATCGGATTGATCATACCCCCATTACAAATAGGACCTAAAACATTGGATGTGACATTTTCTATCATTCCACTATTGGATCATTTTCATCTGTAGCTAGGTCACCCTTGGCTTTGCTCAATGAAAGTTGTCCCTTCAATCATTCACAAATGTTTGAAGTTTTTGCTTGACAATGAGATATTTACTGTACACCATAGTGGCTTTAATCCATTGTCTTCTAAAGGTAACTTTTCCTTAGAATCCTTTTGGACTAAACCTATGGAACCCATCACCTCTTGCAAAGACTTATTTTTCATTGCCTATCAAAAGTTCAATGCTAAATGAATAGCTAGATTGTCTCTTTGCCACATGTCCCCATCCACTTTCGCTACTCCTATTATAGATGAGACAATGATTCAACCTAAATCCAAACTTGAACAAACCATGCAATCTCACGTGCAACCAACAATAAACGCTTCACCTTCATCATCTAAATTCCCAAGAGATGGTAAAACCAACCCAAACATGCCTCCTCACATTAAACAATTTATAAATCCAAAGAGAAATTGATTGACTCATCTCCTTCAGTTCCTTCCATTCCCTCTCCTCAGGAAAAAAAGGAGCCTTTGGTGGATCAATCTTCTCTTACACCTCAACAACTTCAAACTAGAATTAAAATAAACCACGATGCTAGGGAGCATAGGCGTCAACATTGTCTCCTTTCCCGTCAATTACAAAAAGAAGAAAATAAAGAAAATCAACCTCCACCTTTGACAGAACCAATACCTGATCACCCTCACCCTCCTGACCCACCACAAGATAGTACATTACAACCATCACAACAAAACAATTTGATACAACGGCCCCAACTCTTGATACACCTATCATTGGAAATTACCATCCGTACTCCCATCATGATTAATCTGGATGATAATGATGATGAGGAGATCTCTAAAATAGATGAATCAGTGCATAATGATCTAAATTCTTTATTTTCCTCTTCCATGAGCCTAAATGACAAATATCCTACAAGTGAGGAACTTGGTAATTCCCCTAGTTCAGCACTTGCAATTGACCCTTTAGACAATCAATTGACCTCACAATACATGGGTATGTGCAGGATAATCATGGAAAAAACATGCCCTTAAGTGGGAAAAAAGAAGGAAACATAAAAAGAATAAATCTATAATTTCCTCCACCTTTGACAGAACCAATACCTGATCACCCTCACCCTCCTGACCCACCACAAGATAGTACATTACAACCATCACAACAAAACAATTTGATACAACGGCCCCAACTCTTGATACACCTATCATTGGAAATTACCATCCGTACTCCCATCATGATTAATCTGGATGATAATGATGATGAGGAGATCTCTAAAATAGATGAATCAGTGCATAATGATCTAAATTCTTTATTTTCCTCTTCCATGAGCCTAAATGACAAATATCCTACAAGTGAGGAACTTGGTAATTCCCCTAGTTCAGCACTTGCAATTGACCCTTTAGACAATCAATTGACCTCACAATACATGGGTATGTGCAGGATAATCATGGAAAAAACATGCCCTTAAGTGGCAAAAAATTCAGAAAAATCAGAGTTAGGCAACTTGACATAAAAATTTGAATAAGTTATCTATATTATTTCAAAAATATGTAAGAATAGAATCTGTATCAAATTGAATGTAGTTTCTAAACTGCTAGGTTTTTTTTTAAATCTATTTGGTGAAAATTAAAATTTCAATGTAGTAGTATTTAAATTGAGGAAAAAAGAAGTATGTTTGCGACCACCTAACCACAATAAAATGATCATATTTTTTTGCTATTTTAGATATAAGTATAGGACTCATGTCCATCGTCATTTTTTGTAATTTTTCCAAGTAAATAATTAATTATGAATTTTTTATTACAATTTTTAAAAAATATAAAAACTTGTATGTCTAACCACCTTAACTTGGTCAAAACTTCATGAAATTCCTATTTTCTTTTTTCAAATTTCTTTGCTACTTTAAAGTAATTTCTCATAGAACAATGTGTAGCAGTTCCTTTAAAGTGGGGGAATACATTGGCATTAATCATTTGCATTCTTTTTCTTCCTTGGTTCTTAGTGTAGCTTGTCAATTCATACGATGCGTTTGTCACTTTGTGGATGACATTGGGTGTGATTTCCTTCATAAGATTGATCTATCTTAGCATATTACATTCCTCTTGGTGGTCTAATGTGATGCACTGCATCCCCTAAGCTGTGAATATTCTATTCTTTGATTGGTCCTCTCTTGGATACACTAGACATAATGTTCCCTAAGTTATAGACCTCGCATGAACTTAACAAGACTCCTTTGAACATCTTTTGCATTTTACATTTTTACATTTATATGGCCACTTTGCATAGCATAGCTTGCATTCCTATGGTTCCATCTTGTTTTTTCATGAGTTCTATGCATATGAAGCTTTGCTTGTCTCATGAAGCACAAACCAAAATTTTCCTTTGTGGTGCTTTATTAAAGTTATCAAGAGGTATAACTTTGATATGGTTGAGCGAGAAGCCCATTCTGAGACACGAATTTCCCCATAGCCACCTATGTGTTTGTGAGTACATACTAGCCAAGTGTATGTTTCTCACCTTTTGGGCCTTCTCACCCAGTGGACAGCCATGAGTTCTATCACCCCCGAGTGATTATGTATTTTCTTTTTCAAGCAAACAACCTAGATCTGATCCACAATTAGTTGGACAAACAATCGAAGCTTGATCCAACTTTTCCTTTATTCTCTTCCTTTTCTTTTTCTCTTCCATATGTGTGTTCCTTTATTCTTGTGTTTAGTTTTCCATGGGATCTTCATCCTAGGGGCTTGATCATCCCTCTTTATTGTTGTTATCTCATCTTGCTAGCATAAGTTCATTGGGATCCCTCTCGATATGCATGGCTACTTTAGTATGAGTTTGAAGCAAGTTCATCCTCTCACTAAAGTGGGGGATAAATGTACCGTAGAAAAATGGTTATCTAGATGTTTTCATGGACATTTAGGTCTTTTTCCTATGATGTTTGACCTATTTTTTTTAGATTTAATGTTGTAATGTAACTTATACATTCACATTAGGTCTTAAATATTCAAATTATGATATATTGTAAAAGTGTTGTGAAGTGTTGTAACACATTTCTACACTTTTCTAGACTCTTCTTATTATAATTCATCTAAATATTCCATTTGTATCCCTTATCAAGCCTTATTCTAAAGTTTTGTAAAGTCTTGTAACAAGTTTTCACACTTTTCTAGGCTTGTCACCACTAATTACACCTTTCTTATACTTTATTTAGCCCCTTTTATGCACTTGCAGGCCTTAATTAAGTGTTTTTTTTAATATAAAACCAAAAAATAGCATTAAATGCAACTTAATCCTCGACACCCACTTGCAAGCCTTGAGTGGGACCCATTCACCATGGGTGGTGAATGAGTCCCTCTTGGCACAAAATTCAAAATAAATTCAAATTTCTTTCAGGTTTTTATTCATTAAGACCTTAGGTCGTCCTATGATGTTGTATTTTTGAGAAATTAGGGCATAAATGTGTATAAATAAGTGTTTTTCTATCCATTTTAACCCCCATTCATCCTATTCACCTAATCATCTCATTCTTCCATTAAAGCATCATAGCATCACTAAACCAAGCATCTTGGAGTAGCCATTGACATATCTTCATAATTCAACAACAAGGGTTTGGTGATTTTATGACACTTGCATGTTGTTTTTTCATCATTCCTTTCTTATTTCATTTCATTTCTTTATTAAGGGTTTGATTACCAAAGTGGGATCCCTATACTCTAACCCTTAACCATTTCCCCCCTCTTTGCATTTGTGTTTGCAAGTCTTGTCTAGGTAGATTTTTCAAAGAGATGGGTGTTGAAAAGTAGTCAACAAGTCATCAAAGCTATTCAAGTCAACAAAGACCTAATTCAAGCTTGGAGACAACATTTAGCCCATTTTCTACATATTTGGATCCATCAACCCGACAAGAAGACAAGTGCAGATCTGGACCCACAGAGTTGACTTCACAATTTGTATATTTTGTAGGTGGAATGATTCACCATCAGTGGTGAATGAGTCCAACTACTAGGCTAGAAAAATTGATTTCTTCATATTTTAGTTCTCGACACTCTAAAACTTGTTTCAGCAAAATTTACCAAAACCTGGATTGATTCACCATCAATGGCAAATTAGTCCCAGTGGTCATAAACAGTTATTTTTGAAACATTCCAAAACCTCCCAACATTATCATTCCATCTGTAGGTTCACTCCATTTACTTTCATTAAGTTATGTTTTCATTTTTGCATGCTTCTAGTTCATTTCTACATATCACACTGTGTTTTCAAACACTTCATATTTCTTAGGTTTTGCATAAATAATTAGTCAATTTTATCATTTTTTTGCATCTACATCATTTCATTTAGGCATATTTCCATTTTACTTGCATTAGTTTGAGTTAACCACATAGATTTTGTGTAGGATCTATCTCTCTCCTTTAGGTGAAAAACCCTAATTGAGCAAGAGAGTCATAACATCCTACAACACAAAATTATTTAGTTCACAAATAAAATATTTCACTTGAACACAACCTCATCAACTTATCCTAAGAACCGCAAGACATAAAACCCAAACAAGAAGAAATCTGGAGCAACTACATTTCTCTCGAACCTTAGCCAGATACACAAAAAAGCATAGTTCACAACTAGTGAACATAACTTACACTATAAAAAATCCAAAAACCCAAAATATGGATATAGAAACTTCCAAAAATCATGAACTATACCTCATATCCTCATTAGCATAGCAAAAAATCTTAGAGAAAAACCTAGAGCAAACACTAAATACCTACAACCTTCCTTTATTACACTTTTCTCAATATCTTGAACATATACAACCAGTAACCAACATTCATGACTTCAATAACAACAACTAGTTGAAAATCAGTTAACCACTTGACATCAATTACAATACCTTCATACTTGCAATAGTTTTGATTGATAATTATACATAATGTATAAATAACATTCTCCATCCTCAAAGATAATCCACATAAGCTACAAGGTGGCACAAAGTGTTAGGTGAAATGAAATGTGTAGTCATCTAAATGTAAAAAAACTTAAATAAAATGTGATTATCATGAGTTAACTATCCTCATGTGGTGCTCCTCATAGCTTCCCTTAGACTTAATGTTGATGTAATTAATTATTTAATTACACTAGCATAAGTTCAACTTAGGTCTTTTATTTAATTAAGTGCTAGGTTTAGGAAATCATTAATAATGGATCATTTCCCTTTACATATATTTAGGAGATAAGATTCCTTCTAGAATATCATCTAGAACTTATCTCAATTAGTTCATCATTCCCTAGGTAGTTAGTTAGGGTCTATATGCTGTCACATGATGTTTGATCAAGACACATGGCAACATCTTAATGCATCTTGTATCTCAACCTTGCCTATTTAATTAGGGCATATGTACATTTGTAATCATATTCTAGGTCAATCATATAATATCGATTTCCATTCCCTAGTTGCAACACTTTTTGTGTGGGTGAATTTCTTCTTTGAAAAGATACTTTGAAGTGTGTGCAACTTCACTAGATGATTCAACATCCGTTATTTCAACACTTAATGTACCTCTACATGAATTTTTTTTTTTTGGAACCTGTAGATAAGGGAGATTCATCACCCCCAAGGCTCTAGGCCATGAGAGAGCCCCAAGGAACAAACTTCCCTAAACTACCTCAAATTACTTGATGGGTGTTTTGAAAATTAGGTGATTTGGCCATAGAGGTTTCAGACTACAAACCAGATAGCTCACTATTAGAGGATGGAAGCATAGGAACCAGACTATAGCATGGTGATCTAGCATCTCACAGACATGTCGGCATCCTATATGGACAAAGGTCTAGAAAATAGACAGAAAACACAAAGGGCCTACTAATGACTTGACTGATAGAGTTTTACATTTTGACAAAGAGAATTTAGGAAACAAAAAGAACAATAAGAAGAATATTAAAAACTATTCTAATACAAAAATGATAGAGAAAGAGAAGGAAAAGATACCACTCCACCCACACTTCGATTCTTCAACTTTAACATCAAAAGGGTGAACCAACACATGCATGCACAAAAATAGAAAAATGTTGAGATATGTTTCAAGGTCTACCTCAATCAAACCCCTACTTCGGTGTTCCCACCTCCATGAGTAGCCAGATATGAAACAAAATAGATAAATTAATAAAGAAGAGAAAGGAAAATACACTATCATTAAATAGAGTGCAAAGACAACCTAAATGATACTCTATAAGACACAATGATGAAAATAAAATAACAAGAGTAATATCACCTTTCCTCCTACTAGCACTCAAGGCTAAGAGGAAAAAATGACACCACTCTAAGAGAATGAATCTTTGTCAACTTGAAAATATGGTGGAGTTGCAACAAGAATGTGCAATAAAAGCCAAGTAGAGAGCGAGAATCACCAAATAGAGGGAAAGAGTGAGCGTGAGAGAGTGAGAGAGTGAAAGAGTTATCAAGAAGTTGCAAGAATTAACATGAAGGAATGAGAGAATTGCATGGAGTGAAAGAATGATTTTGAATTGCAAAAATGGAGGTAAGAGGTCAATTTTCATTGATCAAGGGAGGATAGAAGACATTACATTCATAGCCAACCAAAGATGTAATGGTTATGCAAATTCCAAAGGTAGGAATCCTATCAAGACATAAGCATAGCATATATGTTCCCTTGATATAAATTCATCCATAGATGCATGTAGACAAGGCCGCATGGAAGGAATAAGTGATGACAGTGGAATTTGCATCATTTGACTTATAGTTTCTAAATTAAAGGTAAAATAAATGGGGAATTTTCCAAGGGTGCAAATTTGTGCCATTACATTTTCCCCCACTTTAGCAAGCATAAATGTCAATGTGAATGACTAGAGATAAATTAGAAAGAGATTAAAGAGAATATACCCATAGTGTCGAGAAAGTGGATCTTCAATTTGGCACACCTAGACATGAAGAGAGGAGAAAAGGTTCCACAGGTTCTTGATCTTGAAAAGCTATGAAAGAGAGGAGGCTTCATAGGTTCTTGGTCCTACAGAGCAAGCTATGATCTCACCACAAACATATTAGGCTAGAGATAAAACTTGGTAGGTGAAAAATCATGACACATAAGTCAGCATGGTAAGACACAAATTGATTAGATACACTAGCGAGATATGTATGTGGCTACTATAAAATACATTATATGATAGTCATAGAAAAGACAAGTCTAGTTGGGCTACCCCCAAGCTAGATGTAATAATATACAATGTTTGACACCAAGACACAACAACATTGAATATCAGATAAAAGACACTCAATTTCAATATGTCAATGAACTCAATTAAAGGAGAAATTTTCAAAGGGGGTTCCTTCAGTAGGAAACCCTTCAAGACACTAAGGGTTCCATTCAAAGGAATGCTCTGATTGAAAGACACCATATTTTCTACAAGTTAATCATCAAGGAATCCTTTTGAAATATCCTTTTGTCAAGGAATCAATTAGAAGGAATGCTCATTTTCAAGAAAATTTATGAGACTTTCATTTTAGAAAAAGTTCTCCTTTTTCAAAGGCAATTTTTCAAATCCTTTCACATACGAGATCCTATTCAAAAGAAAATTTCAACAAGGAATCTTGAGAGAATAAAACATTTTGGAAAACAAGAATTTTCAATAAAGGATTCTTTCATCAAGGAATTCATTGTAAAGATAATTTGACACCAAGGAATCCTTTTGAAAAAAATCACCAAATTGAAAATAAGAACATCATGGTAGCCCCCCCTTAGGATGGTGTGTGTTGCATAAAGGAGCACATGAAATCCTAAGGAGAGAAAGGAGAGGCATAGATATGGCACATAGCACATAACAAGATGTGTTTCATGGCATTTTGTCACACACACACGTGAGGGACAACACATAAGAACCACAACATCAAGAAGTAAAAAAATATGAATAAATCAAGAGAGATTGGAGGATTTACGAGTTTGGGGTCAGATTTGTTCATAGATACAAATAGATATAATACATTGTATGAACAAACAGTCATCAATCCCTGAAGTACTCAAATCATGAAGAAGAGCACATGAAGAAAAAATAAAAATAAAAATTGGGTCAACATGGTAGAGGGCCTAAATTCCCCCAATTCTTTGCACCGTCCCCAATATGAAAAAGCAATTTCACAACATATAGAAGAACAATGATACACATAGAAGAAGTTTACAAAAAAGAAATTGCACCTTATCTGAGAACCTACAAGGGTGGGAAGGATCACAAACACAAAAATACAAGCATGAGGGAACACAAACACACAAATCTAATCTACAAATAAAGAAGAGGTACCACCCTAGTCATCATCGACTAGAAAATCATCCTACTCCCAATCTAGATCACTATATGGGGAGGTTGGATGGGCCTACAAGGGAAAGATAGCAAGGGAAATACCCTTTGACTCACCTACAACAAGGGTCAAGGAAGAAGGCCCCTCAAGGTCTTCTTCATCAATCTCATGTGAGGCAAAAGTCATCAATCTTACAAATATCAAGGACAAATTCAAGATATCATCCACCAAATTAAACATGCATTTCATCAAAGTCCCTTGTGTCAATCAGTTGAAAGGATAATGAGGCACTTGAGATACACTTCCAACCTCATTGAGAGGGGTAGTGACATACTCAGGGGAGGCAGGGGCCACCTCCATCATGAGGATGGTGCAAGCCAAGAGAGAACCCACTTCTGAAGAAGCAAAACCCTTCTTCCAACCTCCACTTGAAGTGAGGTTGTCCTCAAATTTGTGTTCAACAAAGGATGAGGAATCCCCAAAAAATAAGTGGAAGTCAAGGAGGAAGAGGAAAGAGCCACAAAAAACACCAATGTGTTGTTTGACATGTCTATGGACTAAAAGAATGGAGGGATATCCAAGAGGGACACCAAAAGCGGGGGCTCCTTAAAGGGAGTGATGAAAACCTGCACCCTATTGGGGTGTGGATCATCAGAGCCTATCATGGGAGCTAGAATCATAATAGAGGTGATTAAAATTGAGGTAGGTATAGCACAAGATGACAAAGCAATATAAGAGGTTACAAAAACAGGGTCCACTAGCTCCCCTCCATCTTCTACAAGGTTGTGTGTCAGTAGTAAGAGCCTTTCATCTACACTTGCACTCACATGCAAGCCAATTACATCAGCTATGGGCATTGGAAGACAAGCCTGGGAAGAGGCAAGAGTATGCTACTCAACCATAGGAGTAGGCTTCACTATTGTAGTTGGTGGAAGGGTATTTTCCTAGGTAGGTTCAGGAGGAGGAAGCATAGGGACAAAAGCAACCATAGGAAGAAAAATAAAAAAGAGTGCTTTGATGGTGGGCCTCTTCTCATTCTCTACCTTAGGAGAAATTAGAGGAATAGTAGGAGGCTATGGAGGCTGATACATAGGAGCAGCCCCACAGGGACCCTTCCCCTTGCCATAAACAATGGATCTAGGAATCGTGGAAAAAAAAGGAAGCTTGAAGACCTGAGACTTCACTTTTCTCCATGCAGGCACCATCACACTTCCCATGTGAGGCATGGGAGCAGGAGCCAAAATTTCCATAGAAATATGAAAAGAAGTAGGAGTAGATGATATAAAAGGATAAGGCCCTTAAGAACAAGCAAGCTTCTCCTTCCCTTTTTGTTGGGCAGAAGAAGTAGCTTGTTGATACACAATCATGGAAGCCTTCAAAAAGACTGCATAAGGGACACCAGATAACTAGCCTTTGGCATTAATCCCTTAGTCTTATACTTAATATAATCCTTATATAAGAAATCTCCCGAGATAGGAGGGAAAGGCCCAATTGGGGTAGGCTAGAAGTGATCCAGTGTGAAGCCCCCACACGACACTAGTTCACTAGATTTTTTTTTCCAATAGCTAACACTACATGTTGGTTATCAAAATGAGAGTGGAAAGCTAAACCCTTGAACTATGCCACCATCTGGTACTCATACACTGTGGCACACAGGTGTGTGAAAGAAAGATATTTCATTAAGGAAAAATTTTCTTGCCATGAATTCTATAATTTTCCAATGAAAACCTTTTATGCATCTAAGTCCAATAGTGGATAATAATTTTGATAGAATAGCGCTTGATATCAAGTGATAAAATTAATCACCTTTTCTTGGTCCCCTTGCTTACATCAGACAAGATCTAAAAAGGTCATCTTCAGCTCAATGTTAGCCTGGAACTATCAGAGGAACTAATTTACCAACTAATCAAACAACAAGATAGAGTTATCCAGTAAGGAATAGTACCACTCAAGGGCAGTGTCCTTAAGGGATCTAGGAAATATCTTAGCCATTAGAACATCATTGTGGTAGAAATTGTAGTTTAGAAAAATGTATCCTCTTACATTTTCTCACTTGTTTGGGCCCTCCTTATTAAAATGGGCTTAATAATGCCTTAATTTAGTGTTGATAAATGTAGCCCTTTACATTTTCATACTTATTTGTGCCCTCTTAATTAAATTGAACTTAATTATGCCTTAATAAGCCTTTTTTATTCATTTGTAAGCCTAATAAATTACATTTTCTGAAGGGGAAACCAAGGGCAATAATTAATTCCTAAACATAACACTTAACCTTGATCAATGTGTGTTTCAAGAATAGGGACCTGGGACCTATTCACCCATGGGCGAATGTGTCCTCCCTAGACCTTTGGACCTAAATTTAAATTATGTTTTTGGTAGTATTTTAACATTTTCAAATCTATAATTCAATGTTGGCTTGTGATATTTGGATTTCAGGAATTAAGGATACATACCTATAAACACAAGGTTATTTCATCATATCAACATCTAAGGACCTAGAACTTGTATGCAAGAATTCCTAGAGCTAAATTTGATGATCAAGAGTATTCAAGAGTAGATATAGTTCAAAGATTTGTTGTAGCATTCAAGATCTCAAAGAATTATTCAAGTTTCAAGATTCACATCTAATTCAGCCATTTCATGCAAGTTACATACCTTCCTAAGATCTCCATTATCAAGGTTTCATACAAGGGATTTTTTAGTGGTAACATAGCTTTGTTCATTCTTCATTCCCTCTTTCATGCTTTATTTCATTTTAAGGTTTGATTACCGAAATGGGGTTTGAGCAACATAAACCCCCATTCACCCAAAAAAAACATATTTTCTCTTATGTCTATGATTGCTGATTTAGGTTGAAGAAGGATTGAAGACCTTTTGAAGTGCAAGGTTGAAAATTTTTCAAAATTGCAAAAGTCAAAGTTGTCAAATCACAAAATATACTCTACAAATCTGATTTCTAACTTTTCAACATTGAAACCTAGACAAAAAAAAAGCTATTGATCTGTGTGAGAGGCTCCCAAAAGTTGCATAAAAACCCTTAGAAAATTTGCATTCACCTATAGGTGAATGAGTCCTACCCAACCTTTAGAAACTGCCTCTTGGTGATTGGTAAACGCATTCTTTCTATTCTCAGATCTGCAATTTGTTCCTTGGTTATGCTGATATTGAGTTTAATCTTGTTATTTCATGTGTTAGATTGCATTTTGGATTTGATTTACTATTTTTAGTTTTTCTCCCCAAAGTTTAGTTTGACCTTGACCCTCATCCTTCAAGCATAAAGAAATCTAAAGATTCTCACATTGACTTGATTCAGCTAAGGTTTTTTAGGAAATTCATTATGGACATCTCATTTCCTAATGAAATATTGAGAAATAGGTTCATCATTGTTCATCAATCAGCATATTTAATGAAAAACACCCCTTATTTTTTTATGTTTCATTTTGGTGAACCCGACGTGAAAGCATCATAACTTGCTGATTTGGAGTCCATTTTCAATCCTAGATCTAGGTTTTGCATTCTTTTTCATTTCATTCCATTTATTTGTATCTCATTTTTGGTTATTCACTTGCATTAGTTTGCATCTCATTTAAGTTTTTAGGTTTGCATTTTTGCATTCTTTAAAATCTAGAAAATTCAGAAATCTCATTCATTTTGCATAGTGTTTGCATAACATTCCATGATCAGTCATTTACATTAGAAAATTGAATCAAAATTGCATCTCAAATTAGGTCTTTTTGCTTGTCATTTAGCATTATTTTGCATTTACATTTAGACCTCATTTTATAGAAATCTAAAACTATAACCTCCTATCTGAAACTAGAATCTAAAAAACCATAAAAAAATATCTCAAAAACCTACAAATTGATTTTTATAAACCCTGAAGTGAGACCCATTCACCCATGGGAAAATGAGTCCCTGATTAGGGTTTTTTCTAAATTTTTGAGCATCAAAAACACTATTTCTGCATTCTGTGTTTCTTTATTTAGTTTGTTGTTTTAGTTTCCATAATTTTTGTTATCTAAAATTGTTTATATTAAGCTTAATTTTTCAAATTCAACGTAGTGTTTGAATTCAAATTTGCATCTAAAATACATCACTTTCAAGCTTTTACATAGCATAATCACAAATTTACCTTCCTTCAAATATAAAAATTTGTAATCTCTTCACATTTTAATTCATTCTTTCATAATAGACATGTGCATTGGTAATATATGGAAATCCTTAATATCTTTAGTTGATTTTTCAAGTTGTTTTTTTGGTAATGATCCTAATGAAATAGAACCTAACCATGCTCAATAAACCCCTAATGAATTTCCTTGTGAATTTGAAATCTTAGGTGAAGATGATGAAAGAATGCATAATTTCATAAGTAATTTCCTTGACAAACTTGAGAACAATGCATCATTTACCCTTCTATGAAACAACAAAAACCTCCTACTATTCCACCATTAGAGATGTTTGGTCTTTTACATTCTAAGATTGAATCACAAAATAAGCTTAAACCTCCAACCATGAGTGAACCTAGTTCCTCTAACCAAGTACATATTCATCCATCTTACGTTAATAAAGTCACTAACAAACCCATCAACCTAGAAGAGACTTATGGCCAAGGATTTAAGATCTTAGCTAAATAAGGATGTGACACAACAAATGAGAATAAGACTCATAAGTTGTTAGAACAAATCCCAATTGAAGATACTAAAGGTTTAGGATATCAAGTTCCTCCTTCGTCCATATCGTCTAAGGAAACAAGTGTCCTCTGTCATAATGAACAAATCCCTGACAAGGATTATAGGATCATTTTAGATCCTCCTCCTTTGAATCTACCTCAACAAGCTTATCAAACAAGTAAGAAATCCAAACCTTATAAAGTCAAAGAGTTTCCATTCCTACATACTAAAACAAAAAGTGAACAACAAATGGAGTAATACCTTCATCTAGGATGGATTAAACTACCACCTCCCACTAGAATCAATAAGCCTAAGAACAAGAATTATTGTGCATATTATAGAACTCTTGGGAATCTTACTGATGAGTTTCATGCATTAAAGTTGATCTTGAGTGATTTTTCTCCTAAAATTTCTTCAATAATTGGATAGCAATTACATGAACCTTACTCCTTGCCATGTGATAGTTGTACGATCATAGTACTATACTCACTATTACATGTTTTTGTCATATCTCGATTTCATTACTACATTTTAAATATTGATGAAAATTGAAATATTTAGAAAATAAAATTTTATCATTTTATATATGGAATTTGATAAAAATGCAATGACAAAATTGAAACTGAATATATGCAATTTTTTTATTAAGAAACTATTTCATGAAATTATCAATTAAAGGTTACTGATAAGTGGACAAGTGTAAGAATTTATGTGTAGGAAACATGTTGAAGGATGAGAATTTGATTGAGGTAGGAACACTTAGTAAGATGACCACAGTGAGCAAGCATGGAATCTGAAATCTCACACACCACTATAGAATCATGACATTTGCAAATGCTTGGAGAGTTGATGAATTCATTATACTTGGTATGAAAATTATAAATTAGTGAAACAAAAATAATTTATGTATTCTCAATATACCATGGTTGTTTCAACATTTTATTCAACGAAAAATGAATAAGAAATTCAATTCATCAAACACATTGTATGAAAAACTATTACATTTTTGAATGTATGTACATGAAATCATGGAGACAAGTTGAATGTGTATACAATGAAAATATATGAATGTAAATATATATATACATACATACATATATATATGTGTGTGTGTGTGTGTGTGTGTGTGTGTGTGTGTATGTATATATATACATATACCCATATATGAATATATGAATGATTTTCTAAACTTAAATTCACTTCTTCATAAGAATAGTGGCATTGTGGGATTTGAAAATTTGTGTCTCCCACCAAAAATGGATAGGGGTCGACCCCCACTCATGGAAAAAAGCTTCGGTTAACAATCAGAATAGAGTGAGTGGGAAGCCAAAATAGTAAAACAAGTGAGTGAAATTAAGACCACAATCTTCGCAAATTAGCAAGGAATCCATCGTACTAAGGAAAAAAGAAAAAAATATAGCAAAAGGAGGAAAATGTAGAGGAAGATAGAGTACAATGGGGAAACTAAAGGAGAAATCAGTAAGCAAGCTATGTTTAAGGTATTTGAAATTGTTTACCATTTAGTTTCCTCTCTTTTTTTTGAATGATTTTCTTATCTTGTAAAAGATAGAAAGAAATTGTATTTTGTATACCTTTTGTGTATTTGATATTTGGGTTATATTGTTTCCTTTTGTTGATTTATGTAATGCCCCTTTTATGGGTGGAGTTGCTTGATGGCTTTGTAAAACTTGTTAAACCCATGTGGAGGGAAGTGGGATTCATGCCCAAGGTGGGTATTATACCCGTTTAAATGTTGTATCCACATGGTAGAGGCCATACGGCTGACCATTGAATATTTCCTTGTTATATTGTTATCGGCCTATATGATTACCAGAGCCTGTAGACGACCAACCAAATTGATCTTAACAAGCACAATATATTGAGACCCACCTAATGATGAGTTAGGGTGGAAATGCATTCCTTATATCTTTCAAGGGTCGAGAGATGTTAAATCGCTTTTTATTTTTCTATTAAAATTCCACCAAATACTATTAGTAAGAGGTGGTAATGTCGATACCAGTCAATGTATCTGATCTTTTTGACATCGCAGCAGGCTTCTCAAGCCACGAAAGTTGATAACATGGAATGATGAAAATGGGTATATATATATATATATATATATATGTATATATGTACACATTATTTTAGATACACATCTAATCACTATTGATATCTTGTTAACAACTAAGTTGAAGCCTTGGTTTTGTTATGTTGTTTTCTTTATGTATTTGAGGATCTATATTATTATGGGATGAACCTATGGCTTGATAGATATCAGCTACTGTTATAAACCCCAAAGGCATTGATACCATCTTAACAATGTATGATAGCATGTGTGTTGATACCCTTGAGGGATGGCTCATTGATGAACAAGGTATAAATTTCATTTTTAGTATTCATAAAATTGAATGGATAAATGTTTAAAAGGAGATAAGCATGGACCTTTATGTTGAAAGGAATGAAGGTATAAAATAACTGTTAACATTGTCTTATGGAAGAAGTATTTCTATTAGATTTCATTTAAATTGTATGAGTTCTTAATGAAAGACAAGTTATGGTGAAATAGATGTTTACATTCATTTCTATACTGGAAATTGATGATAATCATATCTAATTGAAAACATTTTCTTCTTTTATTGAATATGAATTAAACTAGTATGATAGGGAAACTTTATTTAATTCTTCAGAATGTATACGCATTATTCAAAATCTGTTCATTTACTGGCATATATGTGAACATGCATAAATATCCCTATATGCATGTGCATATACATGTGGTATACCTTCTAATTCATCTTGATTATTTTAATTATTGAGTAAGTTAAAGATGTTTACAAATGGAACCAAACTATAAATCTAGAATAGTATTGAATTGCAAATACATATGATAATAGATGAAAGGTTATACCAATTGTGAATGAATATTGTTTGATTTTATTAAAATGGAATAACACAAGAATTTTTTTTGGATGTTATGGTTGTGTTGCTGATATGTGGTTTTGATTGATTTCAACACTATTGGCATTAATTTTTTTAAGGTTTTATATGTCGAGGATATTTTTGAAAATTGTAATGGAATAAGTTGCAGATTGTCAATGGTGAAGTGAAGTTTAGTCTGTCGGTGAGTTCAGTACGTTGATGATCAGAGGTTGTGGACTAAAGTGTTTCTTATCGATTATATCTAGTTTATCCAAATTGAGTTTCAGAGATCCACTTGAAGATTTGATCGAGTTATGAAGATTTGTATTTAGAGAATTTTTTTGTTACTTCAATTGGTGTTCCTGAATGAAGATGTTGTGATTTTGGTTAGTTCAATTGTTGTGAATGATTCTCTGGTGATTCGTGATGTTTGTGGATGTTTCTAGATTGTTCTTTATCTGTTTTACACGTTCGCATTGATTGTTGTACTCGTGATTGGTGATTTTCTCTTGTGTGTTCATTTTTTTCATGTTCATGGCCAACAAGGTGTTTGTAGCATGTTGTGGATCTTTGGGAAATAATTTTTCAAGGTGGTTTATGTTCGAGGATGTTGATTTAGGTCTTCACTATGTTTTGGCCAACCTTGGTTGATTCGCATTAATGATTATTATTCATTTGGGCTGACAGTTTGTATTCATTTTATTATTTTGTTGAAGCTGACATGTAACAATGTAATCTCTTGCTACAAATATATATGTGATTGTTTATTCCATTTGAAGGTGTGCTTGTGTGGTATGTGCAAATAATGTTCTAAATCTTTTGAAGGTAGAGCAAAGTGTGAAGAAGAGTAAAGAAGAGTGAAGAAGTGTTCATGTGCTTAAGTGAAACTATAACCAAGCATTAGCAGATGCTATTTTCTCATTTCAAATCCCTACAGATGTAATCTGAATGTTTCTATAAGATAGTGTGTCTTCCTTTTGGGTAGTAAGCCTTGTTGTAATTGAGCAGTGAGCTCTAGGAAGTGTGCTAAATGCATGTGCATTCCCATTTCATTATTTATACTTAAATTAATAGGGTATAATCTTGTGGATGACCTCCACCATGGTTTTTCCCCTAACAGGGTTTCCACATAAAAAAATCTTGGTGTTATGTGTGTTTCTGATGTGTTGATGATATATGCTTTCATGGTTATTAATCAGATATGAGAATAATGTTAATAAGTTTATACGTTTTGAATTTTTGTGACAACTGATTCACCCCCCCTCTTAGTTGTCTACCCTTGTGTTGCCAACAATTGGTATTAGAGTAGGTTCCTTGGAAGAAGTTTAATAGCTTGAGGTGATCTAAGATGGCAACATATAAGAAGGATAGTCCAAGATTTGATGGAACAAATTATTCTCTATGGAAGACTCGAATGGAGTTTTATCTGAGATGCATTGGTGAACCCTACTATAACATTACAAGGAATAGATATGTTATCCCACAAAATGGTCCTTCTACTTCTATTGAGATTAAGGATGTTGAGTACAATATCATGGCTAAGGAAGCATTGTTGAGTGCTTTGATTGATTCTAAGATGACAAATGTTATGGATCTGAAGACTACTCATGAGATCTAGAAAAAGTTGGAAACTTTGTATGAAGGTAATGCTAATGTGAAGATTGCTAAGTTACAAAGTTTGAAAGGGAAATATGAAATGTTGAGAATGAGTGATGATGAGAACATTACTACTTTCATGCAAAGAGTGAATGAACTTGAGTGTGGTATCAGATGTGCTAGTGGATAGTTGAAAGAATCAGAAATTTTTGCTAAAGTGCTTAGATCCTTGCCTGCTACTTACAAAGTCAAAGCTATAGCTATTGCGGAGTTCCAGACTATAACAAATGTTACCCGAGATATGTTGATTGGTAAGCTTATTGCTTTTGAGCTAAGTGAATTTGGTGATGCTCTTCCTAAGGTAGAATCTACATTCAAGGCTACTACTTCCAGAAGAGATAAATAGAGATATGATATGGGAGAAAGTTCTTCTAGAAAAGTATTCAAGTATGAGGAAGAAATGAGACATATTAGAAGAAGAAGAAAGAGAAACCAGAGGACAAGGTAAGTATAAAGGAAAGTTCCTATTAAATGTTTTTCTTGCAATAAGATAGGTCATTTTGCATCAAGGTGTCCGAAAAGAGTTCCTAAGTCAAGACCTAACAAGCCTAGATTTCAAAGAAATTGTTATTATGTTGTTGATGAAGGTGTGACAGATGATGAATCTAATAAAGGGAATGTAAGTGAGGATGAATGGGTATTTATTGATATCAAGGAAAATAATCCTATCTACTGAATATGCTAGTTGTACAAATGTGGAGAAAGCCCTAGTTGCTCAAGTTGAAGAGAAATATGAATGGGTGATTGACAGTGGATTCTCTCATCACATGACAGGTGATAAAAATAAGTTTGTGAGCATGGAAAATTATGATGGTGGTGTTGTAAGATTTTGTGATAATACAACTGGTGTAATTCATGGTAGAGGATGCATTTCTTTTTATGGTAAGCATAATATTGATAATGTCCTATATGTGGAAGGTCTAAAGCATAATGTTTTAAGTGTTGGACAGATGGTTGATAAGGGATACAATCTTCAGTTCAAGGATGAAAAGTGAAAAATATTGAGTTCCAGAAATGTGATTGCATTAGGTACAAAAGCAAAAGGTAATATCTTTCACCTAAGTGCTGCTAGTAAAAGCTATTTGATTGCTCAATTTGATGAAATTTGGTTGTGGCAAAGGAGAATGTGTCATGTAAACTTTGACAATATTATCAAGATAAATTCTACTAAGGTTGTGAGAGATCTTCCTAAGTTGATGAAACCTACTAATGCCATATGCAAGGAATGCCAATTAAGAAGCAAACTAGAATTTCATTTTGAAGCAAATAGCATAGTTCAAATGAATTGTTGGAGCTTGTGCATACTAACTTGTGTGGTCCTTCGAGAGTTAAAAGTTTACAAGGATACATGTATTTCATGTTACTCATTGATGATTATTCTAGAATGATGTGGGTTACTTTCTTAAGGGAGAAATCTGAAGCTCTAAAGAAGTTCAAGATCTTTAAGGCTACGGTTGAGACAGAGACAAGTTTGAAGATTAAAGGTCTAAGATTAGATAGAGGTGGTGAATTCACTTCCTATGAATTTAATTCTTTTTGTGAAGAGCATGGAATAAAGAGACAATTATCTACCCCACGGTCCCCTCAGCAAAATGGAGTTGTGGAAAGGAAGAATAGGAAAATTGAAGAAGCTACTAGAACTATGATGTTGGAAGGAAATTTCCCTCATATATACTGGAGAGAAGTTGTGAGTACTATTGTTTACACACTCAACGGGTACAAATCAAACATGATAATGGTAAGACCCCTTATGAGCTATGGTATGGTCATAAGCCTACTGTTAGATACTTCAAAATCTTTGGGAGTAGATGCTTTATCAAAATAGATGAAGATATAGGAAATTTTGATGTGAGGAGTGATGAAGGAATCTTTTTGGGTTATTCTACTAAAAGCAAGGCCTACCGGTGCTATAATAAGATATTGAGGGAAATGGTTAAAAGTGAAAATGTTAAGGTTGATGAAGACATAGCTAGACCATCTAGAACCTGTGGATGTGATTCAGATGATCAGAATGATAGTTCAAATAAAGGAAAGAAAGTTCAGACTTCAAATCAAGTTCAAATCATTCCGATGAATCAAGAAAATCAAGAGGAGGGAGAAACTAGTAGAAGTGCAGAAGAGATAACACAAGAGCCTAAAGTTCAAGAACATCCTAAGACTCCAAGGTATGTAAGAATAAATCATTCAAAACATCAAATTATTGGTGATAAGAACAAAGGTGTCTAGACTAGGAGAAAAATTGCAGAATAATACTGTTTGATTTCAAAGACTGGGCCTTCTAATGTCAATAAAGCATGTAAAGATGAACATTGGGTGGAAGCAATGAAAGAACTATAGGAGATTGAGAAGAATGATACATGGATTCTTGTTCTGAGACCTAAGGATAAAAATGTCATTGGAACTAAATAGGTCTTTATAAACAAATTGAATGAGCAAGGTGAAGATGTTAGAAACAAAGCAAGATTGGTGTGTAAAGGATATTCTCAAATGGAAGGAATCAACTTTGAAGAAAAATTTTCCCCTGTTGCATTTTTCTTAGGAAAGAAGATGATTTCATGGTTAAGTAAGAAGCAGAATGTCATCTCCTTGTCTACTGTAGAGGTGGAATACATTGTTGCTTCTAACAATTGTACTCAAGTATTGTGGATGAAGCGGATGTTGAAATATATCAGAGTTGTGTATGATGAGCCTATTTCTATATTATGTGATAATTCAAGTGCAATTAAAATTTCTAAGAATCCAGTGCTGCATTCAAAGACCAAGGATATATCGATCAAATTTCACTTTTTGAGAGAGAAGGTGAGTGAAAAGGAAGTCAGATTGGAGTATGTACCTACTAAGTAGCAAATTGTAGACATCTTTACCAAGTTTTTTCCTAAGGATAATATTGAGTATCTCATAGGGAAGTTAGGGGTGATTACCCCTCCTAATCAGAACTAAGATGCATTGTCTTGCATCATTTCATGCATTTCATAGTCATATCTTGATCCGGATTGATGTTGTGGTGGTTGCTACTCAGGGGGAGTAGTCAGATGTTCAGATATGTGGTTCAAAACTTGTGTGGAGAAAGGAGATATATGTCATTGATGTCAAAGGTTCAAAAGAACAATGTGAAAAACCTTTGTGAGAGAAGATTCATGTGGAAGAGTTGAGGAGAAAAAGAGTGAAAACCTAAGGGGGAATAAGTGCTAAGAGATAGTTGTGTTGATGGTGTTTTTCACATCATGTGTTGCCATCAATTCCAAAGGGGGAGATTGTTGGATGTTTTGGTTGTGTTGCTAATATTTGGTTGTCATTAATGTCAACACTATTGGAATTAATGTGTTTAAGGCTATATATGTCGAGGATATTGAGAAAAATGTAATGGAATAAGTTGCAGGTTGTCAGTGGTGAAGTGAAGTTTAGTCTGTCAGTGAGTTCAGTACATTGATGATTAGAGGTTGTGAAATAAAGGGTTTCTTGTCAAGTATATCTAGTTTATCCATGTTTAGTTTTAGAGATCCGTGTGAAGATTTGATCGAGTTATGAATATTTGTATGACATTTTTTTGTTACTTCAGTTGGTGTTCCTGAATGAAGATGTTGTGATTCTAGTTAGTTTAGTTGTTAGAGATGCTTCTCTGGTGATTCATGATGTTTTTGGATGTTTCTTGATCATTCTCTATCTTTTTTGCACGTCTGCATTGACCATTGTTCTCATGATTGGTGATTTTCTCTTGTGTGCTCATGTTTTTCAAGTTCATGGCCGAAAGGTGTTTGTAGCGTGTTGTGGATCTTCGAGGAATAATTTTTGAAGGTGGTTTATGTTCAAGGATGTTGATTTAGGTCTTCACTATGTTGTGTTCAACCTTGGTTGATTCGCATTAATGATTTTTATTGATTTGGGCCAATAGTTTGTATTCATTTTATTATTTTGTTGAAGATGACATGTAACAATGTAATCTCTTGTTGTGGATATATATCAGCAATTGTTTATTCCATTTGAAGGTGTGCTTGTTTGGTATGCACAAATAATGTTCTAAATCTTTTGAAGGTAGAGCAGAGTGTGAAGAAGAGTGAAGAGGAGTGAAGAAGTGTTCATGTTCTTTACCGGAACTGTAATCAGGCATTAGCAGGTGCTATTTTCTCAGTTCAAATCCTTGCGGATGTAATCCAAATGTTTTCATAAGATAGTGCCTCCTCCCGGAAGTAATCCTTGTTGTAATTGAGCGCTGATCTCTAGGCAAGCAGTCTCTAATGCATGTGCATTCCCCATTTCATTCTTTATACTTTTATTAGGTATAATCCTCGTGGACTCCACTTCCACCATGGTTTTTCCCTCAGGGTTTCCACGTGAAAAAATATTGGTGTTATGTGTTTCCTCGATGTATTGATGATTTATTCTTTCATGGTTATTAATCAAATTTGAGAATAAGCTTAATAATTTTAATAAGTTTTGAATTTTTGTGACAATTGATTCACCCCCCCCCCTTAGTTGTCTACCCTTATGTTTCCAACAAATTCTTGGTAGACTGTAGCACACTAGAATATTGCTAATGGATGGTCTAAAGGGAGGGATACCCCTTGATATGATAATATTTTCTTCTAGGAATGGGTGCCAAAGAGAGTAGATTTGCTTTTCCAAATCTAACCAGAGTTGTATTTCATACAGCATGAGCTTGGCCAAGGTTTGTAGTCACGTTTATATATTTGTATATAGAATAGACTATGTTATTTATCCTCTCTCTATTTTATTGATTTACCTAACATGGAACTTTAACAAAGTAGATAGAAATGCATATAGCTAGGTACACACAAATTCCATCTTACAAGTTGTATCTCTTGCTAAGTGTTTCATGTAGGGTCAAGTATTCTTTGACTGACTAAAGAATTATGAGGAAGCATTGCTTCGTGGTTGGGTGGAAAATCACCTCAATCATGTTCTCATCCACCAGTGGATCTAAGCTATCATGAAGGAATTATAACAGAATTCTATCATGTATTGTATCATTGATGTAAAAGAACAAATGATGTATTGTAAAAGAACTACGTAAATTGAGATTGACTATGAGGCGTTGAATGCCTAGTCAAACATGAATGTAACTATTATCATATGGAAGTGAATATATTTATATTCTAGATTTATTTGTGATTTATGACATAAAATTGCTAAATGGAATTAGCTATGGGATTTGTGTCACAAATTTGATATTCATGATGTCAATATTTCTTTAATTTTGAATTAAATCTAGTTGGGTTGTTAAATTTGATATCAGAGCTCAAGGTTCAACTCTAGGCCTATGAGTGCACGATGGTTGAACTAGGGAATAGTGGACCCCTAACTAGATTTAAGTTGCCTAGAAAATGACCAATTTGAATTGGTTGCAAGAAATGGGAAGGTCTAAGTTGAGAAGAAATAAGGGAAAGACCAATAGGACTACAAAGAATTTAGTCTCTATAAAGGGGAATCCCAAACCTGAGAACCAACCAAAGATTCTAGACAAAGAAACTCTAACACACTTCCTCACACATCTTAAGATGCAGAGAGGAAAAAAGATAGAGGAGGCCAAAAAAACTCCTAAGACTAAGAAACCCTCTGCATTTAGAGATTGGATAGTAGGATGTGGACCTAATACACCATTGATGAATAAGGAGGAGAAGGAGTTCCTGTGTGCATATCTTGTTTCACCCAAGAAGGAAGATTTAGATTTGGGTGAGGATCTCAAGGAATGTCCTCTATCTGATAATGGGGGAACTACTTAGATTGGAGAGAATCTTTTGTAAATAAGGATCAATGTAAATACAAACTTAATATAAATAAAGAAAAGTCTTTTTGTTGATTCAAAGGCATAAAGCTTGAA
Organism: Sequoia sempervirens; assembly: GCA_007258455.2. NCBI lineage: Eukaryota > Viridiplantae > Streptophyta > Pinopsida > Cupressales > Cupressaceae > Sequoia > Sequoia sempervirens. Next base: position 322,606,384 of record VDFB02000008.1, on the reverse strand, counting down.
GGCTTCTCTTGTTGAATAAACATGCATATTTTATTTTCCTGTTAGTTTGCATGTTGTGTGCTTTGTATTTGAGGATGCAATAGCATAAACATAAAACCTTGTTCTTGAATGTTAAATGTGGTTGTGATGTAGGTCGAGTGTGAGTCACCATGATGACCACTAGACAAGATGAGGGTGTTAGCAGATAGGAAAAGGTTCAAGCAAGAGGTTAGACCAAATTCTACAACTCTTGAACTAACAAGAATCCCAAATGGACCATTTGGAACAAGAGGTCTAAGGGGCGTGGGAAGACTAGAATCTCAAGAATGAGATACCTGACCAAGGAGAAGGGGATCACAATCCTCCTACTATGGTAGAAGCTTCTGAAAAGGCTATTAAGCAAGAATAGAAGTTGCAGTAGTTGTCCAAACTTCGCAAAGGATTAGACTCCAAGCCTCGGTTTAGAAACAAAATATTTTGGAAGGGTGAAGGATAGAAAGGAAACAAGTCTTTTCAAATTAGAATTTTGAAAAGGGAAGGAAACCCTCTGGAGAAGGAAGAAGGAAACCAAGGTAGAAGGAATAAAAGGGCTAACAAATGCAATGAAAAATATAATAGTAGCCAGAGGTACCCAAAAGAGGATAAGGCTGAGGGTCCAAAAGGACCTCAAGACAAGTGCTACACTTGTCGGGAGACTATTATGCATCTAACTACCCTCAAAATTTGAGGACACAGAAGGAAGGAAACTAGTAGCAGAACTCACAACATATGATCCATGAAATAGTGGATAACAGGTAAGCAGAGTACCAAGCTTCTCTTATTCAATCAATGAGTAAGCTCTATGGATGGACCATTTCTATTTTGATAGGTACTAGAGCTACCAAGTGTTTTGTAGATCCTAGAATGATTTCTAAGTTGCCCATTTGATCTAGATATATAAAAAAAATCACGATCTTTCTAGTATGGAAATTGAGCAAAGCAGGTAGAAGATTCATGCCTCTTTTGTAAGTTAACCTTTATGTTGCACCATTAGGATCCTATGATGTAATCTTAGGAATCAACTAGTTGACTAAGCACAAGGCTATTGTAAATTGTGAGGATAATATAGTGAGTTGTTTGAATGACTATGGGAAACCAGTTGAGATACATGGAGCACAACCCTTAGAAATTAGATAGATCTTTGCTATGCAGCTTAAGAGAGCTTAGAGGAAAGGTTGTGTAATATATGTTATACATGTTAGTGAACCTAACAATGAGAAACCATATCTTGATGATTATCCAATTATTAGGGAGTTTCAAGATGTGTTTCCCAAAGATATCACTAAGATGCCTCTAAAGCAAGAATTTGATTTCTCCATTGACTTACTTCTAGGAGTTGAGCCATAGTCTAAGGTCTCATATAGGATGAACACCATGAAGCTATATGAATTGAAAGCGCAGTTATAGGATTTATTACATGTTTATGTTATTTTTAGCACTGTAACAACTCAGACAGAATACAAGTATCATATCTCTCTTGAAAGGTAAATTTCTATCAGCAAGCCTCAAGAAATAACCCCAAGGTGTCTAATGTCAAGTCTTGATAATGCAACAAACAACTTAGTGAAAATGTGATTTTTTGGTAATCATACGGGCCTTACAATTCAACAATGTTGGAAGTATACTTATCATCAAATATAGAAATGTAGTGATGCTTTATGGATCCTACTCTAACAATGGTTCTTAAAGAAATATAAAAATATGAGGGTTTAGGCATATATCCTAATCTAAAACCTAAGATCACTCATGAAAATAATAGAGTATTCAAGGGGGAACAATCTTCCAAAACCTATCCTTGCTTAACCAAGATTAAATCTACAATATCACAAGAATAGTGCAATATCCAAAGGTATTAAAGATTTTCAAATTGTAAATATCCAAACATTCATCCAAAAGCATGAAATGCATAAACATTCACAATTGAACTTGAGTGCAACAAAGAGTAGGCCCAGACTAACTTTACACAACAATTTACAATCAAAAAATTGCTAAAAGTATGGATTGAAGATTCCTCAACACCTTTAATGCTTTATCATAAACACAAATGAACTAAAACTATCTCTAAGATTAATCATGAAATAACTTACTTGAAACAACTTATAATAGATTTGAAACACAAGAATCATGCATAGATGAAATAACACAAGGAAGAACACCAAAATACAATGTCTTCAATTGTATTCACTTCACCAAAAATTGCAACAATTCCATTATCTCATGTCTAGTAGCAACAACCTTACAAATGAGGAAGAGGCCTCAATATATAGAGAAGCACTCAATATGTCAGCCTAGGAGAGAAATTAAATTAGGGTTTACATTAGATCAGCCAAATAGGTCGGCCTTGGCAGTTTTACCAATCCTAATTTAAATTTGCAATAAAATATTACAAGGTTAGACTCAAAAGGAATTTTTTAATTAAATAAAAGGTCCTAGCACAAAAATCTAGACACAACCAACTTGTAACCTTAGCAATCTTGATGTGGTATGCACATTATTCGAGGAAACTAGGTTGGGTCATCCTCCTTGTCCTTTTCTTCACTTCTATCTAAATTTCTTTAATCTTTGAAATCATCTTATCTATGTCGGCATGATTTGGAGTTGGGATAAACTTTATTCTTAATTTTATAGACCTCATTTCCTCTCCATATTTATTTAAATTATTTTCTCAATCTATTTGTATCCCTTGATATCTATCTAAATTAGGAATATAAATAGTTACATCTTCAAGTTGATCATTTGTTACAAGTCCATCCTCAACTAGAGAATAGACTTCATGCCACCATTTTTGTAATTGATCAACATTCAAATTCTTCTTCCTAAACTTTTTTCTTCCTATAACAATTTCCAAAAATGCAATGTAGTTGTCAGATATCTCCTTGACTTTGCTTTGGATCTTTGATGCCTTCATCATTAATTATTTTCTAAAATTAAATGCCTCCATCCATTCAATTGGCCTATTTACACTTTTAGATGTGAGGAAATTCTCCTTGATCAACACCTCTTTTGGGATTCCAATTACTTTCTTCAACTCAATAATGGTTATATCATCTGTATTCTAAAATTCTATTGTGAGTTGAGCTATATCCTCAAAGAAGGATGAGGCCTTCTCATGCATGTGCAATACCTTTTCTATCATTGCATATCCCCTTTGTCTTACACTACCAATCCATTGTTGAGTAACCTGCAAGGAGGTTCTCATTCTTTCAATCTCACTTATTTCATCCTTTGATAGAAAACCTTTTAAAAATGAAGTAATCTCACTGGTTTGTGTTTACAAAGGCTTAATTAGATGTTTAATGTATTTTTTTAATTCCCTCATTTTTTTTCATAGATTTTCCTTAGCTTGTGTCTCATTTTCAAGTCTCTTCAAGATATTCTGCACTGATTCTTGAAGGTCTTCCTTTTCTTGCTCCTTTGTAGTTGGACCTAGGTTGATAGTCTCAACCTTGTAATCAGTTATAGTACTAACTTCATCCTTATACTTATCACTTGCAAGCATGGCAACATGAAGAACTCTATTATTGAATTCATTCCTTGTCATTTTGGACATCACCCTTGCCCTCTTTCTCTCCTTTGTCTTACCTAAATTGGATAAGAATTTACCCCAATCAGCAGTCTCTTCTTCCACAATGATAGGCTTGGCCTTCATTCATTCCTTTAACTAGTCAAGAGTAGTTGATTGTTCTATGTTTGTATCATCCTGAGAAACCTTTTACTATTCTTGAACTTTAGACTGATTAGTCTTTGGATTCTCTACATATTTATTAGCATTCCCCTGTTCTTGATCTTCTTGGTCATCAACATCAAATACATGTAAGTCTTCTCTTTCAGGAGATTTGGAAGGCATCTCCTCCACTTTCTCTAGCTCTTTTTCCTCCTCTTTATTACTTTGCAATTCTAAGGCCTTTAGTTCTAGTTCAACTCTAAGATTTCCATGTTCTCCACTCTTAAGAGTTGGCACATCTTCTTCTTCTTCCTATTGCCTAGGCTCATTTGTGCATTACCTTCATTTATTGTAGTTTCTACCTCTTCCCCATTAGTCTACACATTTTGTGAAGGAGACAAAGGAGGACTATTATTTCATATAACTACTCTTGTTTCATTATCAATCTCTTCATTAAATGGTTCTTCAATGTTCTTCTCAAACACATTCACTGTCTTTTCAACATTTTCCACACCTAGAGGAGTAATCCTTTGCTTTGGAGAGTTCTTCCTTGTATACACTTGTGTTCTTTCTCTAGAAATCTCTACCTCAATCACTTTAGCTAGATTTGTATCCTCTTCATTGGCCTTGGTTTTCTTGGATCTAGATAAATTTTCTGCCTTAGTGATGATCATTCTATTCTTGGAAGGTTGTGATTCTACATCTTCATCTTCAGTAATCTCCTTTGTGGAATTTCTCCTCTTATAAATTGGTTGTCTCTTTGGCTCCTTTCCTTTAGTTTGGCTCCTATTTCTCCTTTTGATCACAAGGGGAACCTCTCCTATATTCTCCTCCTCATGAGGGACTGCAGTATCATCTTATGTATTCTCAGTTTCTTCTTTTGAATGAGAATCCAAGTCTCTCAATAAATCAAATGTAAACTTGGTACTTGTGGCCTCCAATTCCAATACCTTATACTTGACCCACTGCTTGGAATACTTCAACACAGGAGCAATAATTTGGTCCAAATCAACAACGTCATCTTTTGACCAATTGATGGCTAAAAGTGATTTATCCTAAAATTGTGTGTAAACATGATATTGAACGGGATCCTCTTCATCATCCACTTGATCAAGCACATGTGCCACTCTATAAAGTCTAATCATTTTCAAAGAAAGCCTTAAAAATTTTCTCCTTATAGCTTCAAATTCATCTCTGCAATTTGCCCAATAATCTTCAATGTGATCCTTATGTCTATACTCCCCATTGACCATCATTTGTATAACTCCATAAGGATCAAAGCTTCCCCTATCTAAATTGGAATACAAGTGCAGATGGGTCATCTCAATCTCTGAATGATGTGCACTTTGTACAAAAGGGAATTCCTCCAAGCTAACAATCCTCAAAGGAAAAATAGCTCCAATTCCTTTCTTGTGCATCCCTTTCAAAATGACATCAAATGTTGCTAACTACCTAGTTAATTCCAATAGTATAATCTTGTTGGTAGGATTTATAGGAAGCCTATATGGAATCCTTGGAGATCCATGTACTCTAATGTAAATGAACTTTGGAAACTGAATGAATTAGAATTCATATTTCTTGATTAAGTCCATTACTTCTACTAAAATCCTCACATGAAGTGCATCTTGTAGATTTTTGGTTATGTACATGGTGAAAGCATCATTTACCCTTCTAAAATTAGAAGTTTTGAAGTGTAATTGAGGGTAAACATCATACATCCTATCTTGGCCAATTTTCCCTTTACAACTTAAACCCTTATACCTAAAGCTCCTAGCCGACATATATACAACATATGAGGTCATGGTGAATGTCTTGATATCTTGCACACTCCTCAATTTAAAATCCATATTGTCACTTATGATGCCTACCCAATGGTAATGGACTCCCTTCTTGATCTGGGAGATGATATGGAACGTCCAACTCTCAAAGATAAAAGTATTTTCCAATCCCATCACTCTGCTAAGAAGAGTAGTCATGTCATTATACTTAGTTTTGAAGTCACTCCTATGCAATTGTTTGGGTAGCTTGGAGTAGTGAGACTTTGGTTTTTCCATCCATGCCCAAGGCCTCAATTGGATTGGAACCGTAGAATTGTTGTGATCCAATATTGAAGGCTTCAGCTAGAGATTCTTCAGTAAAATTTTCCATCACTCTCCCTTGAGGTACTACAATCACCCTCTTGTCAGATTCATAGTGCTTTGCACACTCCATGATGAGCTTTTGGCACTACACTAAAGGTGAGAATCCAACAACTTGTGCCAACCTTGTGTGTAGTAATATTGCAGCAAGAGGGGTGGGTGCATTGTAGTACATTCTTTGTTTGAAGTCCTCATAATCTACATGAACCATATTGGTGTCTACAACCTTGGCCCATGTTGAAATGATCTTAGAATATGGCCTAGTGCCCTTGAAATCATACTTCATTCTTTCAGCTCTAGTGGTGGGCTCCTCTTTAATAGGTTCAGTAAATTTTTCCTTAGAGCCCTTTCCTTTGCTAGATTTTTCTTACATCTAGTTAGAGAAATCCATAATTACTATAATTCCAAGCATAATTAAACATTATCACATAAATTCATCATTAAATTTATCAATTAAGAACATATGAAATATATAAGTAACTTCAAATCCTCATTGAAACCATCAAAAACTAAATTGCAAACTTTAAAGATCAAGCACCAAGCATTTTTGGGTTTTTACCAACCTCGCATATTTTGAGCCTAAATGGGTTTTTGGGGAATCCAAGGCATCGCGGGTTCTATGAAGGATCTGACCTTTGGGGAT
>VDFB02000008.1:322533554-322599821 GCA_007258455.2 Sequoia sempervirens | reverse complement strand
TATAAAAATTTGTAATCTCTTCACATTTTAATTCATTCTTTCACAATGGACATGTGCATTGGTAATATATGGAAATATTTCACATCTTTAGTTGATATCTCAAGTTGTGTTTTTGGTAATGATCCTAATGCAATAGAACCTAATCATGCTCAACCAACCCCTAATGAATGTACTCATGAAGTTGACATCTTAGGTGAAGATGATGAAAGCATGCATAATTTCATATGTGATTACCTTGACAACCTTGAGAATAATGCATCATTTTACCCTTCCATGCAACAACCAACGCTTCCTCCTATTCCACCATTAGAGATGTTTGGTATTTTACATCCTGAGATTGAGTCACAAACCAAGTCTAAACCTCCAACCATGAGTGAACCTAGTTCCTCTAACCAAGTGCATATTCATCCGTTTTACACTAATAAAGTCACCAACACACCCATAAACCTAGAAGAGACTTATGGCCAAGGCTTTAAGATGTTAGCTAAACAAGGATGTGACACAACAAATGAGCATGAGATTCATAAGTTGTTAGAACAAATCCCAATTGAAGATACTAAAGGTTTAGGATATCAAGATCTCCTCCCTCCACAATGTCTAAGGAAACAAGTGTCCTTCATAATGAACAAATCCCTCACAAGGATGATAGGATCATTTTAGGTCCTCCTCCTTCAAATCAACCTCAACAAGCTTCTCAAACAAGTAAGAAATCCAAACCTTATAAATTCAAAGAGTTGTCATTCCTACATACTAAAACAAAAATTGAACAACAAATGGAGCAACTCCTTCATCTAGGATGGATTAAACTACCACCTCCCACTAGAATCAACAAGCCTAAGAACATGAATTATTGAGCATATCATAGAACTTGTGGGAATATTACTGATGAATGTCGGGCATTAAAGCTAATATTGAGTGATTTTTCTCCTCCTAACATTTCTACAATGATTGGATAGCAATTACATGAACTTTTCTCGTTGCCATGTGGTAGTTGTAGGATCATAGTATACTCACTATCACATGTTTTTGTCATACCGATTTCATTACTACATTTTAAATATTGAGGAAAATTGAAATATTTTGAAAATAGAAACTATCATTTTATTTATGGGATTTGATAAAAATTCAATGACAAAATTGAAAATGAATATTATGCAATTTTGTGATTAAGAAATTATTTCGTGAAATTATCAATTAAAGGTTACTGATAAGTGGACAAGTGTAAGAATGTTTGCGTAAGAAATAGGTTGAAGGATGAGAATTAGATTGAGGTAGGCACACTTAGTTGGATGACCACGGTAAGCAAGAATGGAATTTGAAATCTCACACACCATTGTAGTATCATGACATTTGAAAATTATTAAAGAGTTGATGAATTTCATTATACTTGGTATGAGAATTATAAATTAGTGAAACAGAAACAATTGGTATATTCTCAACATACCATGGTTGTTTCAACATTTTATTCAATGAAAATTGAATAAGAAATTCAATTCATCAAACACAATCATTATATGAAAAACTATTACATTTTTTAGTGTATGTATATGAATTCATGGAGACAAGTTGAATGTGTATGTGAAAATATATGAATGTAAATATATATATATATACACTAAGATATATGTATATGTGTATACATATACATATACCCATATATGAATATATGAATTATTTTCTCGACTTAAATTTGATTATTGATAAGAATAATGAAATCGTGGGATTTGAAAATCTCCAGGCGTTCCACTAAAATGGATAGGGTCGACTCCCCCACTCATGAAAAAAGCTCAATTAACAATCAGAATAGAGTGAGTGGGCAGCCAAAATAGTAAAACAAGGAGTAAAATTAAGACCACACAATTAGCAAAGGAATCCATTGTACGGCGAAAATATTAAAAAGGGGAAATGTAGAGGAAGATAGAGGAGTACAATGGGGAAACTAAAGGAGAAATCACTGGGCAAGCTATGTTTAAGGTATTTGAAATTGCTTTACCATTTAGTTTCCTCCTTTTTCAAATGATTTTCTTATCTTGTAAAAGATAGAAAGAAATTGTATTTTGTATACCTTTGTGTGTATTTGATATTTGGGTTATATTGTTTCCTTTCTGTTGATTTATGTAATGCCCCTTTTATGGGTGGAGTTTCTTGATGGCTTTGTAAAACTTGTTAAACCCATGTGGAGGGAAGTGGGATTCATGCCCAAGGTGGGTATTATACCCGTTTAAATGTTGTATCCACATGGTAGAGGCCATACGGCTGACCATTGAATATTTCCTTGATATATTGTTATCGGCCTATATGATTACCAAAGCCTGTAGACGACCAACTAAATTGATCTTAACAAGAACAATATATTGAGACCCACCTAATGATGAGTTAGGGTGGAAATGCATTCCTTATATCTTGCAAGGGTCGAGAGATGTTAAATCACTTTTTATTTTTCTATTAAAATTCCACCAAATACTATTAGTAAGAGGTGGTAATGTCGATACCAATCAATGTATCTAATCTTTTGATATCGCAGGAGGCTTCTCAAGCCATGAAAGTTGATAACATCGAATGATGAAAATGGGTATATATATATATATATATATATATATATATATATATATATATATATATATATATATATATATATATATATATATATATATATATATATATATATATATATATGTACACATTATTTTAGATACACATCTAATCACTATTGATATCTTGTTAACAACTAAGTTGAAGCCTTGGTTTTGTTATGTTGTTTTCTTTTTGTATTTGAGGATCTATATTATTATGGGATGAACCTATGGCTTGATAGCTATCAGCTACTGTTATAAACCCCAAAGGCATCGATACCATCTTAACAATGTATGATAGCATGTGTATTGATACCCTTGAGGGATGGCTCATTCATGAACAAGGTATAAATTTCATTTTTAGTATTCATAAAATTGAATGGATAAATGTTTAAAAGGAGATAAGCATGGACCTTTATGTTGAAAGGAATGAAGGTATAAAATAACTGTTAACATTGTCTTATGGAAGGAGTATTTCTATTAGCTTACATTTAAATTGTATGAGTTCTTAATGAAAGACAAGTTATGGTGAAATAGATGTTTACATTCGTTTCTATACTGGAAATTGATTATAATCATATCTAATTGAAAAAAATTTCTTCTTTTATTGAATATGAATTAAACTAGTATGATAGGGAAACTTTATTTAATTCTTCAGAATATATACGCATTATTCAAAATTTGTTCATTTACTAGCATATATGTGAGAATGCATAAATATCCCTATATGCATGTGCATATACATGTGGTATACCTTCTAATTCATCATGATTATTCTAATTATTGAGTAAGTTAAAGATGTTTATAAATGGAACCAAACTATAAATCTAGAATAGTATTGAATTGCAAATACATATGATAATAGATGAAAGGTTATACCAATTGTGAATGAATATTGTTTGATTTTATTAAAATGGAATGTAATACAAGAATTTTGTTGGATGTTGTGGTTGTGTTGCTGATATGTGGTTTTGATTGATGTTAACACTATTGGCATTAATTTTTTTAAGGTTGTATATGTTGAGGATATTTTTGAAAATTTTAATGGAATAAGTTGCAGGTTGTCAATGGTGAAGTGAAGTTTAGTCTGTCAGTGAGTTCAGTACATTGATGATCAGAGGTTGTGGACTAAAGTGTTTCTTATCGATTATATCTAGTTTATCCAAATTGAGTTTCAGATATCTGCGTGAAGATTTGATCGAGTTATGAAGATTTGTATTCTGAGAGTTTTTATGTTACTTCAGTTGGTGTTCCTGAATGAATATGTTGTGATTTTGGTTAGTTCAGTTGTTGTGAATGCTTCTCTAGTGATTCATGATGTTTATGGATGTTTCTAGATTGTTATTTATCTATGTTGCATGTTCGCATTGATTGTTGTACTCGTGATTGGGGATTTTCTCTTGTGTGTCCATTTTTTTCATGTTCATGGACAACAAGGTGTCTATAGCACGTTGTGGATCTTCAAGGAATAATTTTTCAAGGTGGTTTATGTTCAAGGATGTTGATTTAGGTCTTCACTATGTTTTGGCTGACCTTGGTTGATTCGCATTAATGATTGTTATTCATTTGGGCTGACAGTTTGTATTCATTTTATTATTTTGTTGAAGCCAACATGTAACAATGTAATCTCTTGTTGCAGATATATATAAGCGATTGTTAATTCCATTTGAAGGTGTGCTTGTGTGGTATGTGCAAATAATGTTCTAAATCTTTTGAAGGTAGAGCAAAGTGTGAAGAAGAGTGAAGAATAGTGAAGAACAGTGAAGAAGTGTTCATGTGCTTAATCGAAACTATAATCAGGCATTAGCAGATGCTATTTTCTCAGTTCAAATCCCTGCAGATGTAATATGAATGTTTCTATAAGATAGTGTGTCTTCCTTTGGGTAGTAAGCCTTGTTTTAATTGAGCAGTGAGCTCTAGGAAGTGTGCCTAAATGCATGTGCATTCCCCATTTCATTCTTTATACTTTTAATAGGGTATAATCTTGTGGATTGACCTCCACCATGGTTTTTCCCCTAACAGGGTTTCCACGTAAAAAAATCTTGGTGTTATGTGTGTTTCTGATGTGTTGATGATATATGCTTTCATGGTTATTAATCAGCTATGAGAATAATGTTAATAAGTTTAATATGTTTTGAATTTTTGTGACAACTGATTCACCCCCCCTCTTAGTTGTCTACCCTTGTGTTGCCAACAATTGGTATCAGAGCAGGTTCACTGGAAGAAGTTTAATAGCTTGAGGTGATCTAAGATGGAAACATAAAAGAAGGATAGTCTGAGATTTGATGGAACAAATTATTCTGTGGAAGACTCGAATGGAGTTTTATCTAAGATGCATTGGTGAACCCTACTGGAACATTACAAGGAATAGGTATGTTATCCCACAGAATGGTCCTTCTACTACTATTGAGATTAAGGATGTTGAGTACAGTATCATGGCTAAGGAAGCATTGTTGAGTTCTTTGATTGATTCTAAGATGACAAATGTTATGGATCTGAAGAATGCTCATGAGATCTGGAAAAAGTTGGAAACTTTGTATGAAGGTGATCCTAATGTGAAGATTGCTAAGTTGCAAAGTTTGAAAGGGAAATATGAAATGTTGAGAATGGGTGATGATGAGAACATTACTACTTTCATGCAAAGAGTGAATGAACTTGTGTGTGGTATCAGATGTGCTAGTGGACAGTTGGAAGAATCAAAAAAATTTGCTAAAGTGCTTAGATCCTTTCTTGCTACTTACAAAGTCAAAGTTATAGCTATTGAGGAGCTCCAGACTGTAACAAATGTTACCCAATATATGTTGATTGGTAAGCTTATTGATTTTGAGCTAAGTGAATTTAGTGATGCTCTTCCTAAGGTGGAATCTACATTCAAGGCTACTACTTCCAGAAGAGATAAACAGAGATATGATATGGGAGAAAGTTCTTCTAGAAAAGTATTCAAGTATGAGGAAGAAATGAGACATATTAAAGAAGAAGAAAGAGAACTAGATGAGCTTGAAGCACTTATTGTCAAAAGAGAAACCAGAGGACAAGGTAAGTATAAAGGAAATTTTCCTATTAAATGTTTTTCTTGCAATAAGATAGGTCATTTTGCATCAAGGTGTCCAGAAAGAGTTCCTGAGTCAAGACCTAACAAGCCTAGATTTCAAAGAAAGTGTTATTATGTTGTTGATGAAGGTGTGATAGATGATGAATCTAATAAAGGGAATGTAAGTGAGGATGAATAGGTATTTATTGCTATCAAGGAAAATAATCTTATCTACTGAATATGCTAGTTGTACAAATGTGGAGAAAGCCCTAGTTGCTCAAGTTGAAGAGAAAGATGAATGGGTGATTGACAGTGGATTCTCTCATCACATGACAGGTGATAAAAATAAGTTTGTGAGCATGGAAAATTATGATGGTGGTGTTGTAAGATTTTGTGATAATACAGCTGGTGTAATTCATGGTAGAGGATGTATTTCTCTTGATGGTAAGCATAATATTGATGATGTCCTATATGTGGAAGGTCTGAAGCATAATCTTTTAAGTGTTGGACAAATGGTTGATAAGGGATACAATCTTCAGTTCAATGATGGAAAGTGCAAAATATTGAGTTCCAGAAATGTGATTGCATTAAGTACAAAAGAAAAAGGCAATATCTTGCACCTGAGTGTTGCTAGTAAAAGCTATTTGATTGCTCAAGTTGATGAAATTTGGTTGTGGCATAGGAGAATTTGTCATGTAAACTTTGATAATATTATCAAGATAAATTCTACTAAGGTTGTGAGAGATCTTCCTAAGTTGATGAAACCTACTAATGCCATATGCAAGGAATGCCAATTAAGAAGCAAACTATAATTTCATTTTGAAGCAAATAGCATAGTTCAAATGAATTGTTGGAGCTTGTGCATACTAACTTGTGTGGTCCTTCGAGAGTTAAAAGTTTACAAGGATACATGTATTCCATGTTACTCATTGATGATTATTCTAGAATGATGTGGGTTACTTTCTTAAGGGAGAAATCTAAAGCTCTAAAGAATTTCAAGATCTTTAAGGCTATGGTTGAGACAGAGACAGGCTTCAAGATTAAATTTCTAAGATCAGATAGAGGTGGTGAATTCACTTCCTATGAGTTTAATTATTTTTGTGAAGAGCATGGAATAAAGAGACAATTATCTACCTCGTGAACCCCTTAGCAAAATGGAGTTGTGGAAAGGAAGAATAGGAAAATTGAAGAAGCTACTATAACTATGATGTTGGAAGGAAATTTCCCTCATATCTACTAGAGAGAAGTTGTGAGTACTATTGTTTACACACTCAACCGGGCACAAATCAAACATGATAATGGTAAGACCCCTTATGAGCTATGGTATGGTCATAAGCCTACTATTAGATACTTAAAAATCTTTGGGATTAGATTCTTTATCAAAAGAGATGAAGATATAGGAAATTTTGATGCGAGGAGTGATGAAGGAATCTTTTTGGGTTATTCTACTAAAAGCAAGGCCTTCCGGTGCTACAATAAGAGATTGAGGAAAATGGTTGAAAGTGAAAATGTTAAGGTTGATGAAGACATAGCTAGACCATCCAGAACATGTGAATGTGATTCAAATGATCAGAATGATAGTTCAAATAAAGGAAAGAAAGTTCAGACTTCAACTCAAGTTCAAATCATTCTGATGAATCAAGAAAGTCAAGAGGAAGGAGAAACTAGTAGAAGTGCAGAAGAGATAACACAAGAGCCTGAAGTTCAAGAACATCCTAAGACTCCAAGGTATGTAAGAATAAATCATTCAGAACATTAAATTATTGGTGATAAGAACAAAGGTGTCCAGACTAGGAGAAAAATTGCAGAATAATATTGTTTGATTTCAAAGACTCGGCCTTCTAATGTCAATGAAACATGTAAAGATGAACATTGGGTGGAAGCAATGAAATAAGAACTACAGGAGATTGAGAAGAATGATACATGGATTCTTGTTCTGAGACCCAAGGATAAAAATTTCATTGGAACTAAATGGGTCTTTAGAAACAAATTGAATGAGCAAGGTGAAGTTGTTAGAAACAAAGCAAGATTGGTATGTAAAGGATATTCTCAAATGGAAGGAAACAACTTTGAAGAAAATTTTGCCCCTATTGCATTTTTCTTAGGAAAGAAGTTGATTTCATGGTTAAGTAAAAAGAACAATGTCATTTCCTTATCTACTATAGAAGTGGAATACATTGTTGCTTCTAACAATTGTACTCAAGTATTGTGGATGAAGTGCATGTTGAAATATATCAGAGTTGTGTACTATGAGATAATTCAAGTGCAATTAACATTTCTAAGAATTTGGTGCTGCATTCAAAGACCAAACATATATCTATCAAGTTTCACTTTTTGAGAGAGAAGGTGAGTGAAAAGGAAGTCAAATTAGAGTATGTGCCTACTAAGTAGCAAATTGTAGACATCTTTACCAAGCTGTTGCCTAAGGATAATTTTGAGTATCTCAAAGGGAAGTTAGGGGTGATTACCCCTCCTAATCAGAACTAAGATGCATTGTCTTGCATCAATTCGTGCATTTCATAGTCATATCTTGATCCGGATTAATGTTGTGGTGGCTGCTACTCAGGGGGAGTAGTCAGATGTTCAGATATGTGGTTCAAAAGTTGTGTGGAGAAAGGATATCTCTATCATTGATGTCAAAGGGTCAAAAGAACAATGTGAAAAACCTTTGTGAGAGAAGATTCATGTGGAAGAGTTGAGGAGAAAAAGAGTGAAAACCTAAGGGGGAATAAGTGCTAAGAGATAGTTGTGTTGGTGTTTTTCACAGATCATGTGTTGCCATCAATTCCAAAGGGGGAAATTGTTGGATTTTTTGGTTGTGTTGCTAATATTTGGTTGTCATTAATTTCAACACTATTGGCATTAATGTGTTTAAGGCTATATATGTCGAGGATATTGAGAAAAATGTAATGGAATAAGTTGTAGGTTGTCAGTGGTGAAGTAAAGTTTAGTTTGTCTGTGAGTTTAGTAGATTGATGATTAGAGGTTGTGAAATAAAGAGTTTCTTTTCAAGTATATCTAGTTTATCCATGTTTAGTTTTAGAGATCCGCGTGAAGATTTGATCGAGTTATGAAGATTTGTATTATGACAATTTTTTTTGTTACTTCAATTGGTATTCCTGAATGAAGATGTTGTGATTCTGGTTAGTTCAGTTGTTGGATATGCTTCTCTGGTGATAAATTATGTTTTTGGATGTTTCTTGATCATTCTCTATCTATTTTTCATGTCTGCATTGACCATTGTGCTCATGATTGGTGATTTTCTCTTGTGTGTTCATGTTTTTCAAGTTCATGGCCGACAAGGTGTTTGTGTGTTTGTAGCGTGTTGTGGATCTTCGAGGAATAATTTTTGAAGGTGGTTTATGTTCAAGGATGTTGATTTAGTTCTTCACTATGTTGTGTTCAACCTTGGTTGATTTGCATTAATGATTGTTATTGATTTGGGCCAATAGTTTGTATTCATTTTATTATTTTGTTGAAGCTGACATGTAACAATGTAATCTCTTGTTTTGGATATATATAAACAATTGTTTATTCCATTTGAAGGTGTGCTTGTGTGGTATGCACAAATAATGTTCTAAATCTTTTGAAGGTAGAGCAGAGTGTGAAGAAGATTGAAAAAGAGTGAAGAAGTGTTCATGTTCTTAACCGGAACTGTAATCAAGCATTAGCAGATGTTATTTTCTCAGTTCAAATCCCTATGGATGTAATCCAAATGTTTCTATAAGATAGTGTGTCTTCCTCTGGGAAGTAGTCCTTGTTGTAATTAAGCAGTGATCTCTAGGCAATGTGCCTGAATGCATGTGCATTCCCAATTTCATTCTTTATACTTTTAACAGGGTATAATCTTGTGGACTAACCTCCACCATGGTTTTTCCCCTAATAGGGCTTCCACATAAAAAATATTGGTGTTATGTGTGTTTTTGATGTATTGATGATTTATGCTTTCATGGTTATTAATCAAATTTGAGAATAAGATTAATAAGTTTAATAAGTTTTGAATTTTTTGGACAATTGATTCACCCCCCCTCTCAGTTGTCTACCCTTATGTTTCCAACAAATTCTTAGTAGACTGTAGCACACTTGAATATTGCTAATGGATGGTCTAAAGGGAGGGATACCCCTTGATATGATAATATTTTCTTCTGGGAATGGGTGCCAAAGAGATTAGATTTGCTTTTCCAAATCTAACCAGAGTTGTATTTCATATAGCATGAGCTTGGCCAAGGTTTGTAGTCACTTTTATATATTTGTATATAGAATAGACTATGTTATTTATCCTCTCTCTATTTTATTAATTTACCTAACATGGAACTTGCATATTCTAACAAAGTAGATGCAAATGCATGTAGCTAGGCACACACAAATTCCATCTTACAAACTATATCTCTTACTAAGTGTTTCATGTAGGGTCAAGTATTCTTTGGCTGACTAAAGAATTTTGAGGAAGCATTGCTTCGTGGTTGGGTGGAAAATCACCTCAATCATGTTCTCATCCACCAGTGGATCTAAGCTATCATGAAGGAATTATAACAGAATTCTATCATGTATTGTATCATTGATGTAAAAGAACAAATGATGTATTGTAAAAGAACTACGTAAATTAAGATTGACTATGAGGTGTTGAATGCCTAGTCAAACATGTATGTAACTATTATCATATGGAAGTGAATATATTTATATTTTAGATTTATTTGTGATTTATGACATAAAATTGCTAAATGGAATTAGCTATGGGATTTGTGTCACAAATTTGATATTCATGATGTCAATATTTCTTTAATTTTGAATTAAATCTAGTTGGGTTGTTAAATTTGGTATCAGAGCTCAAGGTTCAACTCTAGGCCTATGAGTGCACGATGGTTGAATTAGGGAATAGTGGACCCCTAAGTAGATTTAAGTTGCCTAGAAAATGACCAATTTGAATTGGTTGCAAGAAATGGGAAAGTCTAAGTTGAGAAGAAAGAAGGGAAAGACCAATAGGACTACAAAGAAGTTAGTCTCTATAAAGGGGAATCCCAAACCTCGGAACCAAACAAAGATTCTAGACAAAGAAACTCTAACACACTTCCTCACACATCTTAAGATGCAGAGACGAAAAAAGATACAGGAGGCCAAAAAAACTCCTAATACTAAGAAACCCTTTGCATTTAGAGATTGGACCATAGGATGTGGACCTAATACACCATTGATGAATAAGGAGGAGAAGGAGTTCTTGTGTGCATGTCGTGTTTCACCCAAGAGGGAAGATTTAGATTTGGATGACTCGGATCTTGAGGAATGTCCTTTATCTGATAATGGGGGAACTACTTAGATTGGAGAGAATCTTTTGTAAATAAGGATCAATGTAAATACAAACTTAATATAAATAAAGAAAAGTCTTTTTGTTGATTCAAAGGCATAAAGCTTGAAGGCTTCTCTTGTTGAATAAACATGCATATTTTATTTTCCTGTTAGTTTGCATGTTGTGTGCTTTGTATTTGAGGATGCAATAGCATAAACATAAAACCTTGTTCTTTAATGTTAAATGCGGTGTGATGTTGATCAAGTGTGAGTCACCATAATGACCACTAGAAAAGATGAGGGTGTTAGCAGATAGGACAAGGTTCGAGCAAGAGGTTAGACCAAATTCTACAACTCTTGAACTAACAAGAATCCCAAATGGACCATTTGGAACAAGAGGTCTAAGGGGTGTGGGAAGACTGGAATCTCAAGAATGAGATACCTGACCAAGGAGAAGGGGATCACAATCCTCCTACTATGGTAGAAGCTTCTGAAAAGGCTATTAAGCAAGAATAGAAGTTGCATACTTAGTTGTCCAAACTTTGCAAAGGATTAGACTCCAAGCCTCAGTTTTGAAACAAAATATTTTGCAAGGGTGAAGGATAGAAAGGAAACAAATCTTTTCAAATTAGAATTTTGAAAAGGGAAGGTAACCCTTTGGAGAAGGAAGAAGGCAACCAAGACAGAAGGAATAAAGTGGCTAACAAATGCAATGAAGAATATAATAGTAGCCAGAGCTACCCAGAAGAGGATAAGGTTGAGGGTCCAAAAGGACCTCAAGACAAGTGCTACACTTGTCAGGAGACTATTATGCATCTAACTACCCTCAAAATTTGAGGACATAGAAGGAAGGAAACTAGTAGCAGAACTCACAACATATGATCCATGAAATAGTGGATAACAGGTAGGCAGAGTACCAAGCTTCTCTGATTCAATCAACGAGTAAGCTCTATGGATGGACCATTTCTATTTTGATAGGTACTAGAGCTACCAAGTGTTTTGTAGATACTAGAATGATTTCTAAGTTACCCATTTGACCTAGATATATAAAAAATTCATGGTCTTTTTAGTATGGAAATTGAGCAGAGCAGGTAGAAGATTCATGCCTCTTTTGTAAGTTAACCTTTATGGTGCACCATTAGGATCCTATGATGTAATCTTAGGAATCAACTAGTTGCACAAGGCTATTGTAAATTGTGAGGATAATATGGTGAGTTGTTTGAATGAATATGGGAAATCGGTTGAGATACATGGAGCACAACCCTTGGAAATTAGATAGATCTCAGCTATGCAGCTTAAGAGAGCTTAGAGGAAGGATTGTGTAATATATGTTATACAGTTAGTGAACCTAACAATGAGAAACCATATCTTGATGATTATCCAATTATTAGGGAGTTTCAAGACGTGTTTCCCAAAGATATCACTGAAATGCCTCTAAAGCAAGAATTTTATTTCTCCATTGACTTACTGCTAGGAGTTGAGCCATAGTCTAAGGTCTCATATAGGATGAACACAATGAAGCTATATGAATTGAAAGCTCAATTATAGGCTTTATTACATGTTTATGTTATTTTTAGCACTATAACAACTCAGACAGAATACAAGTATCCTATCTCTCTTGAAAGGTAAATTTCTATCAACAAGCCTCAAGAAATAACCCCAAGGTGTCTAATGTCAGGTCTTGACAATGCAACAAACAACTTAGTGAAAATGTGATTTGTTGGTAATCATAGGGGCCTTACAATTCAACAATGTTGGAAGTATACTTATCATCAAATATAGAAATGTAGTGATGCTTTATGGATCCTACTCTAACAATGGTTCTTAAAGAAATAGAAAAATATGAGGGTTTAGAAATATATCCTAATCTAAAACCTAAGATCACTCATGAAAATAATAGAGTATTCAAGGGGGACCAATCTTCCAAAACCTATCCTTGCTTAACCAAGATTAAATCTACAATATCACAAGAATAGTGCAATCTCCAAAGGTATTAAAGATTTTCAAATTGTAAATATCCAAACATTCATCCAAAAGCATGAAATGCATAAACATTCACAATTGAACTTGAGTGCAACAAAGAGTAGGCCCAGGCTAACTTTTCACAACAATTTACAATCAACAAATTGCTAAAAGTATGGATTGAATATTCCTCAACACCTTAAATGCTTTATCATAAACATAAATGAACTAAAACTATCTCTAAGATTAATCATGAAATAACTTACTTGAAACAACTTATAATAGATTTGAAACACAAGAATCATGCATAGATGAAATAACACAAGGAAGAACACCAAAATACAATGTCTTCAATTGTATTCACTTCACCAAAAATTGCAACAATTCCATCATCTCATGTCTCGTAGCAACAACCTTACAAATGAGGAAGAGGCCTCAATATATAGAGAAGCACTCAATATGTCAGCCTAGGAGAGAAATTAAATTAAGGTTTACATTAGATCGGCCAAATAGGCCGGCCTTGGCAGTTTTACCAATCCTAATTTAAATTTGCAATAAAATATTACAAGGTCAGCCTCAAAAGGAATTTTTTAATTAAATAAAAGGTCCTAGCACAAAAATCTAGACACAACCAACTTGTAACCTTAGCAATCTTGATGTGGTATGCACATTATTCAAGGAAACTAGGTTGGGTCATCCTCCTTGTCCTTTTCTTCACTTCTATCTAAATTTCTTTAATCTTTGAAATCATCTTATCTATGTCGGCATGATCTAGAGTTGGGATAAACTTTATTCTTAATTTGATAGACCTCATTTCCTCTCCATATTTATTTAAATTCTTTTCTCAATTTGTTTGTATCCCTTGATATCTATCCAAATCAAAAATATAAATAGTTACATCTTCAAGTTGATCATTTGTTACAGGTCCATCCTCAACTAGAGAATAGACTTCATGCCACCATTTTTGTAATTGAACAACATTCAAATTCTTCTTCCTAAACTTCTTTCTTCCTATAAAACTTTCCAAAAATGTAATGTAGTTTTCAGATATCTCCTTGACTTTGCTTTGGATCTTTGATTCCTTCATCATTAATTATTTTCTAAAATTAAATGCCTCCATCCATTCAATTGGCCTATTTACACTTTTAGATGTGAGAAAATTCTCCTTGATCAACACCTATTTTGCGATTCCAATTACTTTCTTCATCTCAATAATGGTTATATCATCTATATTCTAAAATTCTATTGTGAGTTGAGCTATATCCTCAAAGAAGGATGAGGCCTTCTCATGCATGTGCAATACCTTTTCTATCATTGCATATCCCCTTTGTCTTACACTACCAATCCATTGTTGAGTAACTTGCAAGGAGGTTCTCATTCTTTCAATCTCACTTATTTCATCCTTTGATAGAAAACCTTCTAAAAATGAAGTACTCTCACTTGTTTGTGTTTACAAAGGCTTAATTAGATGTTGAATGTATTTTTTTAATTCCCTCATTTGTTGTCATATCTTTCCCTTAGCTTGTGTCTCATTTTCAAGTCTCTTCAAGATATTCTGCACTAATTCTTGAAGGTCTTCGTTTTCTTGCTCCTTTGCAGTTGGACCTAGGTTGATAGTCTCAACCTTGTAATCGGTTGTACTAACTTCATCCTTATACTTATCACTTGCAAGCATGGCAACATGAAGAACTCTATTATTGAATTCATTCCTTGTCATTTTGGACACCACCCTTGCCCTCTTTCTCTCCTCTGTCTTACCTAAATTGGATAAGAATTTACCCCAATCAGCAGTCTCTTCTTACACAATGATAGGCTTGGCCTTTAGTCATTCATTTAACTAGTCAAGAGTAGTTGATTGTTCTATGTTTGTATCATCCTGAGAAACATTTTACTATTCTTGAAATTTAGACTAATTATTCTTTGGATTCTCTACATCTTTATTAGCATTCCCCTATTCCTGATCTTCTTGGTCATCAACATCAGATACATGTAAGTCCTCTCTTTCAGGAGATTTGGAAGGCATCTCCTCCACTTTCTCTGGCTCTTTTTCCTCCTCTTTATTACTTTTCAATTCTAAGGCCTTTAGTTCTAGTTCAACTCTAAGATTTCCATGCTCTCCACTCTTAAGAGTTGGCACATCTTCTTCTTCTTCTTCTTCTTCTTCTATTTCCTATTGCCTAGGCTCATTTGTGCATTACCTTCATTTATTGTAGTTTCTACCTCTTCCCCATTAGTCTGCACATTTTTTAAAGGAGACAAATGAGGACTATTATTTCATATAACTACTCTTGTTTCATTATCAATCTCTTCATTGAATGGTTCTTCAATGTTCTTCTCAAACACATTCACTATCTTTTCAACATTTTCCACACCTAGAGGAGTAATCCTTTGCTTTGGAGAGTTCTTCCTTGTATACACTTGTGTCCTTTCTCCAAAAATATCTACCTCAATCACTTTAGCTAGATTTCTATCATCTTCATTGGCCTTGGTTTTCTTGTATCTGGATAACTTTTCTCCCTTAGTGATGATCATTCTATTCTTGGAAGGTTGTGATTCTGCATCTTCGTCTTTAGTAATCTCCTTTGTGGAATTTCTCCTCTTAGAAACTGGTTTTCTCTTAGGCTCATTTCCTTTAGTTTGGCTCCTAGTTCTCCTTTTGATCACAAGGGGAACCTCTCTTGTATTCTCCTCCTCATGAGGGACTCCAGTATCATCTTGTGTATTCTCAGTTTCTTATTTTGAATGAGAATCCAAGTCTCTCAATAAATCAAATGTAAACTTGGTTCTTGTGGCCTCCAATTCCATTACCTTATGCTTGACCCACTGCTTGGAATACTTCAACACAGGAGCAGTAATTTAATCCAAATCAACAACATCATCTTCTGACCAATTGATGGCTATAAGTGATTTATCCTAAAATTGTGTTTAAACATGATATTGAACGGGATCCTCTTCATCATCCACTTGATCTAGCACATGTGCCACTCTATAAAGTTTAATCATTTTCAGAGAAAGATTTAAACATTTTCTCCTTATAGCTTCAAATTCATCTCTACAGTTTGCCCAATAATCTTCAATGTGATCCTTAAATCTATACTCCCCATTGACCATCATTTGTATAACTCCATAAGGATCAAAGCTTCTCATATCTAAATTGGAATACAAGTGCAGATGGGCCATCTCAGTCTCTGAATGATGTGCACTTTGTACAAAAGGGAATGCCTCCAAGTTAACAATCCTCAAAGGAAAATAGCTCCAATTCCTTTCTTGTGCATCCCTTTCAAAATGACATCAAATGTTGCTAACTGCCTAGTTAATTCCAATAGTATAATCTTGCTGGTAGGATGTCTAGGAATCCTATATGGAATCCTTGGAGATCCATGTACTCTAATGTAAATGAACTTTGGAAACTGAATGAATTAGAATTCATATTTCTTGATTAAGTACATTACTTCTACTAAAATCCTCACATGAGATGCATCTTGTAGATTTTTGGTTATGTACATGGTGAAAGCAACGTTTACCCTTCTAAAATTAGAAGTTTTGAAGTGTAATTGAGGGTAAACATCATACATCCTATCTTGGCCAATTTTCCCTTTACAACTTAAACCCTTATACCTAAAGCTCCTAGCCAACATATATATAGCATATGAGGTCATGGTGAATGTCTTGATATCTTGCACACTCCTCAATTTCAAATCCATATTGTCACTTATGATGCCTACCCAATGGTAATGGACTCCTTTCTTGATCTGGGAGATGATATGGAACATCCAACTCTCAAAGATAAAAGTATTTTCCAATCCCATCACTCTGATAAGAAGAGTAGTCATGACATTATACTTAGTTTTGAATTCACTCCTATGCAATTATTTGGGTAGCTTGGAGTAGTGAGACTTTGTTTTTTCCATCCATGATATTTTCATGATCTCCAAGGCCTCAATTGGATTGGAACCATAGAATTGTTGTGATCCAATATTGAAGGCTTCAGCTAGAGATTCTTCAGTAAAATTTTCCATCTCTCCCTTGGGGTACTACAATCACCCTCTTGTCAGATTCATAGTGCTTTGCACACTCCATGATGAGCTTTTGGCACTGCACTAAAGGTGAGAATCCAACAGCTTGTGCCAACCTTGTGTGTACTAATATTGCAGCAAGAGGGGTGGGTGCACTGTAGTACATTCTTTGTTTGAAGTCCTCATAATCTACATGAACCATATTGGTGTCTACAACCTTGGCCCATGTTGAAATGATCTTAGAATCTAGCTTGGTGCCCTTGAAATAATACTTCATTCTTTCAGCTCTAGTGGTGGGCTCCTCTTTAATAGGTTCAGTAAATTTTTCCTTAGAGCCCTTTCCTTTGCTATATTTTTCTTACATCTAGTTAAAGAAATCCATAATTACTATAATTCCAAGCATAATTAAACATTATCACATAAATGCATCATTAAATTTATCAATTAAGCACATATGCAATATATAAGTAACTTCAAATCCTCATTGAAACCATCAAAAACTAAATTGCAAACTTTAAAGATCAAGCACCAAGCATTTTTGGGTTTTTACCAACCTCGCATATTTTGAGCCTAAATGGGTTTTTGGGGAATCCAAGGCATTGTAGGTTCTATGAAGGATCTGACCTTTGGGGATTCCATTCCAAGGTGAATTCCTTAAACATGTCAATAATAAATCAAATTTCAATCACATTCTTCCATAAGATCACATTTAAATCGGGCGGGGGCCCTAGCTCGGTTGGCTAAGTAATTCCGTTGCGGCTCTGCTGGTCACGAGTTCTAGTCTCCCCCGTCCCGTGGTACCGGAGGGCGTGTCGCGCCAATGCCGCCGGTCACGTTAAAAAGTTTACCAGGCGCACTGCAGTTTATAGGGGGTCGTGCTACCCGATTCCTGCAGTCTAAAAAAAAAAAAAAATCACATTTAAATCATGTATTCCACAACCTCCAAGAATTTAGGCTCAGATGGACTCGGGAAATCCAATTCATTGTAGATTCTGTGAATGGATAGAAATTTAGGTAATCCAAGATCATGTGGATTTTTTGAAAGGATGAATGTTCAGGTTTTCCACTTGGAAGTGGATTTAGAGAAGGTATAATCTTTCGATGATTTCACAACACCAAGGATTCCATTAACGCATTTTGGGCTTCTAACTTCATAAATTCAATGGAAATCTAATCCTTCCACTCACAAGTCAAGACTCAATTTGAATTTAAATAATTTCTACAACTCAAATCAAATTAAAATTGGAGCTCAATCAAGCATAAACTTCCAAACTCGCGAACTAGGGTTTGTACACAAGAAAATTGATTACTTTAATTCAAATGCACATCCTAATTCCAGAAATATAAACATGAATGCACCATCAAACGTAAAAATTTGAAGCCTCAACCAACTATAATATATGCATTAATTCCCTAATATTCATACTCAAAGATGGAGGTTCGTGAAACCCTAGCTCTCAACAAATAATGCCCTAGTTTCCTAACTTTGAATTGCAAAATTATCAAACAAAATAGATTCAAGGCCATAACTAACAATGCAATAATAATCTTTAAGCCAAAGTGAAACCTATTTGAAATCGAAAGCATGCAAATCAATCCCAAAAATAAGAAATCAATTGAGTCATTTCAATGCAAATTGCAACATCAAACATTCCTCATCAAATTTTCAACTTAAAACAAGAACTCCATGTTGCAATCAATTTCAAAAAGGTTTAAAATCCTACCTAATGAATCAAGAAGCCGATAATGACAATCTGAATGCACACTTGGAAACCCTAGCTAAAGATCTATGAAATGCCCTAGCACTATTGTTCCCTTAGCACACACGCCCCGTTCAGAACGGGGACCCTCTTTTCTTTCACCTTGTCGGGTCGTTTTGTCGCCACCTCATTTTGCGTGCCCCTCTTTTTGATGTTCCAGATGGTCAATGTTGCTCCAAAGTTCCATCATAAATTGATCATGCCTCCGCTTTTGATTTTTTGCTGCCTTTCGGGGCCTCGCGGAGTCTCTCTAGCGTTTTGGCCCTAAAGCAGCCCCGGGCCCTACCGGGCCCGAGCGTCCGGAGTTCCCAATCTGGGCTTCCCCGCTGGGATTGCTGTCTCCTGCGGCATCCGCGGGGCATCCTTCCAGACCCCGGGGACCGATCCAACTCTTGCCATTGCAAAAACTTGTTAACATCTTCCGCGGTGCCCGCCCCTCCGGGCCCCGAACCCCGAAAGTCCGCCGCCGGGTTTCCGTCTCAGTTTTTCCGTCCGTGACGGCGAACCTCCTATGGCCTCCTGCTTCTTGGGCCCCACCTGCTTTATCTCCGTCGAGGTCTTCGCCGTGGCCTGTCCGCCATGGGGTCTTCCAGGCCCAGCCATCTGGAGTTCCGTCTCCAAAATTTTGTGACAGTTCCATCATCCTGGATGGCAGAATCCTTCCGGCTTCCCGCCCTCTGGACCCAGAGCCGCTCCTAGCCGTCGCCGTTCAAACAACCCAAAAATCTTAAGGCGGTCGTCACTTTGTGTCTCTCCGGATGCCGGGCCCCAGTGCTGCCGCCGCCATTGCCGACCTAAATTCAAATCCAACGACTTTTCCCACGGTCGTACGAGTATTTATTGCAGTCATTCATGGTGGTTTGGGTATAAAAAGCCCAATCCGGGCAGTCATTATCATTCTGCAGGATTCGAGCGAATTGGAGGAGCTATCATCTGGAGCCCACCGCCTTCGACTACGTCGCGATCATCGCCCTCGGCATCAGTCTGTCGATCGTGTGTGGATCCCATGTCCCCCGCCTAGTGTGTTTTGAGATAGGCCATCCACTCGCCCTCCCAACCATCGTTTCGTGATTTTGAAACATTTAAATGAATGAACAATCTCTCTAGGAGAGCATAGATTGATAGAACACTAAGTGGCGCACCAAACCCACGTCTTGGAAAATCGGCAAAACCATTAGAAATGACCTCGCCGCCGATTCGGGGGTCTTCCCTCGTGTGGCTGTTCTTCGCATAGGGAAGACGTCCACCCCGGGCCCGGAACCCGCCTTCGCTGTCAAAATTCAAAACTTCAAACATTTGCTGACGACAATTCCCCTCTTCGGGCCCGGTTCGTTAGGTTTCCTTCCTCGAACTTTCGTTTGTCTTTCGCCACGCCTGAGATTCCAAACCACCCTGCCTCCCTGACTGCCGGATCCCAATATCGGCTCCACCGTAAATTTGAAAAGTAACCTGCGTCCTTGGGTCATCCCCGGGCCCGGAACCCCAGAGTTCCATCTCTAGAGTTCTGCACGAGGTTCGCCTCCTTCATTCGGCGAACGTCGCCCGGCATCCCGCCTTCCGGGCTCCGCCGATGCATCGGTCCATCATTTTCGCCTTCGGGCCTTGGATATCGAGCCTCTATGCCTTATTTTCCACTGTTTGAAATGGCGAAGCCTTTCGGCGAAGTCCCCGATGCTGCCCACCCCCCGGACGCCAGTATCCGGACTTCCTTTCTCGGAAGTCCGCCGCTCACTCGCTGTTTCTAACGGAAGAATCATTCTGGCTTCCCGCCCTCTGAGCCCCGCCCTGCCAAATGCCACTAAGCTTAAACGATAAACTCATACCGCCAACTTCTTGCCCCCGGGCTTCCCTTGCCGAACTTCCGTGCGAGGATTGTCATTCCAAACAGCGAAGTCCACCCGCCTTCCCGGTGTCGCCGGCCCAAGCCTTCGAAACAAATTAACATTATGTTGGCCGCCTATTGGCCCTCCGGGCCCCGTGCCTCGGACTTCCGCCGTCGGGTTTCCGTCTACTGTCCGCCGTCACCAACGACCATCTCTCGACGGTTTCCCGGCTTGAAACCTCTGAGTCCTCCTAGATCAGTCCTAACAAGCCCAAATCTGGAATCTGACCTCGACCCACATGCTAATTTTTGGCCCTCTTCATCATGAGCTTCTCGAAACATTAAAATTTGGCCAAGGAGGGTCTACAGGAGCTTTCCGTTGCGTTTTCCCTTCTAGACAGCATTCCTGCTAGAGAAGTCCGGCCCTCCGGGCTCGGATTGTCCAAATTCCCTAAAACAAATATCAATAACGTCTAGAGATAAAATTTATGATATGCTTGATTGATTATTTGGAGTAGATGTTTTTTTCGAGACATGGACTAACATGAATGCTTTTGTGATCCATTGCGCTAACTTTCTCCTTGTCTGCAAAATATATGGAATCAGGTGCAGGCACTTCAGGGGCATTCGCCAAAGGGGACAAAGGAAAGAAGTCAGGAAGGACCCCTCGAGAGAAAGAAGACAAGCACCAAATGAAGTATCAGTTCCAGGGCGAGCCACTCCATTCAAAGGTTATGACCGACTGGAAGGAGATCACAGACACTAATATTGGCCAGGTAGACATTGATGAATTCACGTAGAGGGTTAGGGTAAACCCAACAACAAAGAATGCCATGTTGATAAGGCAGAGTGGCATAGCCAAGGCCGCCGGTTTCCCTCCCTCTCTCATGGCGCCCGAATTAGTCATGGCTTGCCGAGAAGCCTACCAAACTGAGACCAGAACAATTGTGGATAAGGAGGGAAACATCCTTGCAGATATGTCACCGGAAGGGATCACCAAGACATTCCACATTCCCACGTTCCAACAGATGGAGGTCCCCATGTTAGAAGAATGCTAGGCGGCATGGGATGCTAATCCAACAGGCTACAAAAATTCAATAAATCTACATTGGCTTAAGGAAAAATGAGCCAGCGATGTGAAGGTTCCCCAGGAACTCTTCCATAGCGATTTCCACGAGGACTACCACGACTTGGTGACCTTGTTGAGCAAGGTCATGGGTCTTCCAATGGCCGCTTACTTCTAGGAATGGATGGCGTACTATATTGAGTAGATCCTACGGGGAAATGAGGACGTTACAACCAAGGTCTCATTCTACTGGGGAGGTATCATCAGCGACTGCTTCCACGAGCAGTTTGTTAATGTGAAGAAGAGTACTAAATTCTACATGACCTCCTACCTCGTGTACTCCCTAGCAAATCAAAGACAATACAGCGGACTGTTTGTAGCGCCCGATCAGGGGTAGAAGTGAGGACTTAAGGCCTCTGACAAGTACTCGCAGCTCTAATACCGCAATTTCAAGAAAGAGTATTGTAGGGTTAATGATGCCTTCATAGGCCACATAATCAAGTTGATCACTGGAGACTTCGAGAGGAGGGTCTCCCACAGCGCCAGGGCGCTCCTAAAGCAATATGTTTTTCTATTCATCTAGTTCCCAAAGTTTACATACATCCGGGCCCAGGGTTTCACTGAAAGGCCGAACAGATTGCCTCGCTACCCCAATGACAGGATCATCCTCCTAGAGCTTTCTCGACAGCTCCAACACCTCCAGGCCATCTTCAGCAACAAGCACATAGCAGGGATCTCCTACCCCATGACCCTCAGCCAGGACATGTATCGGTTGCAGACATCCCAATGTGCCAGCAACTCTGAGAAGGAACTGAAAGACTACCATTTCGACTGGTACACCGCTCGCCCAAGGATGGACCCACACGGCCATGTCAGCAAAGCATTAGGGCCAGCATATGCCCACCAGTACCACATTGAAGACTTATGGGCAAATTGTCAGGATGACAAAGAAGTGCACAGAAGGCACTACATGTGCATGACGGTATTATTCTTAAGAAGGGTACAACCATTCCCAGTACCGGACCAGGCCGAGGAAGACGAGTCCACCATCATCCATCCAAGGTACCCTGCGGTTGCCAACCTGCCAATACCGTCAATCGACTGGGATGAGCAGGAGGTCGATGACCTGGACACCATCACCCAGCCAATCATAACTCATACCAGGGAGTGGATCGATGGACAAGTGGCACATCTAAAGCAACAAAGGGTGGTTCTGACCTATGAAGGGCTCAAAAGCGAGCCAAGTGCCACGGAGGACGTTGCTGCCACCACGTCAACTAGCGGGACCTCCAAGTCTACTCCCATCACTAGGTCCCAAAAAAGGAAAGGAACGGAGACCGCACAGTCTCTAGATCCCAAGGAACAAGCGAAGAAAGAAACAGGAGGCTCATCTCCCAAAAGGCTTAAACAAGCGGTGAGTGCAGAAGAATCTCGGCCTCCCTTGGCCCTTCCTGCTCCTTCTGTTGTGCCACCCGTCTCCTTGGCTATGGTTTCCACATCTCCGTCGGTGGTGGACATTTCTGTCCATCTTGCTCCTTCACCCCCGACCGAATTGGTAATTAATGTTGACTCATCTTCTGGCATGACCACTCCCCCTTCTTCTTCTGCTGCCATGTCACCAATCATGTCACTTCCTCTAGCAACAATAACATTGCCTATTCCCACTGCCACTATGCCTGAGGCTTTTACAAGGCATATGCTAAACCTTCCCCCTGAGCTCTCCCAGATCTTGATGAATCCAACTCTCCAAGCAACCCTCGCCCAGGTCCTTGCAACGACTCAGCCTTTACAACCGCCAATAGGGCCGCCAGCTATGGAAGCTACAATGCTTATCTCAAAGGAGTTGGAGGAGCGAAAGCAGGAAGCCTCGAAGTCTATAGAGGAGGAGACCGATGAGTATCATGAGCACCCCAAGTACGAGCACCGAACCATCGACAAGGTGATTTATGAGGGGGAGGAGACAGGCTCTTCCGAGAGTGGAGACAAGGAGGGTGGCTTGGGTGCCAAGGAAATCATTAAGACTTTCAATGAGGACCTTGAGGAGGAGATGGCGCAGTCGCTGAAGAACGTTGGGGAGGAAGCAGAAGAGTCACCACATGGTGAAGAAGGGCAGGCGCCAGAAGAGCAGCAGATAAAGGATTTGACTGAGGCTGAGACCCATGCTGTCAAAAGCCCCGAGGTCGAGGCTACTGAGGAGAAGAAAGAAGAAGAAGCAGCAATAGAAGAAACTCCCATCCAATAATTATCTGCTAAGCTGCCTGTCAAGCGCCTCATATTCGTTCATGACTCCAATGAAGAGGAGGATGCTACCAAAGAGAAAGGAGACCCCCAAAATGGAAAAGAGGCGGAGGTCTTGCCTTTGAATGAGAAGGGTGAGGGCAGCCATGATTCACCCAAGGATAAGTCTGCTATGCCCGATTGGTTGGAAAGGCAACTCGAGAAGATGACCCCAGTGCTGAAGGACCCAAGGGCAAGGTTGGAGGCCATCTTGGCTCGATCTCATATCACAACGAAGAAGGAGAAGAAGCCCAAGGTCCAATCCAAGATAACAATGGATGCTTCTGGCTCCCGAGTAGCAGAAATTGCAATGCCTAAAATTGGCCAGGCAGGGGTGAGTTACAATATCTCCACCATTGACTTGGGGGCGGCCACCAGAGAGCAAAAGATCGAGCACCTTGAGGAGTCAGTGGCCACAGTGGTGCACCTGATAAAGCAAGACAAAATTTCCAAGGACGAGCTCAAGGCATAGGTTGCAGCATTAACAGACTACATTTAGCAATGGTCTTCAGTGGACGACCTGCCCACCACCTCCACGGCCGCACCACAGTTGCTCTCCAGAGAACAAATTGATAAAATGGAAAGAAGGAAAAACTTGGATAAAACCACTGAGGATTGGTTCCGACAGGTCATGTACATCAGAAACATGGGAATCAGTAGTGTTGTGCGGACAGCCAACAAGTTCTTAGACTTGATACAATCTCTGGAGGGCACGAGGGGGCTCTACACCAATTTCCCCACAACCTACGACTCCACCTTCCCAAAGATCGAAGCTATCCTTCAAATGCCTGAGGCCACATAGGAGGAGAAGCTAGAGCTGAAAAAAGAAGATCACTGGCTAGTTGATGTGTGGCGCAAAGACCTCAACAACCGGAAGGAGAGGTTGGAGCAAATCTTGAGCAAAGTGGATCCAGACATTGAATGGATCAAGGAAATCTGGGCGGAATGCGCTCAATATCTGAAGTTGATGGCGGGCTATGATATGCCCACGGTACAAATGGATCTAGAGAAGATCAAACCATACTTCCAAGAAAAGATGAAGGACGGGACAGTTGGAGAAATCACAATGGAGTTCCTAAGTTTTGCTGCCTGCGCCTTCGACCAATCAGAGTTGTTCAGATACCAAGGCTCGAAGTATGATGAGGATTGAAAAAGGCTAGAAGAGAATGCTAAGGAATGGAGCTATCAGGCATTGCAATGTGAAATTCTCGAAATCGACAAGCTCCAGGCCATCATCCTCAAGTACATAGAACACGCAGCTTCCGAGGAGCAGGAGGACAGCCCAGTCAAAGACGAAGATCTTCCTGAAGAGTAGCTACAGCAAAGGAAACAGCAATTTGCTAAATGACAAAAGAGCTACAGTGCCATCAGCTAGATGACAAAACAAAGAAAAGACAAGGAATGTTTTTTTTAAATTGTAATCTATTTGGGGGTAGGTGAAACCCTATTTTGTAATGAATCTTGGCCACATAGTGAGAATGAATCTTGGCCATTCATTTAACTTTTTGAAAACTATAAATAGAGCACTCCTCTCATTTGCAAAAGGGGAGTTGAGTTGTTGTAAAGACATGCTGCAGAAATTTATAAGAAATAGCATTGACTTGGTGTATTTTCTTGGTTTCTCCCATGTTGCTTGATTCATCCTCCAATGTTAGATGTTTGATTTAGATCTTATTGCTACTTAGTTAGCTGTTTTCTTTCTTTGGTTAAATCTTAGGAATGTTGTTGGGTGATTGTGAAAATTCCTGCCTTGTTGATGATCCTTTAGTCCATACTTTTTGTTGTTTGCTGATGGTAGATAGCTATGCAAAGTTAGCCTGGACTTGATTTTAAAGCTGCTCCAAACATTTATCTTTGATCCATGCATGTATGTGTTGGATGAAGGATGAAATATCTGCAGCCCTTAGAAGATAGCACAATTTTTATGATACTGTGAAATCCCTGGTTAAGTGGGATATTGTTTTGAGGAATTGTCCATTGCAGGAACTCCATTATCACTATTCATAGCAAGCTTTAGACTTAGGAACTTTTCCTCTCCTTCGCCCCTTTCCTTTTTTTTTTTAGTAACTGACCTATGCTAAGGTTCATTGCACATTGTAAAGCCAAATCCAACAATTAATTGGAGTCCTAGATCGCTGTTTGAACCTACAGCCAGCACATAACAACTTCCCATCTGAAGAACTCTATTTCAAAATCCAACTTCCATGCTTTGTGTCCTTGCTTTGTATTTTATGTAAGACTGCCTTGTTATTCCAACAAATCACATTAAACTACTGAGGTATCTAAGCACTGTCATGACCTAACATCCGAGAGACCTTGGGATAGTGTTCTGCAATCTGATTATGGAGTATTGTCTTTCAAGAGAGGTAGTGTACCTACGCACTGCCTGTGTTGAGAAGTGCATAAAAAATACATCAACAGAACTAGCGCTAGAAGGAGGGCCACATTGAAAATACTAAGTTGAAGGATAAAGTGAAGCTGGATCGAATTGGATCATTCTCCTCGGAAAGGTTTCAGAGAGTTCTACAGTCAACACCAAACAAGGGAGAATTTGAATAATTACAACCTCCTATGAGGGAAAAGCGAGCACAAGGAGGTAGCGTTGCCTCTTCCTCTTCCTCCATTCCATCCGCCTCCATTTCACCCTCACCTTCATTTGGTTGGCCATTATCTTCCACCCAATCATCTTAAACTGCATCTGCACCTCCTATCTCCGGCAGCCAGGGGATTGCTCCTCTCCTGGCCCTTCCGGCCCAAGGCACAGTCCGGGAAGCCATAGCTCAAGGGCAGTCCCATATTGCTATTGTATTGCAAATACAGCCTCAAATTCCCATTTTCCAACAGCAGGTACCACCTCCACCACCCTCCATGGCTTGGTTAGTGCATAACCCTTCGCCGATACATTTCGCTATCTACAATGATATGCCCAAGAATCCAGAGGGCTTTTGTTCGAAGTTTCATCTATGCGATCTGCAAAGAATAGCTGAGGAGCATATCAAAATATTCGAGACAGCGATCACCAAAATGCAAGTCAACCATGAAGACGTTGTTTGCCACCTTTTTGCGCATTCTTTGGGGGAAGAAGTCTTCTATTGGTACATTAATCTGCCGAGGGGATCCATCACCTCATGGAACCTGATGAAGAATGTCTTTCTGCATAAATACAAGATCTCCATCAACTCTTCGGAGCTTTACCAACAGTTCATGTCTGTCAGAAGGGAGGTCAACGAACCTATTGGCTCCTTCAATGACCACTTCCATCGGGCTCACACAAGGCTTCAGGATCCGTACCTCCACGATGATGCAGCAGCTCTCCCTATCTACTACGCGGCGTTGGACAACCTCACGTCGGCCTTGGTGAAAAGGATGCACCCACCGCCCGCTACCCTATTGGCTACTTATGCAGAAGTCGTTGTCGCCAGCGCGGACTTGGGGCAAAATATCTTCGGTCCACTGCCTTCCTTGAGGCCGGTTGCCCACCCGATGCAGATTCAGGGGCTTAATCAGGTGTTTGCTCACCAAACCCCTATTATGAACCAGGTACCCCAATTGCCTATGGTGTCACATCTAGGACAGCTATTAAATTATGCACCTCTCACGCCTTCCTATCTGCCGCCCCAGCAGCAGTACAACTATTCCCAGATTGCTCCACAATAGCAGGCGTATTCCCAACAGCCCCAAGCACCATTGTACCTGTCGGGACCGGACTTTCCTCTAGCCTATCAAAATCAACCGACGGCCCCGCCCGCTTTTCTCCAAAATCTGGCCCCATCGCCTGGAGGCGCGACTGAAAAAGACAAGTTAGAGGAATTGACTGAGATGATAAAGAAAATGTCCATGGAGATGACGCACTTAAAGAATCAGAATAACCAATTGCAAGCCTCCCAACGCAATTTCCAGGCCAATCTCAATCGGGACAGCTGAGACAATAGGGACAACAGGGATAATTGTGAAGTGGGCACTTCCTTTAGGCAGAATTATGAGAGAGGGCAAAACACCAATCAAAATGTAGAAAAAAGACCCTCTTAGAGGCAGAATCGCACGTGGAACACTAGGCCCAACAATGGAGGAGTCCCTATGCCTTTCGATCAACCTGCGGGTAATGACAAAACATTCAGCGGTGTATACCTGGCCGAAGCAGCCTTGTCCGGGTGGTGTTGACTTCACAAAACCAGTAGACATTCCGAGCTGGATTGTCCCAAGTTCCAGATAGCTACTGAGATTTTCCAGGTGGAGGTACAAAACGCAGTCGACAATGCCACTGCAGGGACATCATCCCATCAAAGCCCTACGATTCCTCTTGTCTCGTGGTTAATCAAGCACCATTTCCGCGGGGTGACTGCAACGAGCCCGAAGTCGAGCCTACTCCTATTGAGGATGAAGAAGTGCAAGAGGTAATTAATGAACAAAGCTTGGCCCAGCTCTTTGATTCAGTAGATAATGGTCCAGTAGATGAAGAACCATTTGTAGATGAAGTCCACATGTTCTATCAACGGTCGAGTCCCTACTTCCTTAGGAATAGGCAAGCAGACGGACCCTTTACAACTTCTACCCCACCAAACAATTTTGCCACTCCGCCTGATCCCAATGCCTATAATAACCTTGGGCTTCCTCATATATCCACCCAATACCTCAACAAGAACGGATTTCAAAACCAGTCGCAAAATCAGCCTCAAGGCCAATCCCAAAATCTGTCTGGTCAAACGAAGGTCCAACCCCCTAGTTCTGCTATAGGTCAGGCTTTTAGTTCAAAAATCGAGTAAATGGGTGAATATGTGGCAGAGGAGTTTAAGAAGGTAAAAATCAGTTTGTCTGCCTTCGAGTTACTCAAAGTTCCTGCCGTGAAACACGCCTTCTTTAGGGTCCTTAATGGGACTCCATCTTCTAGTGTGACACAAGAAACACCAGCTAAGAGGGTAACCTTTGAAGAGCCTAGGAAAGAACCAGAGATACAGGATAATACCGGAAGAAGGAACGATGTTCCCATAAATCAGTCAGTAAGTAAGCAAGTTGAAAAGGGGCCGGAAAGGACTAATAGGCAGCTTTCCAAGGACCAGCTGTTTAGGAAGACCAGGGATATGGATAATTAAAGGAACAAAGGTCAAATAGCTCATATGGACACACCTATGGGCATCCTCCAGGGAAGACCGGAAACTCCCCCTTTTCTCACCACCATTAAAGTCTTTGGGAAGAACCTGCATAACTGCCTGCTCGACTCGGGAGCTTCTGCCAATGTCATGCCCTTGGCAGTGTGCAAGGCTCTTGGCATCACTCCCATGCCTTCAAAGAGGAAGGTGACCCAGCTGGACAAAACAGAGATCAACATCGTGGGTGAAATAAACTGTATCCTGATGCAGATTGTCGTAGACCCGCGAATACAACAGGTCATTGATATCCAAGTGGCTGACATTCTTGATGCATATGGAATCATTCTGGGAAGGGAATTCACCAAGGCACTGAATGGATACACCACCACAGACCTTTCTCACATGTGGCTGTCGTGGAAGGGGTTGCCGAACCAGATCCGTATCGACCGTGAACCCCGTATGAAGTATATGATCATGGAGTACAATAATCTCAGCGATGTGTTGTTCACCGAGACTGATTTGAGGAATTATCGCCCTTTTGCCTACCAAAATGAGGTCGGACTTCATGAAGAGGGTGCAGACAAAGTGTTGCTGGTATTGTGTAGCCCTTTGACTGACTCTACACGAATGCCCCCAGACACAAAAATGTTAATAGAAGCAGATGATGAGCCGGATAAGGATGACGACTGGGGATTACTCAATGGCTTCCAGGAATTCATGGAAAAGTGTGCAAGGGATCAGCTCAGCCTAGGGACCCAAATGAATTTACAAGATCTCTTATTGCTGAACTGGTGCTGGGTTCACAATGCTGCACACTCTGAGTTTGATTGTTTCTTGTGTCAAGCAGCAGTGGTGCATGTTAGAAAATCAGCTACCCCCCAGACAGAAACGCCAAAGGAGACACCAGCAGAGCCATCGGTTGATCATTGCATCGAACCAGAAAAATCCCCTAAGATCTTAAGACCAGCCGTCCAGCCGAAAGGGAATGAAAGCCCAATCAAACATGAAGAAAAGGAATACTCCGCATATTGGATGCTCTGATTTGATGGATCAAAGTCCAGGCAAGGGGCCGGAGCTGGATTCGAACTCATCAGCCCAACAGGTAAGACATTTCTTCCTGCCCACCGATTGCAATTTTATTGCACCAATAATGTAGCGAAATACGAGGCCTTAGTACTTGGCCTTCTTATGGCCTTGAGCAAAAATGTAAAAATGCTACAAGTTTTTGGGGATTCCGCGCTTGTAGTTAAGCAGGTTAGGAAATTGTATTACTGTCATGATCAGATACTCACAAACTATAGGCATAGGGTCTGAGATCTCTTGGAGGGCTTAGATGCATTCAATATATAATTGATCCCACGTGCTCAGAATCGCACAGCTGATGTCTTGGCTCAAGCAGCCAACACTCTGCAACCCCTCTCTTTGTCTGGGCTCAAGAAATTCACTGTTGAGCTAACATCCATGCCATCAGTCTCAGATAATGTTACTCACATGCAAGTCTTCAATGATGACAGGCATATCCTTCAATTCATCACAAGTTTCGATGTCTTCGCAGCTCAAATAATTGACGAAGCTGATCCACAAGAGGCTGAACTAGACATAGAAGAGGTTATCATCCTCAAAATCAACACAATCCCCAGGGGTATGGTTTAGTTGGAACGCATATTTGACTTAGATCAGATCAGAGATCAGGATCAGCAAATGAAAAGGGAGGTCATAAACAATCAGTGCAGTGCACACAACCTTGGAACAGCCGAGGAGATCAGGAATGTTTTTATCGGCAAGGTGTGCACGCTAGAGGAAAAGAAGGGGATCACGGATGCGTTGCGAAGATACCATGACGTGGTGGCATGGAGCTACAAAGATTTGAAAACTTATGACACGTCCATCATTACACACACTATCCCTCTCAAGACTGAAGTGAGGCCATTCCGTCAGCGGCAGCGCCCTATCAATGCCTTACTGGAACCCGTCGTTTATAAGGAAGTACAAAAGTTGCTCTCAGCAAGAATCATTTTTCCAGTCAAGCACTCCACGTGGGTGGCCAACTTGGTCCCGGTCAGGAAAAAGAATGGAGAGATTAGATTGTGTGTGGATTTTCGCAATCTGAACCGCGCCTCAAAGAAAGACAACTATCCAGTACCTTCATTGGATGAGGTGTTGCAGGTCGTCAACGACTCCCAGATGAGGTCTTTCCTCGACGGATACTCCAGGTATAACCAGGTAATGGTACAATATGAGGATCGCCACAAGACGGCGTTCACCACTAAGTGGGGGACGTTCGTATACAGAAGAATGCCTTTTGGGCTCATCAACACTGGCGCCACTTTCCAACACGCCATGGATATCGCCTTCAAGGACCTAGTTGGCAAGTGCATAATCATCTATATGGATGATTTGACCATGTTTTCTAAAAGGCGAGGCGATCATGTCTCCGACTTATGCAAAGTATTTTAGAGATTTAGAGAGCTCGGGGTTTCTCTCAACCCCAAGAAGTGCATCTTCAGAGTGACTGAAGGCTGATTGCTCGAGCACATTATTTCGGAGCAAGGGATCTCCATCGATCCTGAGCGTATTGAGTCCTTACTCAAAATTCAGCCCCCAGGCAGCAAAAAGGAATTAAAATCTTTCTTTGGAAAGATCAACTTCATCCGGAAATTCATCACAGGTTTCGCAGAGATTGTCAAACCTCTCAATGCCATACTCAAACAAGACGCCAAAGTTGAATGGACACCTGACGCCAAACAATCCTTCGAAGAAATCAAATGGGTTATTATTGAGGCACCTATTTTAGTTAGCCCAGATTATCTGAAGCCATTCTACATCTACTCATTTGCTTCAAAGCATTCCTGTGCTAGCATGTTAACCTAGAAGGACGATGAAGGAAACGAGCACCCGATCACCTTCATGAGTGCTCCCCTCAAGGATGTTGAATTGCGTTACCACAACATTGAAAAGTAAGCATATGCTCTCATCAGAGGAGTGAAAAAAATTAGACACTATATCCTATGCAACAAGGTGTTTGCCATTGTCCCTGACCCAGCAATAAAAATATTGCTCATGCAGAATGAATTGGGCGAACGAAGGGCTAAGTGGGTCACCCTGCTACAAGAGTATGATATGGAGATCCAACCAATGAAACTGGTGAGAGGGAAGGCACTCACCCGCACAATTGCCAAAACAACAGCAGAAGTTGGACCTGAACTCACTGTGCAGCAGTACCAGCTCGAGGATGTCTCCCCTGGAGAGTGGTACCAAAATATCACATACTATCTGCTAAACCATAAGTATCCGCCGCACCTGCAAGGAGTCCAAAAGCGGGCCCTAAGATTGAAAAGCAATGGCTACATGTTACAGGGTTCCATCCTCTACAAGAAGAACCATGAAGGAATTTATTTGAGATGCCTTGGCAACGAAGAAGCAAATCGAGTCTTGAGGGAGTTCCACAACAAATTTGGCATGGGCCATGATTCTGGTTCCTCCACAGCACATCAGATATTGAGAGCAGGGTATTATTAGCCAACCATCTTCAAGGATGCCCATTGCCACGTTCGTTCATGTCACACGTGCCAAACCGCCACCACCAGGGAAAAGAATGTTGATGTCCCACTACAGCCTGTGCTAGAGGTAAGGCCATTTGCGCAATGGGGTCTCGACTTCATCGGTCCGGTAAGCCCTCCATCATTTGCAGGACACAGGTACATTCTTACTGCTACTGATTATTGTACTAGATGGACGGAAGTAATAGTATGTAAGCAATGCACAACTGAAGTAGTTACTAATTTCCTAGAAAGTTTCATTTTAAATCACTTTGGTTGTCCATATGCTTTGGTATGTGATAATGGACTTGCATTTGCTTCATTAAAATTTGCTAGTTGGGAGTTTGACTATGGAATAGCCCTTAAATTCTCATCCAATTACTACCCTCAAGGCAATGGCCTTGCCGAGTCCACGAATAAAAATCCGATTACTGTGATCAAGAAGCTGCTAGATAGGAATCCCAAGGACTGGCATACCCAACTCCGCTTCACCCTTTGGGCTGATCGCACTCACCACAAGGCTACCCTTGGCGATTCCCCATTCCACCTTGTTTATGGCCTAGAGCCTATATTCTCCATCCATCTAAAGATTCCTACTCTTCAATTCATCAATTATTTTTATGAGGGAAGAGATCGTAGGGAAGCTTGATTAGCTGAGCTCTTGCATTTAGAGGAAGTCTAAGACCATGCAATAGAAAATTTTGCAAAACATCAGGGCGTAGTTAAGAGATGGTTCGAC
Source organism: Sequoia sempervirens (assembly GCA_007258455.2). Classification (NCBI taxonomy): domain Eukaryota; kingdom Viridiplantae; phylum Streptophyta; class Pinopsida; order Cupressales; family Cupressaceae; genus Sequoia; species Sequoia sempervirens. Next base: position 322,566,666 of record VDFB02000008.1, on the reverse strand, counting down.
CGCCGAACCAAGATCAAGGCCTTTAGAATTACAGATTTGGTCCTATATTGGGACAAGACCCATGAAAAGAAAGGGGGACACAACAAATTCAACAAGCTTTGGCTTGGCCCTTTCAAATAGCTAAAATTTTGGGAGACAATGCCTTCCGCCTAAAGACCTTAACTGGTGAGAACGTCCCATTACCAGTCAACGGGCAGCACCTGAAGCATTACTTCCAGGCGTGAGCTTCTTCGAGCTCATCGTTGTAAATAACTTGTACATAGGTTTGGGTGGCTGCTTTCTTGCTTGTTTGTGTTTTGTTTGCATCGCTTTTATTTTCTCCCTCCCAGCAGTTTTGTTCGAAAGGGTTTCCCGCTCCTCTGCGGTGGCCGTGCTTGCTCGGTAAGTGGTTCACTTTGCTATCCGTTCTTTGTGTTCTTTGGCTAAACATTCACTCTTGATTATCGGTCTTTGAAAGCTATCTATGAATGATTTCCTTGTTTGAACTCTACTCAGAACTTGACCCTTAGCTGAATCTTCTTACCCACATCTCGGATCTCGCACAAGGCACATAATAATAATTTCTAAAGGATCGTACTATGGTTGTTATGACACCCTCGTGAGTGAAAAATCTCAAGTCTACTCCAGTGACCACTGTAGTCTCAAACCCATTGTAGGCTTCAATGCTTACCCAGTCGAACTAAATGGCAAAAGAGAAGTGAAATATCAAAGCAAAAAGAAAAAAGGAACTCTGAAAAAGGGAAATAAATGACCGTATGGGTGTTCGAATAACTCTACCGGGGCTATGGATGCCCGGCTGGCAGTAGAGCAATATCCATGAGACTGTAGCGACAACTCCGTCGGGGCTATGGATGCCTGACTAGTAGTGGGGCAATGTCCAAGTTACTTTTGGTGTTAGGCGATTTATGTAGCTCACTCGGTTGAATTGGTAACCCTGGTCACTATCCCAAAAAAAGGAATGAACTCACTACACACACACTTTTGAGATGTCCGGTAAGCTGATCCAATTAAGGATCTTGTCCTCCCAGATTCATCTCTGGAAACCACTCCTGGTCTGTGAAACCAGAGATTCTGGGTCCTGAATGAATATTTACCCCTAGAACGCTCAGGAGCATTCCCCAGCAGAGTCGCCATTTGTTGTGCCCTTAGCACACACGCCCCGTTCGGAACAGGGACCCTCTTTTCTTTCGCCTTGTCGGGTCATTTTGTCGCTACCTCATTTTGCGTGCCCCTCTTTTTGATGTTCCGGATGGTCGATGTTGCTCCAAAGTTCCATCATAAATCGATCATGCCTCCGCTTTTGATTTTTTGCTGCCTTTCGGGGCCTCACGGAGTCTCTCTGGCGTTTTGGCCCTAAAGCGGCCCCAGGCCCGGGCATCCGGAGTTCCCAATCTGGGCTTCCCCGCTGGGATTGTCATCTCCTGCGGTGTCTACGGGGCATCCTTCCAGACCCCAGGGTCTGATCTAGCTCTCGTCGTTGCAAAAACTTGTTAACATCTTCTGCGGTGCCCGCCCCTCCAGGCCCCGAACCCCGGAAGTCCGCCGCCGGATTTCCATCTCAGTTTCACCGTCTGCGACAGCAAACCTCCCGCGGCCTCTTGCTCCTCGGGCCCCGCCTGCTTTATCTCCGTCGAGGTCTTCGCCATGGCCTGTCTGCCGTGGGGTCTTCCGGGCCCGGCCGTCCGGAGTTCCGTCTCCGGAATTCTGTGACAGTTCTGCCGTCCCGGACGGCGGAATCCTTTCGGCTTCCCGCCCTCCAGGCCCCGAGCCGCTCCTTGTCGTCACCATTCAAACAACCCAAAAATCTTAAGGCGGCCGTCACTTTGTGTCTCTTCGGATGTCGGGCCCCAGCACTGCCGCCGCCGCCACTGACCTAAATTCAAATCCAGTGACTTTTCCCGCGGCAGTACGAGTATTTATTGTAGTCATTCATGGCAGTTTGGATATAAAAAGCCCAATCTGGGCAATCATTATCATTCTGTAGGATTGGAGCAAATTGGAGGAGCTATCATCTAGAGCCCACCGCCTTCGACTACGTTGTGATCATCGCCCTCGGCATCAGTCCGTCGACTGTGTGTGGATCCTACGTCCCCCGCCTAGCGTGTTTTGAGGTAGGCCATCCACTCGCCCTCCCGACCATCGTTTCATGATTTTGAAACATTTAAATGAATGAACAATCCCTAGGAGAGCATAGATTGATAGAACACTAAGTGGCGCACCAAACCCACATCTTGGAAAATCGGCAAAACCATTAGAAATGACCTCACCGCCGATTCGGGGGTCTTCCCTCGCGCGGCTGTTCTTCGCATAGGGAAGACGTCCACCTCGGGTCTGAAACCCGCCTTCGCCGTCGAAATTCAAAACTTTAAACATTCGCTGACGGCAATTCCCCTCTTTGGGCCCGGTTCATCGGGTTTCCTTCCTCGAACTTCCGTTTGTCTTCCGCCACGCCTGAGATGCCAAACCACCCTGCCTCCCCGACTGTCGGATCCCGATATTGGCTCCGCCATAAATTTGAAATGTAACCTGTGTCCTTGGGTCGTCCCCGGGCCCGGAACCCCTAGAGTTCCGTCTCTGGAGTTTTGCACGAGGTTCGTCTCCTTCGTTTGGCGAACGTCACCCGGCATCCCGCCTTCCGAGCTCCGCCTATGCATCGGTCCATCGTTTTCGCCTTCGGGCCCCGGATATTGGGCCTCCGTGCCTTATTTTTCGCCATTCGAAACGGCAAAGCCTTTTGGCAAAGTCCCCGATGCTGCCCGCCCCCCGGACACCGATATCCGGACTTCCATTCTCGAAAGTCCACTGCTCGCTCGTTGTTTCTAACAAAAGAATGCTTCCGACTTCCCGCCCTTCGAGCCCCACCCCACCAAATGCCGCTAAGCTTAAATGATAAACTCATACCGCCGACTTCTTTCCCCTGGGCTTCCCTTGATGGACTTCCGTGCGAGGATTGCCATTCCAAACGGTGAAGTCCACCCGCCTTCCCGGTGTCGTCGGCCCGAGCCTTCGAAACAAATTAACTTTATGTCGGCCGCCTATTGGCCCTCCAGGCCCTGTGCCTCGGACTTCCGCCACCGGGTTTCCGTCTGCTGTCCGCCATCACCAACGACCATCTATCGATGACTTCCCGGCTTGAAACCTCTGAATCCTCCTAGATCGGTCCTAACAAGCCCAAATCCGGAATCTGACCTCGACCCACATGCTAATTTTTGGCCCTCTTCGTCATGAGCTTCTCGAAACATTAAAATTTGGCCAAGGAGGGTCTCCGGGAGCTTTCCGTTGTGTTTTCCCTTCCAGACAGCATTCCTGCCAGGGAAGTCCGGCCCTCCAGGCCCAGATTGTCCAAATGCCTTAAAACAAAGATCAATAACATCTAGAGATAAAATTTATGATATGCTTGATTGATTATTTGGAGTAGATGTCATTTTTGAGACATGGACTAATATGAATGTTTTTGTGATCCATTGTGCTAACTTTTTCCTTGTCTGCAGAATACATGGAATCAGGTGCATAAACTTTAGGGGCATTTGCCGAAGGGGACAAAGGAAAGAAGTAAAGAAGGACCCCTCGAGGGAAAGAAGACAAGCACCAAATGAAGTATCAGTTCCAGGGTGAGCCACTCCATTCAAAGGTCACGACCGACTAGAAGGAGATCACAGACACTAATATTGGCTAGGTAGACATTGATGAATTCACACAGAGGGTCAAGGTAAACCCAACAACAAATAATGTCAGGTTGATAAGGCAGAGTGGCATAGCCAAGGCCGCCAGTTTCCCTCCCTCTCTCGTGGCGCCCGAATTAGTCATGGCTTGCCGAGAAGCCTACCAGACCGAGACCAGAATAATTGTGGATAAGGAGGGAAATATCCTTGCAGATATGTCACCAGAAGGGATCACCAAGACATTCCACATTCCCACATTCCAACAGATGGAGGTCCCCACGTTAGAAGAATGCCAGGCAACGTGGGATGCTAATCCAACGAGCTACAAAAAGTCAATAAATCTGCATTAGCTTAAGGAAAAACGAGTCAGTGTTGTGAAGGTTCCCCAGGAACTCTTCTGTAGCAATTTCCACGAGGACTACCATGACTTGGTGACCTTGTTGAGTAGGGTCATGGGTCTTCCAACGGCTGCTTACTTCCAGGAATGGATGGCGTACTATATTGAGCAGATCCTATGGGGAAATGAGGACGTTACAACCAAGGTCTCATTCTACTGGGGAGGCATCATCAGCGACTGCTTCCACAAGAAGTTTGTTAACGTGAAGAAGAGTTCTAAATTATATATGGCCTCCTACCTTGTGTACTCCCTAGTAGATCAAAGACAGTACAGCGGACTGTTTGTAGTGCCTGATAAGGGGCAGAAGCGAGGACTTAAGGCCTATGACAAGTACCCGCAGCTCCAATACCGCAATTTCAAAGAGTATTGTAGGGTCAAAAATTCCTTCATAGGCTACACAATCAGGTTGATCACTAGAGACTTCGAGAGGAGGGTCTCCCACAGTGCCAGGGCGCTCCTAAAGCAATATGCTTTTCTGTTCATCCAGTTCCCAAAGTTTACATACATCTGGGCCCAGGGTTTCACTGAAAGGCCGAACAGATTGTCTCGCTACCCCAATGATAGGATCATCCTCCTGGAGCTTTCTCGACAGCTCCAACACCTCGAGGCCATCTTCAGCAACAAGCACATATCGGGGATCTCCTACCCCATGACCTTCGGCCAGGGCATGTATCGGCTGCAGACTTTCCAATGTGCCAGTAACTCTGAGAAGGAACTGAAAGACTACCATTTCGACTGGTACACCGCTTGCCCAAGATGGACCCACACGGCCATGTCAGCAAAGCACTAGGGCCAGCATATGCCCACCAGTACCACATTGAAGAATTCTAGGCAGATTATCAGGACGACAAAGAAATGCGCGCAAGACACTACATGCGCATGACGGTATTATTCTTAAGAAGGGTACAACCATTCCCAGTACCAGACCAGGCCAAGGAAGATGAGTCCACCATCATGCATCTAAGGTACCCTGCAGTTGCCAACCTGCTAATACCATCAATCGACTGGGATGAGCAGGAGGTCAATGACCTGGACACCATCACCCAGCCAATCATAACTCGCACCAAGGAGTGGATCGATGGACAAGTGGCACATCTGAAGTGACAAGGGGTGGTCCTGACCTATGAAGGGCTCAAAAGCGAGCCAAGTGCCATGGAGGATGTTGCTGCCACCACGTCAACTTGTGGGACCTCCACGTCTCCTCCTATCACTAGGTCCCAAAAAAGGAAAGGAATGAAGACCACACAATCTCCAGATCCCAAGGAACAAGCGAAGAAAGAAACGGGAGGCTCATCTCCCAAAAGGCTTAAAAAAGCAGTGAGTACAGAAGAATCCCAGCCTCCCTTGGCCCTTCCTGCTCCTTCTATTGCGCCACTCGTCTCCCTGGGTATGGTCGCCGTATCTCTGCCAGCGGTGGACATTTCTGTCCATCTTGCTCCTTCACCCCCAGCTGAATCGGTAATTAATGTTGACTCCTCTTCCGGCATGACCACTCCCCTTTCTTCTTATGATGCCATGTCACCAATCACGTCACTTCCTCTAGCAACAATAACATCGCCTATTCCCACTGCCACTATTCTCGAGGCTTTTACAATGCATATGCTGAACCTTCGCCCTAACCTCTCCCAGATCTTGATGAATCCAACTGTCCAAGTAGCCCTTGCCTAGGTCTTTGCAATGGCTCAGCCTTCACAACCGCCAACAGGGCCGCCAACTATGGAAGCTACAATGCTTATCTCAAAGGAGTTGGAGCGAGAGCAGGAAGCCTCGAAGTCTATAGAGGAGGAGGCCAATGAGTATCGTGAGCACCCCGAGTACGAGCACTGAACCATCGATAGGGTGGTTTATGAGGGGGAGGAGACAGGCTCTTCCGAGAGTGGAGACAAGGAGGGTGGCTCAGGTGCCAAGGAAATCATCCAGACTTTCAATGAGGACCTTGAGGAGGAGATGGCGCAGAAGCTGAAGAATGTTGGGGAGGAAGCAGAAGAGTCACCACATGGTGAAGAAGGGTAGGCGCTAGAAGAGCAACAGATAAAGGATTTGACTGAGGCTGAGACCCATGTTGTCAAAAGCCCCGAGGCTGAGGCTACTGAGGAGAAGAAAGAAGAAGAAGCAGCAACAGAAGAAACTCCCATCCAGCAATTATCTACTAAGTTTCCTGTCAAGCTCCTCATATTCGTTCACGACTCTGATGAGGAGGAGGATGCTACCAAAGAGAAAGGAGACCCCCAAAAGGGAAAAGAGGTGAAGGTCTTGCCTTTGACTAAGAAGGGTGAGGGCAGCCATGATTCACCCAAGGATAAGTCCACTATGCTCGATTGGTTGGAAAGGCAACTCGAGAAGATGACCCAGTGCTGAAGGACCCAAGGGCAAGGTTGGAGGCCATCTTGGCTCGATCTCATATCACAACGAAGAAGGAGAAGAAGCCCAAGGTCTGATCCAAGATAACAATGGATGCTTCTGGCTCCTGAGCAGCACAAATTGCAATGCCTACAATTGGCCAGGCAGGGGTGAGTTACAATATCTCCACCATTGACTTGGGGGCGGCCACCAGAGAGCAAAAGGTCGAGCACCTTGAGGAGTCGATGGCCACAGTGGTGCACCTGATAAAGCAGGACAAAATATCCAAGGATGAGCTCAAGGCACAGGTTGCAGCGTTAACAGACTACATTCAGCAATGGTCCTCAGTGGACGACCTGCCCGCCACCTCCACGGTCGCACCACAGTTGCTCTCTAAAGAACAGATTGATAAAATGGAAAGAAGGAAGAACTTGGAGAAAACCATCAAGGATTGGTTCTGACAGGTCACGTACATCGAAAACATGGAAATCAGCAAGGCTGTGCGGACAGCCAACAAGTTCTTAGACTTGATACAATCTCTGGAGGGCACGAGGGGGCTCTGCACCAATTTCCCGACAACCTACGGCTCCACCTTCCCAAGGATCAAAGCTATCCTTCAAATGCCTAAGGCCATGTGGGAGGAGAAGCTAGAGCTGAAAAAAGAATATCACTGGCTAGTTGATGTGTGGCGCAGAGACCTCGACAACTAGAAGGAGAGGTTGGAGCAAATCCTGAGCGGAGTGGATCCAGACATTGAATGGATCAAGGAAATCTAGGCGGAATGCGCCCAATATCTGAAGCTGATGACAGGCTATGATATGCCCATGGTACAAATGGATCCAAAGAAGATCAAACCATACTTCCAGGAAAAGATGAAGGATGGGACAGCTAGAGAAATCACAACGGAGTTCCTAAGTTTTGTTGCCCGCGCCTTCGACCAATCAGAGTTGTTCAGATACCAAGGCTCGAAGTATGATGAGGATTGGAAAAGGCTAGAAGAGAATGCTAAGGAATGGAGCTATCAGGCATTGCGATGTGAAATTCTCGAAATCGACAAGCTCCAGGCCGTCATCCTCAAGTACATAGAACACGCAACTTCCGACGAGTAGGAGGACAGTTCAGCCAAAGACGAAGACCTTCCTGAAGAGTAGCTACAGCAAAGGAAATAGCAATTTGCTAAATGACAAAAGAGCTACAGTGCCATCAGCTAGATGACAAAACAAGGAAAAGACAAGGAATGTTTTTTTTAATTGTAATCTATTTGGGGGTAGGTGAAACCCTATTTTGTAATGAATCTTGGCCACACAATGAGAATGAATCTTGGCCATTCATTTAAATTTTTGAAAACTATAAATAGAGCACTCCTCTCATTTGCAAAAGGGGAGTTGAGTTGTTGTAAAGACATGCTGCAGAAATTTATAAGAAATAGCATTGACTTGGTGTATTTTCTTGGTTTCTCCTATGTTGCTTGATTCATCCTCCAATGTTAGATGTTTGATTTAAATCTTATTGCTGCTTAGTTAGTTGTTTTCTTTCTTTGGTTAAATCTTAGGAATGTTGTTGGGTGATTGTGAAAATTCTTGCCTTGTTGATGATCCTTTAGTCCATACTTTTTGTTGTTTGTTGATGGTAGATAGCCATGCAAAGTTAGCCTAGACTTGATTTTAAAGTTGCTCCAAACATTTATCTTTGATCCATGCATGTATGTGGTGGATGAAGGATGAAATATCTGTAGCCCTTAGAAGATAGCACAATTTCCATGATACTGTGAAATCCCTGGGTAAGTGGGATATTGTTTTGAGGAATTGTCCATTGCAGGAACTCCATTATCACTATTCATAGCAAGCTTCAGACTTAGGAACTTTTCCTCTCCTTCGCCCCTTTCCTTTTTTTTTTAGTAACTGACCTATGCTAAGGTTCATTGCACATTGTAAAGCCAAATCCATCAATTAAATGGAGTCCTAGATCGTTGTTTGAACCTACAGCCAGCGCATAACAACTTCCCATCCGAAGAACTCTATTTCAAAATCCAACTTCCATGCTTTGTGTCCTTGCTTTGTATTTTCTGTAAGACCGCCTTGTGATTCCAGCAAATCACATTAAACTACTGAGGTATCTAAGCACCGTCATGACCTGACATCCGAGAGACCTTGGGATAGTGTTCTGCAATCTGATTGTGGAGTATTGTCTTTCAAGAGAGGTAGTGTACCTACGCATTGCCTATGTTGAGAAGTGCATAAAAAACACATCAACAAGCACCAATGCTTAAACTCACACCTTCCAAATGCAAGAATGCTCAAATGTTGTCCAAAATGAAACACTTAAAATGAATAATGAATGAAATCAAAGTGAAAAGGCCTATAAATCATGCCCAAATTTAGCATTAATGGCCAAATTACCTCTATTGTTGAAACTATAAGTGTGTTGACAAGACCTTTTTGAATTTCAAGAAAATGACCCTATGATGGATTCGAGGAATCTGGAGAACCTCAGATTTAGAAAACATCCAACCTTTCAGATAATCCACATAGCCACAGATTTAGCAAACTCCCCAACCTTCGAGGAATCTAGCTCTAGGAAGATTTCCCAAACTTTCCCAGTTCAATGTGAAATCTTCATGAAACCAACAACTTCAAGGCATCACTAAAGGACCAAATGTTGTAAAACAAAACATTCATAATGCAAATAAATCATTGAATCTCAATCAAGTGAAGTGAATCAAAATTACAAGGAACCTAACCCTTAAGGGGAAAAGGAAAAACCTAAAGCAAAAACAAGAAAGAAAAAGAAAAAAAGGAGGGTCCCCATCTCCGATGGGGCATGTGTGTGAAAACAACACAACGTTACATAATCCAAGATTATTAGACCTAGTGTGTCACCTTGGGGAGCACCAATTATCTTTGTGAAAAACAAGGGTGAAACCTTATGTCTATGTATAGATTATCAAATGTTGAATAAGGCGACCATCAAGAATCGCTACCCTCTTTCGAGGATCAATAAATTATTTGATCAGATGAAGGGAGTGAAAGTATTCTCAAAAATAGATCTTAGGTCTAGTTACCATCAGTTGAGAATAAAGGAGGAAGATATTCTGAAAATGGATTTTTGAACTCGATATGGGCATTACGAGTTCACCATTGTACCCTTTGGGTTGACCAACGCACCTACAGCCTTCATGAATCTCATGAATCACAGGACTGTCTAGATGATTTCATCCTAATCTTTTTCCATGATATTTTAGTTTATTCCAAGTCTATTGGGGAACATGACCGAAACTTGAATATAGTCTTATAGCGTCTAAGAGAAAAGAAGCTCTTTGGGAAGCTATCTAAGTGCTCATTTTATCAGGATAGGGTACATTACCTTGGCCACATTATCTCATCTAAGGGAGTCTTTGTGCATCCTGAGAAGATAAAAGAAATTGTGGAATGGTCGGTGCCTCAGAATGTGTCAGAGGTGTGAAGTTTTATGTTCTTGTCAATTACTATAGAAAATTCTTGCAAGGGTTTTCTAAAATAGCAACCCCAATAACATCTCTTCAAAAGAAAGGAAAGAGGTTCAATTGGACTGAGAAGTGTGATCAAGCTTTCTAGCTCCTTAAAGAGAAGCTCACTATAGCTCTAATATTAATTATTCCAGATCCCAATGGTCAATTTTTAGTGATCACAAATGCTTCAGGAGACGGAGTAGGTGTAGTTTTAATGCAAGAAGAGAAAGTGGTGGAAATGAGCCTAGGAAGATGAAACAACATGAAGTAAACTATGCACCACATGACTTGGAATTAGTAGCTATAGTACAAACATGGAGACAATGTATTTTGGGAAGCCATTTGAGCTCAAAATAGATCACCTAGGATTGAAATGCACTTTTACTCAACCTAACCTTAATGCACGTTAGACGAGGTGGCTAGAACTCCTTAGTGAGTATGACTTTGGAATTGAATATATAAAAGGAAAGGAAAATTGAGTGGCAGATGCTCTTAGTAGACGAAGACATCTAGCAACCATGACCTCTATGAGATTCAATCTAACATAGTAGGTGATGCAACAGTTGCAAGGTGATGAGGATTATGAGAAGGTGAAAGAGGCTCTAGAAGAGAATCCATCTAACCATCGATTCGATGGGTACAAGTTTGAACCAAACGGTATCTTGAGATACCAGGGATGGATGTATATTCCAAATTTAGAGAGCTTAGGAAGCTACTCCTAGATGAGATCCACATTGCACCATATTCGAGACACCTCAGAGTTACAAAGATGATCACTGAATTGAAAACCTTGTATTTTTGGAAAAAAATAAGGAGGAATGTAGTAGAATATGTAGCCAAATGCTTGGAGTGTCGGTGAGTTAAGGTTGAGAAGGTGCATCTAGTAGGGCTCCCTTATCCCCATGATATACCTGAGTATAAATGGAAAGTGATCAGTATGGACTTTGTGCAGGGGTTACCTTTAAGCAAGAATAGGCACGATGTCATTCTAGTGGTAGTCGATAAGTTGACTAAGGCGGTCGACACATTTTATCCTAGGGAACCTCAAGGATGGATCATTGACCTTGGCCAAGAAATTTTTCCAAGAGATCTTTCACTTACATGGAGTGCCAGAGACTATTATATCAAATAGAGATACATAGATGACATCAAGATTCTAGACCACCTTGAATGCAACATTAGGGACAAAATTGAACTTTAGTTTAGCCTACCATCCTTCGACCAATGGTCAAACTAAGAGAGAATCAAATTGTAGAAGATCTCCTTCAGATGTAATAGATGGATCAATAGTATAAGTGGGAAGAGTATCTACCACTAGTATAATTTTCTTATAACAACTCTCACCAGGGTATGTGCAGGATCATCATGAAAAAAATAGACGCTTAAGTGGCAAAAAATTCAAAAAATTAGAGTTAGGAAACTTGACATAAAAATTTGAATAAGTTATCTATATTATTTCAAAAATATGTAAGAATAGAATCTATAGAAAATTGAATGTAGTTTCTAAACTATTAGGTTTATTTAAAAAAAAAATCTATTTGGTGAAAATTTGAAATTTCAATGTAGGTACTTAAATTTCAGGGAAAAAGTAAGGTGTATGTTTGACCACCCTAACCATAATAAAATGATAATAATTTTATAATATTTTAGATATAAGTAGAGGACTCATGTCCCAATGTGATGCATATTTTTGTAATTTTTTCCAAGTAAATAATTAATTATGAATGTTTTATTACAACTTTTAAAAAATATAAAAAACTCGTATGTCTTACCACCTTAACTTGGTCAAAACTTCATGAAATTCATTTTTTAGTTTTAACCTATACTATGTGAAGCATAGAATGTGACACCTATTTTGGATTCAAAAATGTGATACCGTTTGAAAGCTATAGATTTTTCAATCAACCTATTAATCAAGACTTTAGTCGTACGTAATTCAAATAGAAAATGAATAAAATTATTTATTAAACTCAAAATAAAGCATAATTTATATTGGTGGAAAGCTAAGAATCTCCTTTAAAAACCATTTTCATTTCATTAATTTTGGGTAAAAATAAGTCATTAGCCACATACCCATCATATCACCACTTTTTGGCCCATCATGATCTTGCACATACCCACCATGCATCCTTGGGTATGGCACCTTTCAAAGCTATGTATGGGTGCAAGTGTCATAATTCCATAAATTGGGACAGGTTCGAAGATAGGATCATAGTGGGTCTTAAGATGATAAAGGAAATGGAAGAGAAAATGAGACTTATTAAGAGTAGACTGAAAGAGGCAAAAGATAGGAAAAAGAGCTATGCTAACAGTTTCAGAACCTTTAGATAATTTGTAGTCAAATACAAGGTCTTTTTGAGAGTTAATCTGCATAAGAGCTCAATTACCTTTGAGAAATGATCAAATCTATCTCTGAGATACATGGGCCCATTTGATGTGTTGGAAGTAATCAACCCAGTTGCATACAAACTTTCTCTACCCCTACTCTAGCTTGACTCCATCATGTGTTTCATGTTTCTTTGTTAAAACCATACCACCCAAATGTGTCTCACATACTTGATTAGAATTATTTATAGGTAGAGGATCTAGGAGTGGTGCTAGTGGAGCCCACTAGAATTCTGGATAGACACAATTTCAAGTTGTGAAATAGAGATAGTGTTTAGTATAAGGTCTAATGGGACTAGTATCATGAGGAAAATTCTACTTGGAAAGATGTAGAGGAGATAGAACGCTCTTTCCCTCATTTGCTTTCTTAGATAGACTACTTATGAATATCTTATATTGTTGTCTAATGTTTTGGATTAATATGCTATGATGATGTTTTGGTTTGAAAACAATATGATTGATAAATATATGAAACAATTTTGTTGATTTAGACATTAGGACGATGTCCCTTTATAGTGGGGAAGGATTTCATATCTTGATTTCATTACTACATTTTAAATATTGAGGAAAATTGAAATATTTTGAAAATAGAAACTATCATTTTATTTATGGGATTTGATAAAAATTCAATGACAAAATTGAAAATGAATATTATGCAATTTTGTGATTAAGAAATTATTTCGTGAAATTATCAATTAAAGGTTACTGATAAGTGGACAAGTGTAAGAATGTTTGCGTAAGAAATAGGTTGAAGGATGAGAATTAGATTGAGGTAGGCACACTTAGTTGGATGACCACGGTAAGCAAGAATGGAATTTGAAATCTCACACACCATTGTAGTATCATGACATTTGAAAATTATTAAAGAGTTGATGAATTTCATTATACTTGGTATGAGAATTATAAATTAGTGAAACAGAAACAATTGGTATATTCTCAACATACCATGGTTGTTTCAACATTTTATTCAATGAAAATTGAATAAGAAATTCAATTCATCAAACACAATCATTATATGAAAAACTATTACATTTTTTAGTGTATGTATATGAATTCATGGAGACAAGTTGAATGTGTATGTGAAAATATATGAATGTAAATATATATATATATACACTAAGATATATGTATATGTGTATACATATACATATACCCATATATGAATATATGAAATATTTTCTCGACTTAAATTTGATTATTGATAAGAATAATGAAATTGTGGGATTTGAAAATCTGTAAATCCCACCAAAAAAGGATAGGGGCCAACCCCCACACATGGAAAAAAGCTTCCATTAACACTTAGAATGGAGAGAGTGGGCGGAAAAAATAATAAACAAGTGATAGTGAAATTAAGACCACAATCTTCCCAAATTAGCAGGTAATCCATCATGGTAATGAAAAAGTCAAAAATATAGCAAAAGGAGGAAAAGGAAGAGGAAGGCAGAGGAGAACAATGGGGAAACTGAAGGAGAAATTAGTGAGCGAGCTATGTATGAGGCATTCAAAATTGTTTTCTATTTAGTTTCCTCTCTTTTATTTTGAATGACTTTCCTATCTTGTAAAAGATAGAAACAAATTGTATTATGTATGCCTTTGTACGCATTTGATATTTGGGTTATATTGTTGCCTTTCTATCAATTTATGTGATGCTCTTTTTGTGGGTTGAGTCGCTTGATGACTCTATAAAACTTATTAAACCCCTATGAAGGGAAGTGGGCTTCATTCTCAATGCAAGTATTATACCCATTTGAATGTTATATATCCACATGGTAGAGGCCATATGGCTGACCATTGAATATTTCCTTGTTACATTGTTATCAGCCTGTATGATTACTAGAACCTGTAGGTGACTAGCCAAATTGATCTTAATGTTTTATATTCATATTAATGTTCCAAGAACAATATATTGAGACCCACCTAATGATGAGTTAAGGTGGCAATGCATGTCTTGTATCTTGCAAGGGTCGAGCGATGTTAAATCACTTTTGATTTATCTATTAGAATTCCTCCAAATACTATTAGTAAGGGGTGGTAATATCGATACTAATCAATATATCTTATCTTTGTGATACCCACAATAGGCTTCTCAAGTCACAGAAGTTGATAACATGGAATGATGAACATGGGTATATATTTATGTATCTATATGTATCTATATATTTATGTATGTATATGTATATATATGTTTATATATGTGTATATATATGTATATATGTGTATATCTGTGTATATATGTGTATATATATGCATTATTTTAGATACACATCTAATCACTATTGATATCATGTTAGCAACCAATTCAAATCCCTAGTTTTGTTATGTTATTTTCTTTATGTATTTATGGATCTAGATTATTATGGGATGAACCTGTGGCCTGATAGATATAGGCTACTGTTATAAACCCGAAAGGAATCGATACCATGTTAAAAATGGATGATAACATGTGTATCAATACCATTGAGGGATGGCTCATTGATGAACAGTGTATAAATTTCATTTTCAATATTCACAAAATTGAATGGATAAATGTTTAAAAGGAAATAAGCATGGAATTTTATGTTTAAAGGAATGAAGGTATAAAATATCCATTAACATTGTCTTATTGATAGAAGTATTTCTATTAGATTTCATTTAAACTGTATGAGTTCTTATTGAAAGATAAGTTACTATGAAATAGATGTTTACATTTGTGTCTATACTAGAAATTGATGATAATTATATCTAATTAAAAACATGTTCTTCTTTTACTAAATATGAATTAAACCAATATGATAGGGAAACTTTATTTAATTATTCAAAATGTATACATATTATTCAAAATCTGTTCATTTATTGGCATATATGTGCACATGCATAAATATCCCTTTATGCATGTGTACATACATGCAGTATACCTTCTAATTCATCTCAATTATTTTACTTAATAAGTTAAAGATGTTTGCAAATGGAACCAAACTGTAAATCTGGAATAGTATTGAATTGCAAATACGTATGATAATATATGAAAGATTATACCAATTGTGAATGAATATTGTTTGATTTTGTTAAAATGGAATGATACAAGAATTATTGATAGACTATAGCACACTAGAATTTTGATAATGGATGGTCTAAAGGAATGGATACCTCTTGATATGATAAGCTTTTCTTTCGAGAATGGGTGTTAGAAAAAAGTATATTTTCTTTTCTAAATCTAACTAGAGATGTATTTCATACAGCATGAGCTTGGACATGCTTTGCTATCACTTTTATATATTTGTATATGGAACAGACTGTGTTATTTATCCTCTCTCTATTGTATTGATTTACCTAACATGGAACCTACATATTCTAACAAGGTAGATAGAAATGCATGTAGTTAGGCATGCACAAATTCCACCTTGCAAATTGTATCTCTTGTTAAGTGTTTTGTGTAGGGTCAGGTATTCTTCGACTGACTAAAGAATTATGGGGAAGTATTGCTTCTTGGTTGGGTAGAAAAGCACCTCAATCACATTCCCGTCCACTAGTGGAGGTGATTTTTCATGAAGGAATCATATTAGAATTCTATCATGTATTGTAAAAGAACTATGTAAATTAAGATTGAATATGAGGTGTTGAATGCCTAGTCAAATATGCATGTAACTATTGACATATGGAAGCGAATATATTTATATTTAAGATTTATTTGTGATTTATAACATAAAATTTCTAAAGGGTATGTGCAGGATCATCATGGAAAAAATAGGCCCTTAAGTGGGGATGAAATTTAGAAAAATAAAAGTTAGACAACTTGACGTAAAAATTTGAATAAGTTATCTATATTATTTCAAAAATATGTAAGAATAGAATTTGTAGCAAATTGAATGTATTTTCTAAACTACTAGGTTTATTTAAAACAAAAAAATCTATTTGGTGAAAATTTGAAATTTCAATGCAGTAGTACTTAAATTTCAAAAAAAAAATAAGTAGGTGTTTTTGACCACCCTAACCATAATAAAATGATAATATTTTTTATAATATTTTAGATATAAGTAGAGGACTCATGTCCCAATGTGATGCATATTTTTTTGTTTTTTCTAAGTAAATAATTAATTATGAATTTTTTATTACAACTTTTGAAAAATATAAAAAACGTATGTTTGACCACCTTAACTTGGTCAAAACTTCATGAAATTCAATTTTTTTTAAATCCTATAGTATGCGAAGCATAGAATGTGACGCATGTTTCGGATTCAAAAAATGTCATATTGTTTGAAAGCTATAGACATTTTTCAATCAGCCTATCAATTAAGATTTTAGTCATAATTCAAATAGAAAATGATTAATAATTATTTATTAAATTCAAAGTAAAGGATAATTTATATTGGTGGAAATCTGAGAATCTCCTTTAAAACCCTTTTTTTTTTATCAATTTTGGGTAAAAAAAGGTCATCAGCCACATACCCATCATATCACCACTTTTTGGCCCATCATGATCATGCACATACCCTAAATGGATTTAGCTATGGGATTTGTGTCACAAATTTGATATTCATGATGTCAATATTTCTTTAATTGTGAATTAAATCTAGTTGGGTTGTTCCAATTTTACATTTATTGCAAATCATTTTCTATATTGCAAGGAGCTCATTTTGACCTTATATCTTGGCTCATCCTTGTCCTACACTTAGTGGGGACAAAGAGTTAGACATCCTTGTCCTATTTTGGTAGTTGGCATTGTCCCTTTTGTTAGTTTTTTTCCTTTTGCATATGATGAACAAGATTGGCATGCAGACAACCTGCTATAGTTTGACTCATATGTGCCTTACTTGACTAGTCTTTATTTTCTATTCATGTTCTTTATGTGATTGCATGTGCATAATTTGATCCCCCATACTATTCTATTTGGTGTGTCTTCATGTTCATTCCTCTATTTTTACCTTCATTCTTTTATATGTCGTAAACCTTTATCTTTTTTTTCTTATGTTTTCCTTTCAGGGATGTCTCAAGGTGTCGAGGCATTTAGGTCTCTTCCATGTTGACCCAAAATATTTTCTTTGTTTTCACTCTCTATGTGTAATTATTCTTGTTCCATGGGTTATTTGGGGAATGATGGTGTTTGCAACCTCTATAATATCATTTTAGCAAAGACATACGTTGACCTCGAGTCTTTGGATCCCTTATGTGTGATTTTGGGATTTCATTTTGGGGGCAACCCCTTCTTTTTTCATGACATAGCTTCATTTGGAAACATATGCTTGACATAGGGCTTTCTAAAAAATATCTCATGTCTTGTTTAGCATTTATCATTTTCTACTTTAGAGTAATTTCTCACCTAGCAGGGTGTTAGCAATTTCTTTAAAGTGGGGGCATACACTGGCATTATCATTTTTGGAGATATTGGACTATATCTTATGTTTCATTGTGTGGTCTTCTTACTTCTTGCGATGTGTCTTCTTCTTGGTGGTGTTATTGGGTTTGATTCCCTCCAAGAGTATGACCTTTCTTAGAATACAACTTTCCTATGTGGTGATGCTATGCATTACATTCCCTAAGTTACGAATCTTTTATCCTAGACTTGTCCTCTCTTGGAGACATTAGGCATGATGTTCCCTAAGAGGAGACCTTACATGAACTAAGAAAAACCCATTTGAAAATTTTTTATCCTATTTGCATTTTTTTCATAAGTGTTTAGCCTAACATAGCTTGCTAACCTTGTGAAGCTTAAAGTTACAACCCTTTTTCATGGCCACCAAGCATAACACACTTTTCTTTCCTATGGAGCCTTGTTTATTCATAAGTGTTTAGCATAATGTAGCTTGCTAAGCCTTATGAAGCTCAAAGTTCATATTGTGTGGTGCCTTATTGGAACTAAAGAAAATGTAGGAATGAGATGATGTATTCACACCCACTTTCAAAGAGGCTTCACTCAAGGATAACCCTAGAGATCTCAATGCAAAGGAGATTGAAATATTGCAATAAGGCTATCCTAGAGATTTAATGATAGTTAATGTGCGGTTCACCACCAAGTGTAAACTTGGAAAAGATAATGAATTGGAAAACACAGTGTGATATGCAAACTAACTCTAAATGACCTAAGAAAGTGAACAAAATGTAATAGAAAGCTATGAAACTAAAAGTGTGCACCTAAAAGACTAAAGAAAACATAATGGAGGTCTTGATCACTAAAAAATATGTTGTTGATGTTGACTAGGACTCATTCACCAAGTTGGGCGAATCAGTCTAGTTTTCGGGAAAATGTGCAAGAATAGGTTTCATCCAAAAGGGTATCCAAATCTATA
Source organism: Sequoia sempervirens (assembly GCA_007258455.2). NCBI lineage: Eukaryota > Viridiplantae > Streptophyta > Pinopsida > Cupressales > Cupressaceae > Sequoia > Sequoia sempervirens. Next base: position 322,548,132 of record VDFB02000008.1, on the reverse strand, counting down.
AAAATCTTGATCGGGCCCATACAGTGGGACTTATTCACCAATAATGGTGAATCAGTCCACTTCTGCTTTTTTAGAAGTTTTGAACTAGATTTTGTGCCTCTCAGTCTGCTCTGCTCTTTTTGACTAGTTTCTAGATCTAAAATTACAAAATGCCACATGTAGACCTTCTCCAAGCTTCTCCAAGGCTTGATGACAACTTTAGAGATTTTGAGGACTTGAAAACCTTTCTCCAACTTTTTTTCTTGGAAAATCTGCAACCTAGCCCTACAAATCACACACAAGAAGACGTAAAAATGTTATGGGCGTTAGTGAATAGGGGTTTTCCTTGGTCAAACCCCTTTTTAGTAATTAAACCTTTAAATGAAATAAAATATGGAAAGAGAATGATGAATGAAAAAAAGATAATGTTGTAATGAACCAAACCCTTGCAATTAAGTGCTACAATTATGCTTGAAATGGTTGCAATGGATGTGGTTCTTCACTCTATCTTATAGGAGATGGATCTTGCTTGAAACACTTGATTGGATCATGAACTCTACATCACAAATGTTAGCACAATAACAAACATAAAGAATGCAATCTTTGACATGATGATTGATGCTTGAAGAATGCTCTTGAACGCTTGATAATCTACCCTTGAAATGCATTGAATGCTCTTGTGAATGCTCAAATGCTCTTGTGAACTCTTGAGTGCTTGTAAAGTTCTCTAGGTGTTGAATATGAGTGAAAGAACCTTGTATTTATACTCAATTATGAAAGAATTCCCAAAATTACAATACGACAAGCCGACATCAAATCTAGGAGAATAAAATCCTATCATAAATTTGAATTTTGGTCACATGGGACTCATTCACCCAAGGTGGCAAATGAGTCCCATCACACATAATGTATGGGACCAAATATGAAAAATGATTAGAAATGTGTAAAACCTGCATCGGAGCCAAAAATACCTAGGTAGGACTCATTTTCCCAAGGTGTGAATGAGTCCTAGACACTAAATCTAGGCCACATAAGCCAGGAACACTTGAATTATGCTTGGTTACTAATTGGTTTCAGGATTATCCTAAAAAAGATGTAATAAATGAGGCTTGTCAATGTAAAATAGGGCCAATTAAAGCATAAGGAATCCCAAATATTAATGAAAAGCCTAGAGGAATGTGAAAGTGTGTTACAACACTTTACAACACTCCAAATAAGGAAAAATTAAAGTTTATTATGATTAAAATACTTAGCCTATTTGATAAAACCCTAGAAAAGTGTGAAAGTGTGTTACAACACTTCACAACACCTTTGCAAGGCACCATTAAATTCCATTAGTTCACAAGGGCCCAAGACCTAATGTGAATTTTTTATCCACATTACAACACTAAATCAAGGCAACATTAAGCCAAAATCACAAGGAGGGCCCAAGCAAGTCAGAAAAAGTAGAAGGGTTACTTTTTTGGTGACTCCACTTATTAAAATTATTGGAGGTATTACTTTGGTATGGTATGGGAGCCTAATAATATTATCTCATTTTCCACCCTTGAGGGCTCACCTAGTGGACAATGGATTTCACTAGCATGTGTAAGTGTGTATTGTTGTTTGCATAGTGGACAGCAAATTCCACTTGTAAACATTTTTGGACAAATAGCTAAAGCATGATCCACATCACGTTGAACATTCAAGGCTTGATCCACCCCTTTTTTCTCTTTTTCTTTCTTCCTTTTAGTCTTTGAAATTGTATGATTGGGTATCTTTTTATTGTTGCATATATATGTTTAACATATTAGGCATGTTTTTATTTGTTCCTTTGTTATTTTTTCCATGAGATCTTAGATCTTGGAGGCTTGATCACCTTCCTTGATCTTCATCATCTTATCTTTCCAATGATTGTACAATTACACCTCTCTTGATTGTCTACTTCAATGTGAGTTTGATGCAAGGTCATCCTCTCACTAAAGTGAGGGCTAAATGTAGTATAGAAAAATGTATCCCTTTACATTTTCTCACTTGTTTAGGCCCTCCTAATTAAAATGGACTTAATAATTCATTGATTTAGTATTGATAAATGTACCAATTTATATTTTCACACTTATTTGGGCCCTCATAATTAAATTGAGCTTAATTATTCCTTAATAAGTCCTTTTTATTCATTTACAAGCCTAATAAATTACATTTTTTGAAGGGGAAACCCAACAATAATTAATTCCTAAACATAACACTTTACCTTGAGCAATGTGTGTTCTAGGAATAGGGACCTTTGGACCTAAATTTAAATTATGTTTTTGGTAGTATTTTAACATTTTCAAATCTATAATTTAATGTCAGCTTATGATATTTGGATTTCAGGAAATTAAGGATCTGCATACCTATCAATACAAGGTTATTTCATCATTTCAACAACTAAGGAACTAGAATTTTTATGCAAGCATTCCTAGACCTAAATTTGATGATCAAGAGCATTCAAGAGCAAGTATAATAGATATTTATTGCATCATTTAAGATCTATTCATCATGTCAAATTCTTCTTGCATCATGTGTGTTTTTAGAGCTAACATTGTGATGTAGGTTTCAAGATCAAGTTCAAGCATTCAAAGCATTATTCAAGTGTCAAGATCCACATCCAATTTATCCATTTCATGCAAGTTACAGACCTTCCTAAGATCTCCATTGTCAAGGTTTCATACAAGGTTTTTTTGAGTGGTAACATAGCTTTGTTCATTATTCATTCCCTCTTTCATGTTTTATTTCATTTCAAGGTTTGATTACCAAAACGGGGTTTGACCAAGGAAAACCCCCATCCACCCAAAAACATACATTTTTCTCTCTATGTGTGTGATTACAAATTTAGGTTGAAGAAGGATTAAATACCTTTTGAAGTGCAAGATTGAAAAGTTGTCAAAATTGCAAAGGTTGTCAAAGTTATTTTCAAATCATGAAATTTACTCTATAGATCTGATTTCCAACTTTCTGACACTAAAACCTAGACAAATCAAAAGCTACAAATCTATGTTAGAGGCTCCTGAAATTTGCAGAAAAAACCCGAGCAAAGACCCATTTTCCCATAGACGAATGAGTCCCAGCCAACCTTTAGAAACTTCCTCTTGGTGACTGGTAAACACATTCTACCCTTCTCATATCTGCAATATGTTTCCTATTTTTGCTAATATTGAGTTTAATCTTGATGTTTCAAGGGTTATATTGCATTTTGGAGGTCATTTTCAATTTTTAGCTTTTCTTCCCAAATTGTTGTTTGACCTTAACCCTCACCCTTCAAGCATAAGGAAATTTAAAGATTCTCACATTGACTTAATTAACCTAAGGGTTGTTAGTCAATTCAATATGGGGATCTCATTCCCTAGTGAAATATTGAGAAATAGGTCCCTCATTGTTCATCAATCCACATATTTAACAAAAAAGCCCCTTTATTTTTCTATGTTTCATAAATCAATTTACATAGTATTAAATGTTGAAATATTTGTCTAAGGGTCTCCATGACCACCATATTTTTCAAATTTTAGAATCTTTATCCCCCAAGGGATAGGAGTATTTAAAATAGAAATAGATAAAGGAATGTGTCAGAAGAAAGGTTGAAAAATAGGTTGAGAAGTAGCACTAGATAAGTTCACTAGTTCTAAATCTAACCCATGTTCTACAACAAGGAATTTGAAACAGGGTTAGAAGATAAAGCAATACTAGTGGAGCCTCTACCAGCCCCCATACCAACAGATACCCCACCACCAAGAACATTACAATTGGAGGAACCAAAACCCAAAGGTACCTTATTTACTTTAATGACGGGGGTCAACTAAGGAGTAAAAATAGTGTTAACGAAACGGCCAGTCTCAACCATTCATATTGATACCCTAGGCATTGAGACTTCTATCTATCTTTTAGCAGTCTCAAACCCAAGGTCTCAAGAAATGTCATACCTAGGATTGTATGATGGGACATGAGTTTCAACTATGTCTACAAGGCCCTAGAGAATTTCTATACCTACTTGGTCTTTTTCCAACATATTTCTTAAGTTGTTAATAAATTCTTAGAAGCCCTAGTCGTAGTTCTTTCTTTCTCTAGATACTTCCTGAACTCCAAAATTATTCTATGTAGGGAAAGAATTTTCTCTACAAGAACCTAGATAGCATCATCTTCTTCCACAAATGAAGTGAAAGGAGAAGAAGGAGGTATAGGAATACAAGGAGCTTCCACAAAAGGACTAGAGAAACTTGTATTTGTTCTCAAAACTAATTCTTCAAAGATAGGATGAGCAGTGACCTTCTTAGAATCCATCTCTATATGTCATATGTGCCTTCTAACAACTTTCTTAGGGCTTGTCGACTAATTCATAAAGCTCATAAAGCTTCACAACACACAAGTCCATAACACACCAAGACATGAGAGAAAGGTATCTGACACTAAGAAATGAAAAAAATAATTTCACGTTAGGTTCACCAAAAATGTAGAGAAGGGGGATTCGTCACCCTTGGGGCTCCAAGGCATGAGAAAGCCCCAAGGAATGAACTTCCCTAAACTACCTCAAGATTTTTGGCAGGTGTTTCAAAAATCAGATGATTTGACCATAGAGGTTTCATATTACAGACTAGATAGCTCACTGTCAAAGGATGGCAATGTGGGAATTGGACTCCAACATAGCACACTAGAATCTTAGGGATATTCTAGTGTCCTGTATAGATAAAGGTCTAGCAAATAGAAAGAAAACACAAAGGGCCCTATTAACAACTTGACTGATAGAGTTTTACAGTTTGATAGAAAGAATATAGGAAATAGAAAGCACAATAACAAGAATACTGAAAACTATTCTAATGAAGAAATGATAGAGAAAGAGAAGGAAAAGATACCACTCCACCCACGCTTTGATTCTTTAACTTTAACTTCAAAAGGGTGAACCAACACTTGGACACATGGAAATAAAAAATTGTTGGGTTTTTGTTTCAAGGTCTACCTCAATCAGACCCTTGATTTGGTTTTCCCACCTCCATAAACAAGTAGATATACAAAAAGATAGATAAATCGATAAAGAAGAGAAAGGAAAAGACACTATCAAATAAAGTTCAAAGATAGCCTAAATGCTACTATATAAGACACAATGATGAAAATAAAATAACAAGAGTAATATCACCTTTCCTCCTACTAGCACTCAAGTTTGAGAGGAAAACATGACACCACACCAAGAGAATGAAGCTTCTTCAACCTACAAAGATGGTGTAGTTGCAAAAAGAACATGTCATAGAAGCCAAGCAAAGAGAATCACCAAAAAGAGAGAAAGAGTGAGCTTGAGAGAGTGAGAGAGTGAAAGAGCGATCAAGAAGTTGCAAGAATTAGCATGAAGGAGTGAAATAATAAGTTTGAATTACCAAAATGGAGGTAAAAGATGAATTTTTGTCAATTAAGGGAGGATAGAAGATGTTACCTTTGCATCCAACCAAATAGTTTTTCAGATTCCAGAGGCAAGAATCCTGTTAGGACATAAGCATGGTGCATAGATGTTCACATGGTGTGGATAATTCCTTGACAAAAATTCCTCCACCAACGTAAAAAGACAAGGCCATGTAGAAGGAATAAGCTAATGGCAGGAGGATTTGCATCACCAGACTTATAGTTTCTAAAGTAAAGGTAAAATAAATGGGGAGTTTTCCAAGGGTGAAAATTCACACCATTGTAGAACCACCAAAATTTTGGCTCAAGATAAAACCATGTAATATTGATAACTTATTCTAGAGACTGAGAGATAATGATATGATCTCATTGTAACATAAATCCCTTAAAATTTGAACATGATGTCACTTAATTATTATAAAAGATACTCTCAAAATTTTCAGACATGATCAAATTTACACAAATTGAGTATCTTCTTTGGTAACCCATAGTGAACACAAATTATATTACCTCACCAGCACTAGTCAATCTAAATTAAATCCCCTTAATCCTACTTGATTACCTTGTGCATAGTTCTTTACAACTAGTGATCTAATTGGTACCACACTTTTCAATTTTTCAACTTCACAATCTATTGTTGACTACCTCATTTTTAATGATATACTTGTAAATCCTTATGATTACCTCTCTCTAAATGATCTATCTATGAAAAACCTTTACAAGCTACATCTATTTTTAATATATCAACAAGTTGAAACCTCCTTTAACTACCTCAAGTTTGGTTATTAGGTTAAAAAACCTTGCAATTGCCTCACATTTAGTTATCTATCGATAATTTATTGCAAGCTATCCATTCAATTTTATTTTAGTAAATTCAATTCAATATTCACTTCCACTTACAGGATTATAACCTTCCACTTCATATATTCTAACATCCTCTTCATTTGATGCATCTTAATAATTTCACTTGATTGATGTTTTTTTCATAACCACCCTATGAACTTCCACATTGTCAACACTCTATTTATAATATTTCTATGACCAAAAAAACTATAATGCTATTTAATTCAATCATGGTATGATGGATTTCCAATGAAAGGCTATCAATTATGTAGAAAATAGAGTTAAGAAAATATTAACACTAGATTTACCATAGGAAAACCCTTAATAAAGGAAAAACCTAGCCTCCAAAATCTTCATCCACATATTAGTAGATCCTTAAACACATTATATTTTATTACAAAGGTCCTTCTCATAATATTCCAAACCATAACCCCATGATCTTGCATAAATTACTAACTACCATGTAGGACTTCTACACACATAGACCTCTAATCCTAGAAACACCGCTTTGAGAATTTCTAATGGCTACAACATAAAACCATACAATGCTCACACTCCTTGCTCATATAATTACACTACATCACACTCCTTGTTACTTCACTCTATTTATCTTCTAGGTCACTTCCTCACTTCTACACATATTTTATATGTTATATCTTAGGCATCTTCCTTGATGCACTTGGTTGATAATGATCCATCCTTTATCTCCTTCATTGATCCTCAACATTCATAATGAAAATAAAAATAGATATATATATATATATGCTTAAATATGATTCATGTTGGTTACAAGGTGGCACAATGCTCTAGGCCACATGAAACTTGTACTAAGCAAGGTGTAAAAACCCTCCAAATTAAATTCAATTATCATAGAATGCAATATCCCCATGTGGTGCACCTCATAGCTTCCCCTAGACCTAATGTACCTCCATATGAACTTCTTGGTAGGTGTAATCCCAAAAAAAATTGTATAAGAGAAATCTATATAATCTTGTTAGCCTATTCAATACTTAATGACAATGTTAAGCTCTTGCAATGACTATTTAATATTATGAAATGTGAACATGTTCTCACCCCATGCTTGCATAGCATAATCTCCAAACCATGGATTTAATAAAAAATTACCATAAAATGTTGTGTTTTTATGATAACCCCCTAGTGAACTACACATAAATATATAATAAAAAAACCTAAAATCTTTATTGACACAAGCTAATCTCCATAGACATCGGGTGATCCCACAATACTGGTTTACAATTTTTGGCCAAAGTGGACACTAAAATAATTTTTTCTAACTAAATCTTCACTTTCACGCACCTATAGTGGCTAAACCATGAGGAATTTGAACACGATACAAACTAGTGATTTGTGAAATTTTGTCTATAGATTCTAAATATATTTTTTTCAAAATTTTTGTAATTAGATTGCACTTCTTTTTCCATCTCCTTCGAAAATTAGTTTTTTTCAGTAAACAACATTTTTAAGGAGTGACGCTCACCGTATAACGCATAACTTTTTTTCCATGAAGGATAAAATTCTTTTTTTTTTAATTTAGATTTGTAACTATGATATCTAGTGCTTCCAATTGGTTTCATAGTCTTTTATTGAATATTTTTTCCTTAATCAAATTTTGAAGTCAAACAAATTATAATTCAGACATAGGCAGACCGTATAACGCATAACTTCTTTTGTATGTATCAAAATTTATTTTTTTGTTGGATCAAGGACTTCAATATCTGGTGCACTCATATTTTCAAAAAAAATTGATAATCTACTATTTTTCCACATGTGCGAACAAAGGCTTGATTTTTGGTGAAAAACCTACATTCACAAGAAATAAAAATATATATATATAATAATAAAATTAAATTTATTTAAATTATATTTTTGGGAAGCTTATAATAAGAATTACATACTTACAAAATAAATTTTAAATGAATTCATTTGATCCCCAAAAGGTAAATCAAAAGTGTGGTTTTATGACATTTTAGTAGGGGTAAAGGAGACTTTGTTATAGGTATGTCTTAAAACTGGTGGGGTTCTATCCAAGGGGGTTTGATCTGAGGTGGTTCGATCAAACCCTCTTCAATTGGAATCCTTTAAATGGAACATTTCAAGGCTTAAATCATTATATTTTCTAAAAATATGTGATTTCAGCAAAAATTAGGATCTCCCAGAAATTTTAAACCAGCTTTGTGGGATCACCCCATCAAATGCTCCTACATCATATGATTTTAATTGTAAATTTACAACTCAAATTTTAATCATTTAATACATCATATAACAGGATAAAACTCAAAATTCTATTAAAAATAAAGAAACATAAATTACTTTTTAGTATTTTATCTCCCAATTACCATGTATTCATTAGTGAAAAAATATTTTTAATCTAAAATTGAATTTCCTTTTTCTTACAGATAATCACTCATTTAAAATTAAACATTATTTTTAATTAGCACTCATTTTTGTGGGCCTATAATAGAATACATATAATAAACACCTTAAATTTTTGAAATGTAGCGTCACTTGACAAGAATCTCTTTATTGTCAAAATATGACCTCATTTATCATTTTTATTTTATTTGTGGAGTTATCTAACACATATGCCATGTGTTATCTAACATGGACATTGAGTTGAAGGAAGTTGTGGTGCCATCTTGAAAGAAGAGCATGAAGGGGAAGAAAAAGTTCCCCTAGAAAGAGAAGTCTCTTGTTAAGAGGAAGGTGGAGATGTCTAAAGTTGAGGAGTCCCCTGTTTCTAGTGAAAAACATTCTTCGGGCCCTAGTCTGGTGAGTGTTGTGGAGAGCTCTCATGATGTGAATGATAGTCATGGCATTGGTAAAGACCTCATTGGGTTCATCCAACCTATGGAGACTAATGTTCGGGAGATTGATGGTTTCGAGTGTTCAAAGGCTCTCCTATTGGCACTATGTAGGTTAAAGGGAGTGTTGTGAAGGTGGAGTGGCTAGAAATCTTGAAGAACTTGGAAAATATGTCAGATAAGCATTGGGTTAAAGTTGAGGTTATTAAAGTGGAGGATTCACCTGTTGAGGAAGAAAAGGAGGATAAAGAGGAGCCTCGAGAGGACCCTGTTCAGAATATTGATTCTAAAGTTGTGCCTCTTGATAATTGGGATGAGGTAAACATGGGCATGTTCTATAGGATGGATGAGGATGGAACTCGCAACTTTCTTTCACTGGTTAAATGGCTTTTTCTCTGAAGTTAAGGAGCTCAATGTTTAGATGAAGAATTAGCAAGATGTTTGTGTGGCACTAGTGCATAGTAACCAGAAGGAATGGGCGATTAAAGGTAAGGAAAAACCATGAATGTTATGCTTGATAAACTTGTTGTGGATGTTGATTGCCTTGGTAATACTCATGAGGAGAGGATTTCATCCTTGGAATTGGTGGTCCATAAGACTTTTGAAGAGAGATTTGTTAACATAGAGGATAGAATTAGCAATTTTTTTGATGATTTGAAGACTGTGGTGAACATTAGCAATAATTCTCTAAAATTGACTGCTAAGGGCCTCTCTATTTTAAATGAGAAAGCCTTGAAATGGACTGGTGAAACCCTAGAGCTGGGTGATATTGAGAAGTGATGTAGAGTAGGAAGGAAAACTTCAAAACAATTGTAATTGTATCATATTCAATCAATGCTTCTACCCTTAAAACCCTAACAAGGTATTATTTCACCATTCCTTCACAATCTTCTTGTAGCATATCAAACAGAGAAATCTAAGCATATCTTCCAAAATACTCCTCAAACCCACAAAACACTCATCATTTTAGAAAACCTTTATGGTAAACTTCAACATATCTGATTTGAGCACATGCTTGTTTCAAACCTTCTCCTCCTAAATTTGACTGCTACGCTGAAAATGGCCATAATTAGCCCTATTTTACACAGTGTCACCTAACCAAACACTCTTCCAATCACTAATCTCCATTGTAGGATCACTAACATGTTATTAATATCCAAAAACAATAACTTTTAACAAGAGGAATGCCCCCAAGGTCATCTAACCACAAAACCCTTATTTGGACTAGTTTCGAGAGGGTTTATTGACACTATGGTTTCCAAGTCTCCTCTCTAAAAACCAATTCTGAAAACACATCCCAATATTTCTACACATGCTCATCCAACCTTTACAAATCACTACCCAATATTTTCCCAACCAACCCTAACCTTTAGCCACCAAATTAGGCTAAAAATCAATGAAATATCAACTAGGGCATCATACAAAATATTTCAAACTACCTTCCCTGCTCTTAGAAACCACATGAAACAACATCCTAAATCTAATTATACCATTCCACCAAGCTATCACAAGTTTCACTAGGTGGAATGGCCTAAATGTCCATTTTATGCACTCAAACCCTCAAATAGGGTTTTACCAAACCATTTTTTAGTAAAATGCTCACAAAAACTTTAAAACTTGATTAAAACCAACCAAATAAAATCTAAGACGTGGTTAATTCATATCTCTACCATTTTCAATTCACTCTTGAACAAAACTCCTTAGTACAAACCCTTACAAAGGTCTGGAGCAGCAGATTTATAGTAAATTGCAAGGAAAACAATGATTTCTTATTGATTCAACTTCAAAAACAACATTCCAACCCTGCCTTGAGGTTTTTGTGGCCAATTTAAACTTTCCTAACCAAAAACCAATGGCTACAACTAACTTTTGAACTACTTGACCCTTCAACTTCCTATTTCTTACATTTTTGCAATTTTGCATATGACAACTTTTTGCAAGAATTACAAATTTTGACAACATTAACTCAACCAACCCAACATAGACTCAAAAAAATAGAATATGGTCTATTATGACCTTATTTCACCAAATAAGACTCAAATCACCCTAAAACCTATCATAAGACCTTATTTACAAAAATGGACTTGGTGCCCCTACACCATACACCTAGACTGAAAAGAACTCAAGTCCCTTGGAATTGAATTGCACCTTGTTCACACCATCCCTTTTATTTCCAAAAATCCTTTTCATCTGGTACTCCTTTCCAATGAGTTAGATATTGAATATTTGCATCATTCTTTACACTATTGAACTTTTTACCACCTAGACATTGCTCCAACTTTGTAAGTTGACTTGTTGTATGCCTTCTTATCTTTCCCTCATCTAAAACTGATTTAGAACTTGTTTGGACACTTGCAAACATACCTTTACCAAATTTTTCTTGAATTGCTCTCTGCTTTACTCTTGTTTCACACGTGAAATCACCTACATGTTCTTGCCATTCATCTTTACTCACTTCACCTTTTCCTTTTATCTCTTTCATTAGATTCTCTACCCCTATTACCACTATTTGATCAGGTTTACAAACCTTTGTACTAACAAAATTTGACTTCCCACTGACCTCTTTTGAAACCAAAGAACAAAGCATTGTTCCTATCATAATCTCAACATGTTTCTCCAACCCATCTTGCATTCCCACAATCAATTCATCTTTGACCTTCTCTTTATCTGGTTTGAAACCAACTCATCACCTTTTCTCATCAAAATTGAATCATTTCCCAAACTTCCTATCCTAGCATCTTCATTGTTAGTCATAGCTACAAACTCTTCATGTTTTTCTTCCTCAAGCTTTACAAACTCTTTCTTTCCCAGCATGATCACCTTTGTTTCCTTACCTTGTCCTTTATCATCCTCTACTAATGGAGTTAATGTAAAAGTGCTTCCATCTTTCTCAATTTGATAAGTATTGTTTCTTCCATCATAGATTGCATGTTTATCAAATTGCCATGGTCTTCCAAGCAACAAATGGCACACTTCCATGGGAAATACATCACAAAGAATCTTGTCCTTATATCCACCAATGTTAAACTCAACCCAAGCTTGCTCATTCACTAAAATAGATTGATTCTCATTCAGCCAAGACACTTTATAAGGTGTTTCATGAGGTATCTTTTCCAATTTCAATTTATCAATCATTTAATAAGACACCATATTATCAGTACTCCCTAAATCTATTACAACTTTACATACCTTTCCATTGCATTTGCAAGTTGTTCTAAATAGTGTCCTTTGAGTTGTCTTCTTCTCCTGGGATGCTTTGAGGATTTTTCTTCTAACCATCAAGGATTCTCCAAATTCTGGAGTAGCAAGCTGATTAGGAGAGTTAACACTTTCACAATCATCCTCTTGCACCAACTGAACTCTTTTATCACCACCAGTTGAAGTAGAAGCTTGCCTATCTGGACACTTCCATGCTTAATGGCCAAACTAATTGCAATGGTAACATTTTCCTAAAAATTAGCTTGAACCTCTACCTCCACCAAATCTTCCTCTAAAGCCTCTGAATCCACCTCTTTGATCAGCAACTTGGTCTTTACTTTTTCTTGCATCTTCTTGGTCTACACAGGACTGCCTTGTACCTCTTCCTCTACTAGTGTTGCCTCTACCTCTTCCTTGTCTTTCTTGTCTTCTTTTTATTTTATCTTCTGCCCTAGCAGCCAATTGAAAACATTCTTCAATTGATATAGGCATAGCCAAACTCAACTCATCCTGAATTTGAAATCTCAAGCCACACATATACCTTACTATCTTTTCATTTTCATCTTCAACATGACCAACCCTAATACTTAGTTTGTGAAATTATTTAGTGTAGTCCATGACATCCTTATCCTTTTACTTTAAACCTTGCAACTTCTTAAAAATTTGTATAGTATAATCACCTAGCAAGAATTGGCTTTTAATCTTTGACACCATCCTATCCCATGAACTAATTTTTGTTTTCCCCTTCTTTACTCTTTCCTCTTGAACATAATTCCACCATGTAAGAGTGGGACCTTTCAACTTAGTCTTAGCAAACTTTACCTTTTGTTCTTCAGCAACCTCCTTATATTTGAAGTAGTTATCCAGTGCATCTATCCAATCCAATACCTCTTTGGCATCCAACTTTCCACTGTACGTTGGCACATCTATTTTTCACCAAAAGCATCTCATCTAACATCCTTGAGCATTTTCACCATCCTCCTCTTATCAGGGTCCAACTCATCATCTTGGACTCTACCTAGAGGGTTTTCATTCTCACCCTCTTCCTCTCCCTCTCAGTCACTTTCCTCTTCAATGGCCTTTCCTCTTCTTTTCTTTGTCTCTAATGTTGAAAATTTGGCTAAGATTGCTTCTTGTGACTCTTTCAACAACTTAATCTCTCTTGCAAGTACTACACTACCTTTATGAGGCATCTTGTCCTTCAACTTTCAACCTTTCTCTTCTTCAATCTTTAACTTTTCACCTTCAAAAGATCTAACACCTATGCTCTGATACCACTTGATGCAGAGTAGGGAGGAAAACTTCAAAACAATCACAATTGAATTAGATTCAATCAATCATTCTTCTCTTAAAACCCTAACATGGTATTATTTCACCACTCCACAATCTTCTTGTAACATATCAAACAAAGAAATCTAAGCATATCTTCCAAAATACTCCTCAACCCCACAAACCACTCATCATTTTAGACACCCTTTATGGAAAATTTCAACATATTTGATTTGAGCACATGCTTGTTTTAGACCTCCTAAATTTGACTGCTACTCTAAAAATGGCCATAATTAGCCCTGTTTTACACATCACCCAACCAAACACTCTTCCAATCACTAATCTCCATTCCAAGATCACTAACAGGTTACCAATAGCCAAAAACAACAACTTTTAACAAGAGGAATTCCCCCAAGGTCATCTAACCACAAAACCCTTATTTGGACTAGTTTCAAGAGGGTTTATTGACACTACACTATGGTTTCAAAGTCTCATCTCTACAAACCAACACTAAAAACACATCCCAATAGGTTTGCACATGCTCATCCAACCTTTACAAAGCACTTCAAAAGAGTTTCCCAACCAACCCTAACCTTTAGAAACCAATTTAGGCCAAAAATCAAGGAATATCAACTAGGGCATCATACAAAAAATTTCAAACTACCTTCCCTACTCTTAGAAACCACATGAAACAACATCCTAAATCTAATTATGCCATTCCACCAAGCTATCATAATTTTCACCAGGTGGAATGGCCTAAATGTCCATTTTATGCACTCAAACCCTCAAACAAGGTTTTACCAAACTGTTTTCAATAAAATGCTCACAAAAACTTTAAAACTTGAGAAAAACCAACCAAATCAAATCCAAGATGTGGTTAATTCATATCTCTACCAGTTTCAATGCACTCTTGAACAAAAATCCTTAGTACGGACCCGTACAAAGGTCTGGAGCAGCACATTTGCAGTAAATTGCAAGGAAAATAGTGATTTCTTATTGATTCAACTTCAAAAACAACATTCCAACCCTACCTCGAGGTTTGTTTGGCCAATTTAAACTTTCCTAAC
>VDFB02000008.1:322511163-322533454 GCA_007258455.2 Sequoia sempervirens | reverse complement strand
AAATTAGGTCAGTGCAAAAACATCCTAGGGTGCAATTAGAATGAGGGAAACCCAAACACATGCTTAATCATCCTCGAAATTAGTATTTCACACAACGTCGACCAAACTAGTGTAAAACACATAGAACCATTAAGCACAAATCTTCTAGATATCAAAATTATCTTCAATAGAATCAGGGAAACTCAACTCTAGAATTGCAAGTCATAAGAATTCATCAAAGAGAAATATGGACCAACAACATTTCTTCCATACCTCAACTAGAAACATAGAAAACCATAGTTCATAACTGGTAAACACAACTTGCACTGTACAACAAATCAACAACCAAAAATTTGGATATAGCATCTTCTAACAACCATAAACAACATGTCTGAACTACACAACCATAGGAGCAAATCTAGACCAAAACTCAGAGCAACCACCAAACACTTGTAACATATCTTCATTACAATTTTCTCAATATCCTTGACATATACAACCAACAACAACTAGTTGATAACTAGTTGACCGGTTGACATCAATGACAACACCTTCAATCATTCGATTCTTGCAACAAAGAGTGAGCATTACATTAATATTTTTTTATGGAAAGAAAATTAATTAAAAACATAACCCCTTCTCTTTGGATGTTAGCAATATCAAAAATCATTTGACCATTGGTATCTTTTATACTATGAATGAGATTTTTTTTTATCTTTTAACAGTAGTGGAAGAGTGAAAGAATTTGGAATTCCTATCCCCCTCTCATAGCCAAGTTTCCTAGACTTTTTTCTCCAACAAATTTATTCTCTTCCCAAAATTTCTTTGAGAACCTTCTATAAAGAAGACATCTTATCAAAAGATTTCTTGCTCATTCCATTTTGGATAACAAACTCATTTAATTGTTCCAACTGACTTTGCAAGTAAGTTTTGTGGTGAAATTTCCAAAATCCTCCCTATTCTATTGTTGAATTTTTTATTTAACAAACTGAATCTTATTAAAAATTTGATACATCCTGGAACCAAACAAAAATGGAGTCAAATAAAATCAGGATTTGAGGAAATGAATAAATTTCATATTGTGGAATCACGTGACCTAAAATTTGAAAGAAGAATTGAAGGATCTGATCCTCAGATTATTCTTAAAATATACTACGATAGGAAAGTGATCAGAACTAGAATAAGAGATAATTGATTTAAAAAAGACATCCTTTTTGGAAAACCATTCAAAAGAGAAGTGAAATCTATCCAATCTTTCAAAAATAAGGAGGAAGTTTTTCTTATGTTTTTCCAAGTAAAATTTCCATTCATAGGTGGGCTATCTAGCAAAGCATTGTCATTTACAAAGGTATTGAAATCAGCCATGGTTTTTGAGGGTGGGATAATGCCCCTATATTTATCTTCCATAATTAATTGGTAAAGCATTGAATTCCCCTCTAACAATCACCCTTTCTTCCTTTAGGTTATCAAGCAACATGCTTAAAATATTCCACAAATATTTCTTTTGACGATTGAGTTTGGCCCATAAATATTAAAGAGCTAAAAGTTAGAAAAAGATGAAGAAATTTTGAGTAGCATCTATTTAGAGTCATCCACAGTCATTTTTAGTGAAATTTTGTTTAGATTCCACAAGAAAGCTAACCCATCAAAGGCCCCAAATGCAGAAGAGTGGAGAAACTACCATTTCCTATATTTTTAGAAAATATCTAAAGCTTGTTAATTAGAAAATTTTGTTTCTTGAAGTAGAACAATGTCCATGCTTGAGGAATCAATTCGACGATTAACCAAGTGTCTCTTGTTAGGGAAATTCAATCCCCTAACATTTCATGAAAGGATCCTCAATGGCTCTTAGGTGAGCCACATGTTCTCCTGGATGTCAAACATCTATCCAAGGTTGATTGGATTCCCACTTGAATTTCTTCCTATGTCTTCTTAGGTTTAAGCTTCCTCTCCTTTTTGGAAAGTGGTGTGGTCTTTTCCTTTTCTTTCAAATAGGGGGTATGAGAAATTGGCAATGGCCTTAAAAGAACCCCATTCTCATCCTCTCCCAACATGTCTTCTACTATTTCATGAAAAATATCTGAACCAAATTTTAAAAGGATTTCATTTTTCATTGCCTCAATATTTTTAGTGCTCTCAGGTACTATATCATCCCCAAACTCCTAGGAAATTAAAGGTAAATTTATTGGACTTGAAGGAAGGACCTCTCCCTCTTGTAGAATCTCTCCTTGTTGGGGGTCATTTTTTGGAAAGTCACTAGTTGGAGGGGGATAAGGTATGGCCTCTACCAAATTTTCCTTATCCCCCATAGCAGGGATCATTTCATTTGGGTGATTCATATTCTCAAAAAGCTCCAAATAAGGGGATTTTTCCTCATACTCAATGTCCTTATCCAAAGAAAGATGATCAAATTTGGCCATGTTAACAACAAGATCCTCAAATTGGGGATCCAATGCTAAACTCACATTGAGTGGGTCTTTTGATTTGGGAGGGTTAACAAAAAATTCTAGATCCTCACAAGCCACCTTATTAGATGATGAAGGAGAGCAGAACGTGAAATCTTGAGCTAGATGTCCATAACTAAGACATGAAGAGCACAAAGAGTCTGGATCTTCATAAGAAATATATTTTGTTTCCAAAAACCCTTAGAACATTTTAGGGTTATGGATTCAAGAAGAAAATAGGTAGTGCTAAGGGCTAGACAAAAACAAACTAGAAAATCTAGATCACATAATTTTATCATATCATGTTTAAGGAAGAACCCTATATTATCATCCATGATATTGATAGTTTTAGTATCCATGTATTCCAGAGGAAAATTATGTAGTTTTACCCAAAAAGGAACAAAATTTGCGTTAGCAGTAAAAGTATCAAAATTCAATTCCAATTTTTCTCAAGAACCACAAATTATTCTCAAGAATTAAATCCATAAATTCCTTATTAGAAAATATCGCAAAGAAAAAACCCTTGGATTTTTCAGCAAAAAGGAGATCTTCAATAAAATCCTAGTGCTCATTTTCCCATGAAAATAACTCTTCCTTGCTAGTACTCAAGTTCTAGATCTTACCAATGACTTCTTTTTGAGATAGATCTAGAATATGAGGGAGGAAAAAATCATCCATAATTTACACTTCATTTTTTTTTGATATTAGAGGAGTGGCCTTATCAACAACTAGATTTGATACATCCACAAATTTTTTGACCCAAATCTAGTGAGGAGAATGATGAGATTTAGATTTATTATACACCTCATTTCTTTGTTTACACTGTCCCCTTGCATGACTTCTACATTGATGATACCAAAGCCTTCGATTACTTGATGTTCTCTAATGTCAAGGAGCTAGGGCACACTTTACATTTCAAGGGTGATAGGTATTGTCTTTCACTTCTCCCTAGTAAATAGGTGGCCTTAATTACTTTCTATCTCTTCCTTTCTCTTCTCCCCTATAAGAAGGTGGTATTGCTTGGTTTCTTTGGCTTCTAATCACTTCTTAAAATAGACTCTCTTGAGAGTGAAGTAGTTGTCTAATAATTGCACCATAGTTTCTAATATGCCTTTCAATTTTTTGAAGACTTTCTATGACAATATTTGATTTGTTATAACTAATGGAGATCTATGATAAAAATTCCAAGTCGTTAAAATGGCTATATATGAATTGGGGGTTCACACATATGAACTTTAATGGTGAAATCTATTGCTATCTACAAAATTTACTTTAATTTTTGGTAGAATGTGAAGGAGCTATTATAAGGGGTTTTATTGACTCCAATTTTCTCAGATCTTCATGACTGACTCCCTTTTAGAATTAATAAAAAACTAATTTTCTTTGAAATTTACATAATTGATTCTTAAGCATATTTACAATGAGTGATTATTGCGTTTATACACTTAAATAGACACGTGAAACAACATCATATAAGAAAACATATTTTTTTATCATGCATAAAAATATAAGTTTTATTTTAGTTATCACAATTGATTAATTGTAACTCACATGTTCCCTAAAGTGGGCACAAAATACAAAGATAAAAAGTGTCCAATCAAGGATTTTTGTTCTTGTTTAGAACTTATTTTTAGTGCCCTTGATTGAAAAGAATCACATGGACTATTCTTGAATATTTGGTGCATATTTAAACTATTCCACACTTAATCACCTTTTCCCTTGCTAGTACCTATGATCTCACCACTCTAGACACTACCTCCTCCATGGTCACACCCACAATGTTCAAAAGTTGATTTTTTCATTTTGACTTATGATATCTCCACTTCAATTTGTATGTTTATCATTGAACCACACCCAAATAATAATTGACTAGCAATTAGTGGTTAATAACTAATGAAATTAAGGCAATGAGTGCAATGTAACACATAGAAGCACACAAACACCAAATTTACCAAGAGCATTAGAAAGTGCCCATTTTCATATTTGAACCTCATTACTATAGTTGAACACACTTGTCTTCACCTAGAATTCATTTATGAACTTTCCAAAGGAAAATTTTATACATTCTTTTAAATCAAATTTATTATTTTAGAATAGACAAATCCCTAAACGTTGATAAGGCACCGTCCCAATCCAACAAGTAGCTTTAGGGTAGGAATGGATTTACAAGATCCTAATAGAAATTATTTAAGTTATAGAAGACACTAGAAAAGTTGCAAAGGATGCTACTATAGTATTAGAGGTTATTGTTGTCACCATAAACAATACTAGCCTAGTGGACAAATAGCACCATGGCCATATATATACATTCAATAGCATGAGACAAAATAATAGAAGGCATGCATGTGTATATAAAGCATAAAGAAAACGTAGAATCATAATACTTCCTCTTAAATTATGTCAACTCCTCAATCCTTTCTCATATGTCAAAATAGAGTCATTTTCTCTTCTATTTTTATTCCTAATTTAAGATAATAATGACATAAATGTTTAAAATATTTTTTATGCTTTACATTCATACTAAAAATTATAGTCAACTTATTTCTAATTTAAAATAATAATGATGCACATATTTTTTATGCTTTGCATTCATACTAAAAAAATAAATAAACTAAAGATAATAGAATCAAAATAACTAATTTTCTTTACCCTTTCTATAAACATCATCATTGGATGATATCTTAAAATCTTAGTTGTAACTCATTATAATAACATCACCTAAATGTAAGACATTAAAAAAAAACTTCCCACTTCTTTCACTAGTAAGTGGGTATACATGCATTCTATACACTAGAGATATTTATTGGAGAAGAGTGTAACATGTAAATGTTTTCCATCTTGAATTTCTCCTTCGGGAAAATCAGATGTCAATTGATGCCATTTACCAAACAATTCCCTCGCTAGGAATAATACTTTTGATAAGGCAATTACTTATGTTGTATGTTATGGGTTACAATTACCAGATTGTGTTATAAGTTAAGGTTGCTGACAAAATAAATTATAAACAAGTCTTTTGAGAACGTTTGCATTAATGCTTCTAGTCGAACTAAGAAGTTCCCACTCCTAAGAAATCGATGAAGGGAACGTTAGCTCTGTCCTTCAACTGTCCCTCCTCGAGTGCTTTGTCAATGGAATCAGAGCACGAAGGATCAACATCTATTATGCTCAATGTTAAATCTGCATATTTCATCTGAAGAGCTACTGGTCCTTGATCATCGATGGGCTTCTCATTTATTTTGCCACAAGACTGATGGAATGGTACAAATTCCTCTTTCCCTGGGGTTGTGCAATTAGAATTCTCAGTATAGTTTATACTCATTCGACCAATAGCAAGATTGTGGCAGTTACCACCGGTAAATTTGATAACCTGTGAAGTGTTCACTTCTTCTTCACCTTCTGATGGATCTTCACCTGTGTTTCTATGCGAATGTGTTAGTCTATGATGATTATAAACCTGTGGCAATTTATGTTGTGTATCTGAACCAGCTACATCTCGTTGTTTCCAAACATAACTGAGCCTCTCACACTGGGACAAATCTGTTGGCGTTGGAATGACTGCACTAGAGAAGATTGTAGGCAATTTAGAAGCTGATGATGACGAAGTTGTTTTCATGGTGGATTGTGGAGACCAAAGTTCTTTAAACTGTTTCCTAAATTGAGTATTATGTTTACTCATACTCCTATTGCTGTAATCCTCTCCTTCGACAGATGGAATGTTACCTGATGGTAAAGTCTATATTAGCCAAACTAATTCCTAACTGAAACCCTCCAAAAAAAGTAAAAATGTCATATGAACACCTACCTCGTGAATTGATGTGCAAAATTGGGTCTGTGGTCTGCCGATTGTAATTGGTTTCAATAGATGAATTAATGATAAGCCCCTGATATTTTCTTCTACAATATCTGTCTACAAAAGCATTGTGAGAAGCATGTCCAATGTGGAGACGATGATCGGCAGTTGAAGTTACCTTTCTGAGAGAATAGCATAGCTTTCGTTTGCCATAGATACGAGACCGTTCTCTAAATTTTCTGGCCATGATAACATGCCAGTGGTTCTTTACAGCGTTGTCTGTTCTACCTGGAAAGAGCCGGGCGATCATGGCCCATTTGTTTCCGTGTATTCGGTGTGCTGCCACAAGCTTCTCCTCCTCTTCTTCTGTGAAAGGCCTGCGGTTAATGCGTGGATCCAGCTGATTATACCATCTCAACCTACAGCTCTTCCCTGCACAAACGAAGAAATCAGAATCGATTCAAAAACACAGATTGATTTAGTAACGAACACACCAGACCTCCAAGATCAAAACTTTTCTGTTTCTGCAACTGAATCATCAAATCTATCTAGAAAGAAATCGAGGCAAACCCAAAATCCTATAAGCAAAGCTATCTATGCAGATCATTAAGCTTTGTAAAGTACGAACCAAATAAGTAATCTAGGGAAAAAAAGAGAGTGTTTTTTATCTTTCCATTATTTCACTCTCTATTTAGGGTTTGTCGAATACATCAAATTATTGTTCCAAGCTTTTGGATTCTGGAAAACTCATTCCAACTATTACATCAAATTACATCAAATTAGCCCAAACGTAATCCATGCTGAAGCAGATCGATATATCGGCCTACAAACTATATTTACACTGGGCAATATACCTTGCCAGAATAGCTGCTCTTACAATTTCATTATATTTGTGTATCTGTATGATTATGATTTAACTGTGTGTACAATGGTATGTTGGTCTACTTTATCAATACAATCCTTTAGAAATACGCATGAATTTCTACATGGGTTTTCTTTCTTGTCATAAACGAGCCGCAATGAAGTCATGGAAAGAACCCACAATAAACATATGAACAAGGAACTTAATAATCATACCTGATCTTCCATGGAGTTTGTCTGCAATAGCGTTCCAGTTTTGGGGACCATATTGTTGCACAAGCTCTCTAAGTTTCTCATCTTCAGCTGGTCTCCAGTGACCCCTCTGGCACATTTTGGACTCCAAACATTCTTCTTTTGCTTCAATATCAGAGCAACCAGTATTGCTTTCCATTTTCTGCAAATGTCTAAAATTCTCCGAACTGATCTTCTTCAAGAAGCTGGATTGAAACCGTTTACATAATAGCTATATTCCAAAAGCAATGATTAGTACTAGTCCTAGGTAACAAAAACCTCTGTAAAAACAAAACAAATCGATGCATTTTCTCAATGGGTGAACGCTGTAGAGAAGGGATTTTATTCCACAGTTACGTGTAAGGTTGGGCAACAAATGACAAAGGCTCCCACAGCATTTCAACACAGGTGACGAAATACAGGCCTCCCTTGTCAAAAAAAGGCATGGACCCGTCTACAATTGGCCACAAGATAAGCAACCGTTGATAGAAAACAATATAAATTGAGCTGCTGTACTTGTTATGTTATGTAATGGGTACCAAGTAATTAGGTTAACAATACCCATCTGTGATGGCACGTCTCTTTTCATCAATTCACACGATATGGTTTCAGGGAAAGAAAAGGACGTGTACTTGGCAGGATATGGCCGGTATGCCATTTTAAAATAATTCTTCATCTTCCATCAGGAAGCTCGTACATCAAACTCAGGGCCCCACCATGCTTTTAGAAATAAAACATGACAACCATTACCACCCGCAGAGACTGTGAGGGCTCAAGGCAATAAAATAATGAAGCTCCTGCTCAAGCTTCTGCCATTTCAAATACAGTTAAATTCTGTGAAGAGCGAGCGCGACATGAATTTGGTATGAATTTGCTTGTGCATCGTAGCTGCGGGTGGGTACCCAGCCGTTACAAGCTTTTTCTTCTACTAAAAGTTATTCTGGCGTAGGCTAAAAATATGGTCGTTACAAACGAAAAATAGCTTGCTTGGTTATTTATTCTCCATTAATTCTCGTCAGCTTGCTGTGTGCATAATTTAAGGCATGAGTTAGTTATGGGTGATATGAATAGTAAATATGTGTGTATTGAATGAGGTTTTCGAGATGTTAGAAATCATTGTCTGCAGCAACAATAAACCCCATTTTTATCTACTTTGAGCGACGTTCGGTCTTCATTTGGCAAGACGTTTGCCTAGTCCAAACATGCCAACTAACCTCTCCGAATTACCAAACCCATACGACACCATTTACTCCGACCGCTCTCTCTTCTTAGAATTATCGATTTCATACTAATCGGGATAACAAATTTCACGTCCAAATTTGAAAGAGCGTGCGTAATATACCTGTCAGCAACTTCTGTTACCGTAGTGAGGCGCAAATTTAATTCCACAGAGTATGCCTAAATATAAGTAGGTAATATGTATTATTGTAATGCTTACGCTGCCCTCACATTTATGCGCGGGCGTAAACAAAACATTTGTTGGCTTCTACACCAACCTTCGACGTAGTAGTTGTAGCTCAAGAATATCGAAGTGTGGCCAGTTACGCATCTCTCAGCATTTTAATTTTTATTTATTTATTTATTTTTCCCTTTTTCTGATTTTTGTCCTTTGAATCATGAGAGAAACCATGAGTCTGATTTAATTTTTTTTTATACTAAAGGGGTGTCCCCGCAACACTTACCTTGGGTACCTAAGACAAGCTAGGGCGAGACAAGTCCCTGATTCAAATTTTACCAGTTGCATCAGTAGGTGAATTTTTTTACTTTATTATTAAACAAAAGTTTTAGATTAAAGATATGATATTTTTATAGTTTATGTTATTAGTGAGATTTGAGTCTGAAACAAGTCTCATGTCTACAAACTACTGTTGAGTTGATGGAAAACAAGTTTCAGTTCCTGTAAATCACTGTTGAGTTGATGGAAAACAAGTTTCAACTGATGTTTAATGGTAAACTAGCTACCGTTTAATGATAAAATCCTAGAAATATCATATAAAAGCATCCAAAATCTCACTTATCACATAAAATTCAGATAAATATTGATTTGACAAGTGAATGGGAACATTCTAGTTTCATTTGAAGTGGTTTTTTTTCAATTTAATGCCAACTTTCTTTTTTCATTTGGATTGCTTTATGTTTTAAATATATTTCATAATAAGAAAATACTTAATTTCTTTAAGGAAAAAATATAGATTTGTCTAAGTTTATTTCATTCCATTATTTAGCACTTATTACTAATTGTTTAATTCAGCCACATGCAACTAGAATTTACAGCGCATCCATGCACAAACACATACTCTCTAACATATTAACATACATATAATTTTCTATCAGCATAATCCTTAAACCTCCTTTAGGTGCAAGTGCTAGTAATATTTATGATAGAATATTGTGTAGAGATTTTGGTATTAACATTTCATATATTAGAAATGTGCATATACAAAAATATGGTATTAAATTTTTTATAACTTTTGTTTTTGTTTACTAGTATATTTTTAATAAATTTATTTGTAATTTTTATATTTTTTGTTGAGAATAATATATAAAAATCAGACTAGTCGGAGATGATGAGTGTAAGCTAACACCTTTTTGACTAAGAGTTATAGATTGAGGGGTATCCATGGAAACAAAGTTGGTTGAATCTAAGTTGATACCTCTTCGGCTGAGAGCTAAGGATAGTGAGATATCAACTCCATAAAAGTTGACTTTTGTTGAATCTTTGTTTCATCCTTTATAGTTGTTGGTAGAGTTATGCTGACTAAAACTTATTCCTAATAGACCCATTCAAAACTATTCAATTTTACCAATAAACTAAGAATCCTTTAACTTATTTAATAACTTAATTTATAAAATTTAAAATTTTATAAAAAAATATTTTTAATATTTATGAATTTTGAATATAAAATGAAAAAAATAGTATTATTTTTTATTATGTAATTTTTTTTTTTCAAAGTATTATTGCTATATGTAAATTATACCATTAGTAAAATTGATTTTCGCTCTTAAAATTACCCCTTGTTTATCAATATTAATAATCACATGTTATGACCCTCAAATTTTCTCTTGTTTTCACATGGCATATGTGTTTATGATAAGGAAAAGTAGGTTTTGAAGGGACTTCAAAACCCTTTACAAAGGAAAAAAGCTACAAGAAAGACTAAACCTATAGAGCCCGCAACCTAAAAAAACCAAAATGCTAACAACAAAAATTAACAATGAGATCTGTCAAGAACCAAAAAGAAAAACATTAGCAACAAGGCTGATCAAGCAAAAGAAACAACACAACTACAACATTTTTTTCCAGAAAATTAATCGAGGCCAAATTTTCCTCAATGATCCCTTTGTGCATCTCCATAACATCCTTGAGCTCCTCAAACGAAATAGCAACCCTCTTCTTGGTCTTTCTCCGCATTTTCAAACACTGGCCAACATCCACATCCTTTTCCACAACTGGAGTAGGATCTTCATTCTTCTCCACTAGATTCACATCCTCCATAGCCTTCTTGGTGTAGGGGCACAAAGTCCATTTTTGTAAATAAGGTCTTATGGTAGGTTTTAGGGTGATTTGAGTCTTATTTGGTGAAATAAATTCATAATAGACCATCTTCGAATGTTTTGAGTCTATGTTGGGTCGGTTGAGTTAATGTTGTCAAAATTTATAATTCTTACAAAAAGTCGTCATATGCAAACTTGCAAAAATGCAAGAAATATGAAGTTGAAGGGTCAAGTAGTTCAAAATTTAGTTGTAACTGTTGGTTTTTGGTTAGGAAAGTTTAAATTGGCCAAACAAACCTCGAGGTAGGGTTGGAATGTTGTTTTTGAAGTTGAATCAATAAGAAATCACTATTTTCCTTGCAATTTACTGCAAATGTGCTGCTCCAGACCTTTGTACGGGTCCGTACTAAGGATTTTTGTTCAAGAGTGCATTGAAACTGGTAGAGATATGAATTAACCACATCTTGGATTTGATTTGGTTGGTTTTTCTCAAGTTTTAAAGTTTTTGTGAGCATTTTATTGAAAACAGTTTGGTAAAACCTTGTTTGAGGGTTTGAGTGCATAAAATGGACATTTAGGCCATTCCACCTGGTGAAAATTATGATAGCTTGGTGGAATGGCATAATTAGATTTAGGATGTTGTTTCATGTGGTTTCTAAGAGTAGGGAAGGTAGTTTGAAATTTTTTGTATGATGCCCTAGTTGATATTCCTTGATTTTTGGCCTAAATTGGTTTCTAAAGGTTAGGGTTGGTTGGGAAACTCTTTTGAAGTGCTTTGTAAAGGTTGGATGAGCATGTGCAAACCTATTGGGATGTGTTTTTAGTGTTGGTTTGTAGAGATGAGACTTTGAAACCATAGTGTCAATAAACCCTCTTGAAACTAGTCCAAATAAGGGTTTTGTGGTTAGATGACCTTGGGGGAATTCCTCTTGTTAAAAGTTGTTGTTTTTGGCTATTGGTAACCTGTTAGTGATCTTGGAATGGAGATTAGTGATTGGAAGAGTGTTTGGTTGGGTGATGTGTAAAACAGGGCTAATTATGGCCATTTTTAGAGTAGCAGTCAAATTTAGGAGGTCTAAAACAAGCATGTGCTCAAATCAAATATGTTGAAATTTTCCATAAAGGGTGTCTAAAATGATGAGTGGTTTGTGGGGTTGAGGAGTATTTTGGAAGATATGCTTAGATTTCTTTGTTTGATATGTTACAAGAAGATTGTGGAGTGGTGAAATAATACCATGTTAGGGTTTTAAGAGAAGAATGATTGATTGAATCTAATTCAATTGTGATTGTTTTGAAGTTTTCCTCCCTACTCTGCATCAAGTGGTATCAGAGCATAGGTGTTAGATCTTTTGAAGGTGAAAAGTTAAAGATTGAAGAAGAGAAAGGTTGAAAGTTGAAGGACAAGATGCCTCATAAAGGTAGTGTAGTACTTGCAAGAGAGATTAAGTTGTTGAAAGAGTCACAAGAAGCAATCTTAGCCAAATTTTCAACATTAGAGACAAAGAAAAGAAGAGGAAAGGCCATTGAAGAGGAAAGTGACTGAGAGGGAGAGGAAGAGGGTGAGAATGAAAACCCTCTAGGTAGAGTCCAAGATGATGAGTTGGACCCTGATAAGAGGAGGATGGTGAAAATGCTCAAGGATGTTAGATGAGATGCTTTTGGTGAAAAATAGATGTGCCAACGTACAGTGGAAAGTTGGATGCCAAAGAGGTATTGGATTGGATAGATGCACTGGATAACTACTTCAAATATAAGGAGGTTGCTGAAGAACAAAAGGTAAAGTTTGCTAAGACTAAGTTGAAAGGTCCCACTCTTACATGGTGGAATTATGTTCAAGAGGAAAGAGTAAAGAAGGGGAAAACAAAAATTAGTTCATGGGATAGGATGGTGTCAAAGATTAAAAGCCAATTCTTGCTAGGTGATTATACTATACAAATTTTTAAGAAGTTGCAAGGTTTAAAGTAAAAGGATAAGGATGTCATGGACTACACTAAATAATTTCACAAACTAAGTATTAGGGTTGGTCATGTTGAAGATGAAAATGAAAAGATAGTAAGGTATATGTGTGGCTTGAGATTTCAAATTCAGGATGAGTTGAGTTTGGCTATGCCTATATCAATTGAAGAATGTTTTCAATTGGCTGCTAGGGCAGAAGATAAAATAAAAAGAAGACAAGAAAGACAAGGAAGAGGTAGAGGCAACACTAGTAGAGGAAGAGGTACAAGGCAGTCCTGTGTAGACCAAGAAGATGCAAGAAAAAGTAAAGACCAAGTTGCTGATCAAAGAGGTGGATTCAGAGGCTTTAGAGGAAGATTTGGTGGAGGTAGAGGTTCAAGCTAATTTTTAGGAAAATGTTACCATTGCAATTAGTTTGGCCATTAAGCATGGAAGTGTCCAGATAGGCAAGCTTCTACTTCAACTGGTGGTGATAAAAGAGTTCAGTTGGTGCAAGAGGATGATTGTGAAAGTGTTAACTCTCCTAATCAGCTTGCTACTCCAGAATTTGGAGAATCCTTGATGGTTAGAAGAAAAATCCTCAAAGCATCCCAGGAGAAGAAGACAACTCAAAGGACACTATTTAGAACAACTTGCAAATGCAATGGAAAGGTATGTAAAGTTGTAATAGATTTAGGGAGTACTGATAATATGGTGTCTTATTAAATGATTGATAAATTGAAATTGGAAAAGATACCTCATGAAACACCTTATAAAGTGTCTTGGCTGAATGAGAATCAATCTATTTTAGTGAATGAGCAAGCTTGGGTTGAGTTTAACATTGGTGGATATAAGGACAAGATTCTTTGTGATGTATTTCCCATGGAAGTGTGCCATTTGTTGCTTGGAAGACCATGGCAATTTGATAAACATGCAATCTATGATGGAAGAAACAATACTTATCAAATTGAGAAAGATGGAAGCACTTTTACATTAACTCCATTAGTAGAGGATGATAAAGGACAAGGTAAGGAAACAAAGGTGATCATGCTGGGAAAGAAAGAGTTTGTAAAGCTTGAGGAAGAAAAACATGAAGAGTTTGTAGCTATGACTAACAATGAAGATGCTAGGATAGGAAGTTTGGGAAATGATTCAATTTTGATGAGAAAAGGTGATGAGTTGGTTTCAAACCAGATAAAGAGAAGGTCAAAGATGAATTGATTGTGGGAATGCAAGATGGGTTGGAGAAACATGTTGAGATTATGATAGGAACAATGCTTTGTTCTTTGGTTTCAAAAGAGGTCAGTGGGAAGTCAAATTTTGTTAGTACAAAGGTTTGTAAACCTGATCAAATAGTGGTAATAGGGGTAGAGAATCTAATGAAAGAGATAAAAGGAAAAGGTGAAGTGAGTAAAGATGAATGGCAAGAACATGTAGGTGATTTCACGTGTGAAACAAGAGTAAAGCAGAGAGCAATTCAAGAAAAATTTGGTAAAGGTATGTTTGCAAGTGTCCAAACAAGTTCTAAATCAGTTTTAGATGAGGGAAAGATAAGAAGGCATACAACAAGTCAACTTACAAAGTTGGAGCAATGTCTAGGTGGTAAAAAGTTCAATAGTGTAAAGAATGATGCAAATATTCAATATCTAACTCATTGGAAAGGAGTACCAGATGAAAAGGATTTTTGGAAATAAAAGGGATGGTGTGAACAAGGTGCAATTCAATTCCAAGGGACTTGAGTTCTTTTCAGTCTAGGTGTATGGTGTAGGGGCACCAAGTCCATTTTTGTAAATAAGGTCTTATGATAGGTTTTAGGGTGATTTGAGTCTTATTTGGTGAAATAAGGTCATAATAGACCATATTCTATTTTTTTGAGTCTATGTTGGGTTGGTTGAGTTAATGTTGTCAAAATTTGTAATTCTTGCAAAAAGTTGTCATATGCAAAATTGCAAAAATGTAAGAAATAGGAAGTTGAAGGGTCAAGTAGTTCAAAAGTTAGTTGTAGCCATTGGTTTTTGGTTAGGAAAGTTTAAATTGGCCACAAAAACCTCAAGGCAGGGTTGGAATGTTGTTTTTGAAGTTGAATCAATAAGAAATCATTGTTTTCCTTGCAATTTACTATAAATCTGCTGCTCCAGACCTTTGTAAGGGTTTGTACTAAGGAGTTTTGTTCAAGAGTGAATTGAAAATGGTAGAGATATGAATTAACCACGTCTTAGATTTTATTTGGTTGGTTTTAATCAAGTTTTAAAGTTTTTGTGAGCATTTTACTAAAAAATGGTTTGGTAAAACCCTATTTGAGGGTTTGAGTGCATAAAATGGACATTTAGGCCATTCCACCTAGTGAAACTTGTGATAGCTTGGTGGAATGGTATAATTAGATTTAGGATGTTGTTTCATGTGGTTTCTAAGAGCAGGGAAGGTAGTTTGAAATATTTTGTAT
The DNA here is from genome assembly GCA_007258455.2 of Sequoia sempervirens. Taxonomy (NCBI): domain Eukaryota; kingdom Viridiplantae; phylum Streptophyta; class Pinopsida; order Cupressales; family Cupressaceae; genus Sequoia; species Sequoia sempervirens. The sequence continues at coordinate 322,518,276 of VDFB02000008.1, read as the reverse complement.
GATGCCCTAGTTGATATTTCATTGATTTTTAGCCTAATTTGGTGGCTAAAGGTTAGGGTTGGTTGGGAAAATATTGGGTAGTGATTTGTAAAGGTTGGATGAGCATGTGTAGAAATATTGGGATGTGTTTTCAGAATTGGTTTTTAGAGAGGAGACTTGGAAACCATAGTGTCAATAAACCCTCTCGAAACTAGTCCAAATAAGGGTTTTGTGGTTAGATGACCTTGGGGGCATTCCTCTTGTTAAAAGTTATTGTTTTTGGATATTAATAACATGTTAGTGATCCTACAATGGAGATTAGTGATTGGAAGAGTGTTTGGTTAGGTGACACTGTGTAAAATAGGGCTAATTATGGCCATTTTCAGCGTAGCAGTCAAATTTAGGAGGAGAAGGTTTGAAACAAGCATGTGCTCAAATCAGATATGTTGAAGTTTACCATAAAGGTTTTCTAAAATGATGAGTGTTTTGTGGGTTTGAGGAGTATTTTGGAAGATATGCTTAGATTTCTCTGTTTGATATGCTACAAGAAGATTGTGAAGGAATGGTGAAATAATACCTTGTTAGGGTTTTAAGGGTAGAAGCATTGATTGAATATGATACAATTACAATTGTTTTGAAGTTTTCCTTCCTACTCTACATCACTTCTCAATATCACCCAGCTCTAGGGTTTCACCAGTCCATTTCAAGGCTTTCTCATTTAAAATAGAGAGGCCCTTAGCAGTCAATTTTAGAGAATTATTGCTAATGTTCACCACAGTCTTCAAATCATCAAAAAAATTGCTAATTCTATCCTCTATGTTAACAAATCTCTCTTCAAAAGTCTTATGGACCACCAATTCCAAGGATGAAATCCTCTCCTCATGAGTATTACCAAGGCAATCAACATCCACAACAAGTTTATCAAGCATAACATTCATGGTTTTTCCTTACCTTTAATCGCCCATTCCTTCTGGTTACTATGCACTAGTGCCACACAAACATCTTGCTAATTCTTCATCTAAACATTGAGCTCCTTAACTTCAGAGAAAAAGCCATTTAACCAGTGAAAGAAAGTTGCGAGTTCCATCCTCATCCATCCTATAGAACATGCCCATGTTTACCTCATCCCAATTATCAAGAGGCACAACTTTAGAATCAATATTCTGAACAGGGTCCTCTCGAGGCTCCTCTTTATCCTCCTTTTCTTCCTCAACAGGTGAATCCTCCACTTTAATAACCTCAACTTTAACCCAATGCTTATCTGACATATTTTCCAAGTTCTTCAAGATTTCTAGCCACTCCACCTTCACAACACTCCCTTTAACCTACATAGTGCCAATAGGAGAGCCTTTGAACACTCGAAACCATCAATCTCCCGAACATTAGTCTCCATAGGTTGGATGAACCCAATGAGGTCTTTACCAATGCCATGACTATCATTCACATCATGAGAGCTCTCCACAACACTCACCAGACTAGGGCCCGAAGAATGTTTTTCACTAGAAACAGGGGACTCCTCAACTTTAGACATCTCCACCTTCCTCTTAACAAGAGACTTCTCTTTCTAGGGGAACTTTTTCTTCCCCTTCATGCTCTTCTTTCAAGATGGCACCACAACTTCCTTCAACTCAATGTCCATGTTAGATAACACATGGCATATGTGTTAGATAACTCCACAAATAAAATAAAAATGATAAATGAGGTCATATTTTGACAATAAAGAGATTCTTGTCAAGTGACGCTACATTTCAAAAATTTAAGGTGTTTATTATATGTATTCTATTATAGGCCCACAAAAATGAGTGCTAATTAAAAATAATGTTTAATTTTAAATGAGTGATTATCTGTAAGAAAAAGGAAATTCAATTTTAGATTAAAAATATTTTTTCACTAATGAATACATGGTAATTGGGAGATAAAATACTAAAAAGTAATTTATGTTTCTTTATTTTTAATAGAATTTTGAGTTTTATCCTGTTATATGATGTATTAAATGATTAAAATTTGAGTTGTAAATTTACAATTAAAATCATATGATGTAGGAGCATTTGATGGGGTGATCCCACAAAGCTGGTTTAAAATTTCTGGGAGATCCTAATTTTTGCTGAAATCACATATTTTTAGAAAATATAATGATTTAAGCCTTGAAATGTTCCATTTAAAGGATTCCAATTGAAGAGGGTTTGATCGAACCACCTCAGATCAAACCCCCTTGGATAGAACCCCACCGGTTTTAAGACATACCTATAACAGAGTCTCCTTTACCCCTATCAAAATGCTAATAAAAAACCACTTTTGATTTACCTTTTGGGGATCAAATGAATTCATTTAAAATTTATTTTTTGTAAGTATGTAGTTCTTATTATAAGCTTCCCAAAAAGTATAATTTAAATAAATTTAATTTTATTATTATATATATATTTTTATTTCTTGTGAATGTAGGTTTTTCACTGAAAATCAAGCTCTCTGTTCTGCACGTGGAAAAATAATAGATTATCAATTTTTTTTTGAAAAATATGAGTGCACCAGATATTGAAGTCCTTGATCCAACAAAAATAAATAAATTTCGATACATACAAAATAAGTTATGCGTTATACGGTCCTCCTATGTCTAAATTATAATTTGTTTGACTTCAAAATTTTATTAAGGAAAAAATATTGAATAAAACACTATGAAACCAATTGGAAGCACTATATATCATAGTTAAAAATATAAATTCAAAAAGAAAAGAATTTTATCCTTCATGGAAAAAAAGTTATGCGTTATACGGTGAGTGTCACTCCTTAAAAATGTTGTTTACTAAAAAAAACTATTTTTTGAAGGAGATGGAAAAATAAGTGCAATCTAATTACAAAAATTTTGAAAAAAATATATTTAGAATCTACAGACAAAATTTCACAAATCACTAGTTTGTATCGTGTTCAAATTCCTCATCATGGTTTAGCCACTATAGGTGCCCGAAAGTGAAGATTTAGTTAGAAAAAATTATTTCAGTGTCTAGTTTGGCCAAAAATTGTAAACCAGTAATGTGGGATCACCCAATGTCTATGGAGATTAGCTTGTGTCAATAAAGATTTTAGGTTTTTTTATTATATATTTATGTGTAGTTCACTAGGGGGTTATCATAAAAACACAACATTTTATGGTAATTTTTTATTAAATCCATGGTTTGGAGATTATGCTATGCAAGCATGGGGTGAGAACATGTTCACATTTCATAATATTAAATAGTCATTGCAAGAGCTTAACATTGTCATTAAGTATTGAATAGGCTAACAAGATTATATAGATTTCTCTTATACAATTGTTTTTGGGATTACACCTACCAAGAAGTTCATATGGAGGTACATTAGGTCTAGGGGAAGCTATGAGGTGCACCACATGGGGATATTGCATTCTATGATAATTGAATTTAATTTGAAGGGTTTTTACACCTGGCTTAGTACAAGTTTCATGTGGCCTAGAGCATTGTGCCACCTTGTAACCAACATGAATCATATTTAAGCATATATATATATATATATATATATATATATATATATATATATATATATATATATATATATATATATCTATTTTTATTTTCATTATGAATGTTGAGGATCAATGAAGGAGATAAAGGATGGATCATTATCAACCAAGTGCATCAAGGAAGATGCCTAAGATATAACATATAAAATATGTGTAGAAGTGAGGAAGTGACCTAGAAGATAAATAGAGTGAAGTAACAAGGAGTGTGATGTAGTGTAATTATATGAGCAAGGAGTGTGAGCATTGTATGGTTTTATGTTGTAGCCATTAGAAATTCTCAAAGCGGTGTTTCTAGGATTAGAGGTCTATGTGTGTAGAAGTCCTACATGGTAGTTAGTAATTTATGCAAGATCATGGGGTTATGGTTTGGAATATTATGAGAAGGACCTTTGTAATAAAATATAATGTGTTTAAGGATCTACTAATATGTGGATGAAGATTTTGGAGGCTAGGTTTTTCCTTTATTAAGGGTTTTCCTATGGTAAATCTAGTGTTAATATTTTCTTAACTCTATTTTCTACATAATTGATAGCCTTTCATTGGAAATCCATCATACCATGATTGAATTAAATAGCATTATAGTTTTTTTGGTCATAGAAATATTATAAATAGAGTGTTGACAATGTGGAAGTTCATAGGGTGGTTATGAAAAAAACATCAATCAAGTGAAATTATTAAGATGCATCAAATGAAGAGGATGTTAGAATATATGAAGTGGAAGGTTATAATCCTGTAAGTGGAAGTGAATATTGAATTGAATTTACTAAAATAAAATTGAATGGATAGCTTGCAATAAATTATCGATAGATAACTAAATGTGAGGCAATTGCAAGGTTTTTTAACCTAATAACCAAACTTGAGGTAGTTAAAGGAGGTTTCAACTTGTTGATATATTAAAAATAGATGTAGCTTGTAAAGGTTTTTCATAGATAGATCATTTAGAGAGAGGTAATCATAAGGATTTACAAGTATATCATTAAAAATGAGGTAGTCAACAGTAGATTGTGAAGTTGAAAACTTGAAAAGTGTGGTACCAATTAGATCACTAGTTGTGAAGAACTATGCACAAGGTAATCAAGTAGGATTAAGGGGATTTAATTTAGATTGAATACTACTGGTGAGGTAATATAATTTGTGTTCATTATGAGTTACCAAAGAAGATACTCAATTTGTGTAAATTTGATCATGTCTCAAAATTTTGAGAGTATCTTTTACAATAATTAAGTGACATCATGTTCAAATTTCAAGAGATTTATGTTACAATTTAAGAGCATATCATCATCTCTCAGTCTCTAGAATAAGTTATCAATATTACATGGTTTTATCTTGTGCCAAAATTTTGGTGGTTCTACAATGGTGCGAATTTGCACCCTTGGAAAACTCCCCATTTATTTTACCTTTACTTTAGAAACTATAAGTCTGGTGATGCAAATCCTCTTGCCATTAGCTTATTCCTTCTACATGGCCTTGTCTTTTTACGTCGGTGGAGGAATTTTTGTCAAGGACTTATGCACACCATGCAAACATCTATGCACAATGCTTATTTCCTAACAGGATTCTTGCCTCTAGAATCTGCAAAACTATTATGTGTTTGGTTGGATGCAAAGGTACCATCTTCTATCCTCCCTTAATTGACAAAAAATCACCTTTTACCTCCATTTTGGTAATTCAAACTCATTATTTCACTCCTTCATGCAATTACCTCATTCCTTCATGCTAATTCTTGCAACTTCTTGATCACTCTCTCACTCTCTCACTCTCTCAAGCTCACTCTTTCTCTCTTTTTGGTGATTCTTTCTCTCTGCTTGGCTTCTATGACATGTTATTGTTGCAACTACACCATCTTTGTAGGTTGAAGAAGCTTCATTCTCTCAGTGTGGTGTCATGTTTTCCTCTCAAAATTGAGTGCTAGCAGGAGGAAATGTGATATTACTCTTGTTATTTTATTTTCATCATTGTGTCTTATATAGTAGAATTTAGGCTATCTTTGAACTTTATTTGATAGTGTCTTTTTCTTTCTCTTCTTTATCGATTTCTCTATCTTTTTGTATATCTGGTTGTCTATGGAGGTGGGAACACCAAATCAAGGGTCTGATTGAGGCAGACCTTGAAACAAAAACCCAACAATTTTTTATTTCCATGTGTCCAAGTGTTGGTTCACCCTTTTGAAGTTAAAGTTAAAGAATCAAAGCATGGGTGGAGTGGTATCTTTTCCTTCTCTTTCTCTATCATTTCTTCATTAGAATAGTTTTTCAGTATTCTTGTTGTTGTGCTTTCTATTTCCTATATTATTTCTATCAAACTGTAAAACTCTATCAGTCAGGTTGTTAGTAGGCCCTTTGTGTTTTCTTTCTATTTTCCAGACCTTTATCTATATAGGATGCTAGTGTGCTATGTTGGAGTCCAATTCCCACATTGCCATCCTTCGACAGTGAGCTATCTAGTCTGTAATATGAAACCTCTATGGTCAACTCATTTGATTTTTGAAACCCCTGCCAAAAATCTTGAGGTAGTTTAGGGAAGTTCATTCCTTGGAGCTCTCCCATGACTTGGAGCCCCAGGGGTGACAAATCCCCCTTCTCTACATTTTTGGTGAACCTAACGTGAAATTATTGTTTTCATTTCTTGGTGTCAAATACCTTTCTCTCATGTCTTGGTGTGTTATGGACTTGTGTGTTGTGAAGCTTTATGAGCTTTATGAATTAGTCAACAAGCCCTAGGAAAGTTGTTAGAAGGCACATATGACATATAGATATGGATTCTAAGAAGGTCACTGCTCATCCTATCTTTGAAGAATTAGTTTTGAGAACAAATACAAGTTTCTCTAGTCCTTTTGTGGAAGCTCCTTGTATTCCTATACCTCCTTCTCCTTTCAATTCATTTGTGGAAGAAGATGATGCTATCTAGGTTCTTGTAGAGAAAATTCTTTCCCTACATAGAATAATTTTGGAGTTCAGGAAGTATCTAGAGAAAGAAAGAACTACGACTAGGGATTCTAAGACTTTATTAACAACTTAAGAAATATGTTGGAAAAAGACCAGGTGGGTATAGAAATTCTCTGGGGCCTTGTAGACATAGTAGAAACTCATGTCCCATCATACAATCCTAGGTCTGGCATTTCTTAAGACCTTGGGTTTGAGACTGCTGGAAGATAGATAGAAGTCTCAATGCCTAGGGTATTAATATGAATGGTTGAGATTGGCCCTTTCATTAACACTACTTTTACTCCTTAGTTGACCACCGTCATTAAAGTAAATAAGGTACCTTTGGGTTTTGGTTCCTCCAGTTGTAATGTTCCTGTGGTGGGGTATCTGTTGGTATGGGGGCTGGTGGAGGCTCCACTAGTCTTGCTTTTCTTCTAACCCTATTTCAAATGCCTTGTTGTGGAACATGGGTTAGATTTAGAACTAGTGAACTTATCTAGTGCTATGATATTGCTATCAGGATTCAACCGTGTAGTTTCGAGTCAAACTCATTGACCCATGTTTCATGAGTAGTGGTTCAACAAGAACCCATCTCTCATGATATCGAATGGTCCACTTAGCACTCATTGCATCTAGGTGATGCTCACGTAGGTGAAGCACCATCCCGAGGTCACCCAT
>VDFB02000008.1:322453324-322507229 GCA_007258455.2 Sequoia sempervirens | reverse complement strand
AGAGCTTGATTTCAGTGAAAAACCTACATTCACAAGAAATAAAAAAATGATTATAATAATAAAATTAAATTTATTTAAAATTATACTTTTTGGGAAGCTTATAATAAGAACTACATACTTACAAAAAATAAATTTTAAATGAATTCATTTGATCCCCCAAAAGGTAAATCAAAAGTGGTTTTTTATCAGCATTTTGATAGGTGTAAAGGAGACTCAAGAGTAGGTATGTCTTAAAACTCCGTGGGGGTTCTATCCAAGGGTTTGATCTAAGGTGGTTCAACGCCAATCGAATCCTTTAAATGGAACATTTCAAGGCTTAAATCATTATATTTTCTAAAAATATGTGATTTCAGCAAAAATTAGGATCTCCCAGAAATTTTAAACCAGCTTTGTGGGATCACCCCATCAAATGCTCCTACATCATATGATTTTAATTGTAAATTTACAACTCAAATTTTAATCATTTAATACATCATATAACAGGATAAAACTCAAAATTCTATTAAAAATAAAGAAACATAAATTACTTTTTAGTATTTTATCTCCCAATTACCATGTATTCATTAGTGAAAAAATATTTTTAATCTAAAATTGAATTTCCTTTTTCTTACAGATAATCACTCATTTAAAATTAAACATTATTTTTAATTAGCACTCATTTTTGTGGGCCTATAATAGAATACATATAATAAACACCTTAAATTTTTGAAATGTAGCGTCACTTGACAAGAATCTCTTTATTGTCAAAATATGACCTCATTTATCATTTTTATTTTATTTGTGGAGTTATCTAACACATATGCCATGTGTTATCTAACATGGACATTGAGTTGAAGGAAGTTGTGGTGCCATCTTGAAAGAAGAGCATGAAGGGGAAGAAAAAGTTCCCCTAGAAAGAGAAGTCTCTTGTTAAGAGGAAGGTGGAGATGTCTAAAGTTGAGGAGTCCCCTGTTTCTAGTGAAAAACATTCTTCGGGCCCTAGTCTGGTGAGTGTTGTGGAGAGCTCTCATGATGTGAATGATAGTCATGGCATTGGTAAAGACCTCATTGGGTTCATCCAACCTATGGAGACTAATGTTCGGGAGATTGATGGTTTCGAGTGTTCAAAGGCTCTCCTATTGGCACTATGTAGGTTAAAGGGAGTGTTGTGAAGGTGGAGTGGCTAGAAATCTTGAAGAACTTGGAAAATATGTCAGATAAGCATTGGGTTAAAGTTGAGGTTATTAAAGTGGAGGATTCACCTGTTGAGGAAGAAAAGGAGGATAAAGAGGAGCCTCGAGAGGACCCTGTTCAGAATATTGATTCTAAAGTTGTGCCTCTTGATAATTGGGATGAGGTAAACATGGGCATGTTCTATAGGATGGATGAGGATGGAACTCGCAACTTTCTTTCACTGGTTAAATGGCTTTTTCTCTGAAGTTAAGGAGCTCAATGTTTAGATGAAGAATTAGCAAGATGTTTGTGTGGCACTAGTGCATAGTAACCAGAAGGAATGGGCGATTAAAGGTAAGGAAAAACCATGAATGTTATGCTTGATAAACTTGTTGTGGATGTTGATTGCCTTGGTAATACTCATGAGGAGAGGATTTCATCCTTGGAATTGGTGGTCCATAAGACTTTTGAAGAGAGATTTGTTAACATAGAGGATAGAATTAGCAATTTTTTTGATGATTTGAAGACTGTGGTGAACATTAGCAATAATTCTCTAAAATTGACTGCTAAGGGCCTCTCTATTTTAAATGAGAAAGCCTTGAAATGGACTGGTGAAACCCTAGAGCTGGGTGATATTGAGAAGTGATGTAGAGTAGGAAGGAAAACTTCAAAACAATTGTAATTGTATCATATTCAATCAATGCTTCTACCCTTAAAACCCTAACAAGGTATTATTTCACCATTCCTTCACAATCTTCTTGTAGCATATCAAACAGAGAAATCTAAGCATATCTTCCAAAATACTCCTCAAACCCACAAAACACTCATCATTTTAGAAAACCTTTATGGTAAACTTCAACATATCTGATTTGAGCACATGCTTGTTTCAAACCTTCTCCTCCTAAATTTGACTGCTACGCTGAAAATGGCCATAATTAGCCCTATTTTACACAGTGTCACCTAACCAAACACTCTTCCAATCACTAATCTCCATTGTAGGATCACTAACATGTTATTAATATCCAAAAACAATAACTTTTAACAAGAGGAATGCCCCCAAGGTCATCTAACCACAAAACCCTTATTTGGACTAGTTTCGAGAGGGTTTATTGACACTATGGTTTCCAAGTCTCCTCTCTAAAAACCAATTCTGAAAACACATCCCAATATTTCTACACATGCTCATCCAACCTTTACAAATCACTACCCAATATTTTCCCAACCAACCCTAACCTTTAGCCACCAAATTAGGCTAAAAATCAATGAAATATCAACTAGGGCATCATACAAAATATTTCAAACTACCTTCCCTGCTCTTAGAAACCACATGAAACAACATCCTAAATCTAATTATACCATTCCACCAAGCTATCACAAGTTTCACTAGGTGGAATGGCCTAAATGTCCATTTTATGCACTCAAACCCTCAAATAGGGTTTTACCAAACCATTTTTTAGTAAAATGCTCACAAAAACTTTAAAACTTGATTAAAACCAACCAAATAAAATCTAAGACGTGGTTAATTCATATCTCTACCATTTTCAATTCACTCTTGAACAAAACTCCTTAGTACAAACCCTTACAAAGGTCTGGAGCAGCAGATTTATAGTAAATTGCAAGGAAAACAATGATTTCTTATTGATTCAACTTCAAAAACAACATTCCAACCCTGCCTTGAGGTTTTTGTGGCCAATTTAAACTTTCCTAACCAAAAACCAATGGCTACAACTAACTTTTGAACTACTTGACCCTTCAACTTCCTATTTCTTACATTTTTGCAATTTTGCATATGACAACTTTTTGCAAGAATTACAAATTTTGACAACATTAACTCAACCAACCCAACATAGACTCAAAAAAATAGAATATGGTCTATTATGACCTTATTTCACCAAATAAGACTCAAATCACCCTAAAACCTATCATAAGACCTTATTTACAAAAATGGACTTGGTGCCCCTACACCATACACCTAGACTGAAAAGAACTCAAGTCCCTTGGAATTGAATTGCACCTTGTTCACACCATCCCTTTTATTTCCAAAAATCCTTTTCATCTGGTACTCCTTTCCAATGAGTTAGATATTGAATATTTGCATCATTCTTTACACTATTGAACTTTTTACCACCTAGACATTGCTCCAACTTTGTAAGTTGACTTGTTGTATGCCTTCTTATCTTTCCCTCATCTAAAACTGATTTAGAACTTGTTTGGACACTTGCAAACATACCTTTACCAAATTTTTCTTGAATTGCTCTCTGCTTTACTCTTGTTTCACACGTGAAATCACCTACATGTTCTTGCCATTCATCTTTACTCACTTCACCTTTTCCTTTTATCTCTTTCATTAGATTCTCTACCCCTATTACCACTATTTGATCAGGTTTACAAACCTTTGTACTAACAAAATTTGACTTCCCACTGACCTCTTTTGAAACCAAAGAACAAAGCATTGTTCCTATCATAATCTCAACATGTTTCTCCAACCCATCTTGCATTCCCACAATCAATTCATCTTTGACCTTCTCTTTATCTGGTTTGAAACCAACTCATCACCTTTTCTCATCAAAATTGAATCATTTCCCAAACTTCCTATCCTAGCATCTTCATTGTTAGTCATAGCTACAAACTCTTCATGTTTTTCTTCCTCAAGCTTTACAAACTCTTTCTTTCCCAGCATGATCACCTTTGTTTCCTTACCTTGTCCTTTATCATCCTCTACTAATGGAGTTAATGTAAAAGTGCTTCCATCTTTCTCAATTTGATAAGTATTGTTTCTTCCATCATAGATTGCATGTTTATCAAATTGCCATGGTCTTCCAAGCAACAAATGGCACACTTCCATGGGAAATACATCACAAAGAATCTTGTCCTTATATCCACCAATGTTAAACTCAACCCAAGCTTGCTCATTCACTAAAATAGATTGATTCTCATTCAGCCAAGACACTTTATAAGGTGTTTCATGAGGTATCTTTTCCAATTTCAATTTATCAATCATTTAATAAGACACCATATTATCAGTACTCCCTAAATCTATTACAACTTTACATACCTTTCCATTGCATTTGCAAGTTGTTCTAAATAGTGTCCTTTGAGTTGTCTTCTTCTCCTGGGATGCTTTGAGGATTTTTCTTCTAACCATCAAGGATTCTCCAAATTCTGGAGTAGCAAGCTGATTAGGAGAGTTAACACTTTCACAATCATCCTCTTGCACCAACTGAACTCTTTTATCACCACCAGTTGAAGTAGAAGCTTGCCTATCTGGACACTTCCATGCTTAATGGCCAAACTAATTGCAATGGTAACATTTTCCTAAAAATTAGCTTGAACCTCTACCTCCACCAAATCTTCCTCTAAAGCCTCTGAATCCACCTCTTTGATCAGCAACTTGGTCTTTACTTTTTCTTGCATCTTCTTGGTCTACACAGGACTGCCTTGTACCTCTTCCTCTACTAGTGTTGCCTCTACCTCTTCCTTGTCTTTCTTGTCTTCTTTTTATTTTATCTTCTGCCCTAGCAGCCAATTGAAAACATTCTTCAATTGATATAGGCATAGCCAAACTCAACTCATCCTGAATTTGAAATCTCAAGCCACACATATACCTTACTATCTTTTCATTTTCATCTTCAACATGACCAACCCTAATACTTAGTTTGTGAAATTATTTAGTGTAGTCCATGACATCCTTATCCTTTTACTTTAAACCTTGCAACTTCTTAAAAATTTGTATAGTATAATCACCTAGCAAGAATTGGCTTTTAATCTTTGACACCATCCTATCCCATGAACTAATTTTTGTTTTCCCCTTCTTTACTCTTTCCTCTTGAACATAATTCCACCATGTAAGAGTGGGACCTTTCAACTTAGTCTTAGCAAACTTTACCTTTTGTTCTTCAGCAACCTCCTTATATTTGAAGTAGTTATCCAGTGCATCTATCCAATCCAATACCTCTTTGGCATCCAACTTTCCACTGTACGTTGGCACATCTATTTTTCACCAAAAGCATCTCATCTAACATCCTTGAGCATTTTCACCATCCTCCTCTTATCAGGGTCCAACTCATCATCTTGGACTCTACCTAGAGGGTTTTCATTCTCACCCTCTTCCTCTCCCTCTCAGTCACTTTCCTCTTCAATGGCCTTTCCTCTTCTTTTCTTTGTCTCTAATGTTGAAAATTTGGCTAAGATTGCTTCTTGTGACTCTTTCAACAACTTAATCTCTCTTGCAAGTACTACACTACCTTTATGAGGCATCTTGTCCTTCAACTTTCAACCTTTCTCTTCTTCAATCTTTAACTTTTCACCTTCAAAAGATCTAACACCTATGCTCTGATACCACTTGATGCAGAGTAGGGAGGAAAACTTCAAAACAATCACAATTGAATTAGATTCAATCAATCATTCTTCTCTTAAAACCCTAACATGGTATTATTTCACCACTCCACAATCTTCTTGTAACATATCAAACAAAGAAATCTAAGCATATCTTCCAAAATACTCCTCAACCCCACAAACCACTCATCATTTTAGACACCCTTTATGGAAAATTTCAACATATTTGATTTGAGCACATGCTTGTTTTAGACCTCCTAAATTTGACTGCTACTCTAAAAATGGCCATAATTAGCCCTGTTTTACACATCACCCAACCAAACACTCTTCCAATCACTAATCTCCATTCCAAGATCACTAACAGGTTACCAATAGCCAAAAACAACAACTTTTAACAAGAGGAATTCCCCCAAGGTCATCTAACCACAAAACCCTTATTTGGACTAGTTTCAAGAGGGTTTATTGACACTATGGTTTCCAAGTCTCCTCTCTGCAAACCAACACTAAAAACACATCCCAATAGGTCTGCACATGCTCATCCAACTTTTACAAAGCACTTAAAAAGAGTTTCCCAACCAACCCTAACCTTTAGCCACCAAATTAGGCCAAAAATCAATGGAATATCAACTAGGGCATCATACAAAAATTTCCAAACTGCCTTCCCTACTCTTAGAAACCACATGAAACAACATCCTAAATCTAATTATGCCATTCCACTAGTCTATCACAATTTTCACCAAGTGGAATGTCCTAAATGTCCATTTTATGCACTCAAACCCCCAAACAAGGTTTTACCAAACTATTTTCAATAAAGTGCTCACAAAAACTTTAAAACTTGAGGAAAACCAACCAAATCAAATCCAAGATGTGGTTAATTCATATCTCTACCAGTTTCAATGCACTCTTGAACAAAAATCCTCAGTACGGACCCATACAAAGGTCTGGAGCAGCACATTTGCAGTAAATTGCAAGGAAAATAGTGATTTCTTATTGATTCAACTTCAAAAACAACATTCCAACCCTACCTCGAGGTTTGTTTGGCTAATTTAAAGTTTCCTAACCAAAAACCAACAGCTACAACTAAATTTTGAACTACTTGACCCTTCAACTTCATATTTCTTGCATTTTTGCAAGTTTGCATATGACAACTTTTTGTAAGAATTATAAATTTTGACAACATTAACTCAACCGACCCAACATAGACTCAAAACATTAGAAGATGGTCTATTATGAACTTATTTCACCAAATAAGACTCAAATCACCCTAAAACGTATCATAAGACCTTATTTACAAAAATGGACTTGGTGCCCCTACACCAAGAAGGCTATGGAGGATGTGAATCTAGTGGAGAAGAATGAAAATCTTGCTCCAGTTGTGGAAAAGGATGTGGATGTTGGCCAGTGTTTGAAAATGAGGAGAAAGACCAAGAAGAGGGTTGCTATTTCGTTTGAGGAGCTCAAGGATGTTATGGAGATGCACAAAGGGATCATTGAGGAAAATTTGGCCTTGATTAATTTTCTGGAAAAAAATGTTGTAGTTGTGTTGTTTCTTTTGCTTGATTAGCCTTGTTGCTAATGTTTTTTTTTTTTGGTTCTTGACAGATCTCATTGTTAATTTTTGTTGTTAGCATTTTGGTTTTTTTAGGTTGTGGGCTCTATAGGTTTAGTCTTTCTTGTAGCTTTTTTCCTTTGTAAAGGGTTTCGGAGTCCCTTCAAAACCTACTTTTCCTTATCATAAACACATATGCCATTTGAAAACAAGAGAAAATTTGAGGGTCATAACATGTGATTATTAATGTTGATAAACAAGGGGTAATTTTAAGAGTGAAAATCAATTTTAATAATGGTATAATTTACATATAGCAATAATACTTTGAAAAAAAAAAATTAAATAATAAAAAATAATACTATTTTTTTCATTTTATATTCAAAATTCATAAATATTAAAAATATTTTTTTATAAAATTTTTAATTTTATAAAATAAATTATATAAATAAGTTAAAGGATTCTTAGTTTATTGGTAAAATTGAATAGTTTTGAATGGGTCTATTAGGAATAAGTTTTAGTTAGCATAAGTCTACCAACAACTATAAAGGATGAAACAAAGATTCAACAAAAGTCAACTTTTATGGAGTTGATATCTCACTATCCTTAGGAGTTGATATCTCACTATCCTTAGCTCTTAGCCGAAGAGGTATCAACTTAGACTCAACCAACTTTGGTTCCATGGATACCCCTCAATCTATAACTCTTAGTCAAAAAGGTGTTAGCTTACACTCATCATCTCCGACTGGTCTAATTTTTATATATTATTCTCAACAAAAAATATAAAAATTACAAATAAATTTATTAAAAATATACTAGTAAACAAAAACAAAAGTTATAAAAAATTTAATACCATATTTTATATATGCACATTTCTAATATATGAAATGTTAATACCAAAATCTCTACACAATATTCTATCATAAATATTACTAGCACTTGCACCTAAAGGAGGTTTAAGGATTATGCTGATAGAAAATTATATGTATGTTAATATGTTAGAGAGTATGTGTTTGTGCATGGATGCGCTGTAAATTCTAGTTGCATGTGGCTGAATTAAACAATTAGTAATAAGTGCTAAATAATGGAATGAAATAAACTTAGACAAATCTAGATTTTTTCCTTAAAGAAATTAAGTATTTTCTTATTATGAAATATATTTAAAACATAAAGCAATGCAAATGAAAAAAGAAAGTTGCCATCAAATTGACAAAAAACACTTCAAATGAAAATAGAATGTTCCCATTCACTTGTCAAATCAATATTTATCTGAATTTTATGTGATAAGTGAGATTTTGGATACTTTTATATGATATTTCTAGGATTTTATCATTAAACAGTAGATAGTTTACCATTAAACATCAGCTGAAACTTGTTTTCCATCAACTCAACAGTGATTTACAGGAACTGAAACTTGTTTTCCATCAACTCAACAGTAGTTTGCAAACATGAGACTTGTTTCAGACTCAAATCTCACTAATAACATAAACTATAAAAATATCATATCTTTAATCTAAAACTTTTGTTTAATAATAAAGTAAAAAAAATCACCTACTGATGCAACTGGTAAAATTTGAATCAGGGATTTGTCTCGCCCTAGCTTGTCTTAGGTACCCAAGGTAAGGGTTGTTGGGCCGCTGGGCAGGGTTGCGGGGACACCCCTTTAGTATAAAAAAATAAAAAAATCAGACTCATGGTTTCTCTCATGATTCAAAGGACAAAAATCAGAAAAAGGGCAAAAAAAAATTAAAAATTAAAATGCTGAGAGATGCGTAACTGGCCACACTTCGATATTCTTGAGCTACAACTACTACGTCGAAGGTTGGTGTAGAAGCCAACAAATGTTTTGTTTACGCCCGCGCATAAATGTGAGGGCAGCGTAAGCGTTACAATAATACATATTACCTACTTATATTTAGGCATACTCTGTGGAGTTAAATTTGCGCCTCACTACGGTAACAGAAGTTGCTGACAGGTATATTACGCACGCTCTTTCAAATTTGGACGTGAAATTTGTTATCCCGATTAGTATGAAATCGATAATTCTAAGAAGAGAGAGCGATCGGAGTAAATGGTGTCGTATGTGTTTGGTAATTCGGAGAGGTTAGTTGGCATGTTTGGACTAAGCAAACGTCTTGCCAAATGAAGACCGAACGTCGCTCAAAGTAGATAAAAATGGCGTTTATTGTTGCTGCAGACAATGATTTCTAACATCTCGAAAACCTCATTCAATACACACATATTTACTATTCATATCACCCATAACTAACTCATGCCTTAAATTATGCACACAGCAAGCTGACGAGAATTAATGGAGAATAAATAACCAAGCAAGCTATTTTTCGTTTGTAACGACCATATTTTTAGCCTACGCCAGAATAACTTTTAGTAGAAGAAAAAGCTTGTAACGGCTGGGTACCCACCCGCAGCTACGATGCACAAGCAAATTCATACCAAATTCATGTCGCGCTCGCTCTTCACAGAATTTAACTGTATTTGAAATGGCAGAAGCTTGAGCAGGAGCTTCATTATTTTATTGCCTTGAGCCCTCACAGTCTCTGCGGGTAGTAATGGTTGTCATGTTTTATTTCTAAAAGCATGGTGGGGCCCTGAGTTTGATGTACGAGCTTCCTGATGGAAGATGAAGAATTATTTTAAAATGGCATACCGGCCATATCCTGCCAAGTACACGTCCTTTTCTTTCCCTGAAACCATATCGTGTGAATTGATGAAAAGAGACGTGCCATCACAGATGGGTATTGTTAACCTAATTACTTGGTACCCATTACATAACATAACAAGTACAGCAGCTCTATTTATATTGTTTTCTATCAACGGTTGCTTATCTTGTGGCCAATTGTAGACGGGTCCATGCCTTTTTTTTGACAAGGGAGGCCTGTATTTCGTCACCTGTGTTGAAATGTTTGTGGGAGCCTTTGTCATTTGTTGCCCAACCTTACACGTAACTGTGGAATAAAATCCCTTCTCTACAGCGTTCACCCATTGAGAAAATGCATCGATTTGTTTTGTTTTTACAGAGGTTTTTGTTACCTAGGACTAGTACTAATCATTGCTTTTGGAATATAGCTATTATGTAAACGGTTTCAATCCAGCTTCTTGAAGAAGATCAGTTCGGAGAATTTTAGACATTTGCAGAAAATGGAAAGCAATACTGGTTGCTCTGATATTGAAGCAAAAGAAGAATGTTTGGAGTCCAAAATGTGCCAGAGGGGTCACTGGAGACCAGCTGAAGATGAGAAACTTAGAGAGCTTGTGCAACAATATGGTCCCCAAAACTGGAACGCTATTGCAGACAAACTCCATGGAAGATCAGGTATGATTATTAAGTTCCTTGTTCATATGTTTATTGTGGGTTCTTTCCATGACTTCATTGCGGCTCGTTTATGACAAGAAAGAAAACCCATGTAGAAATTCATGCGTATTTCTAAAGGATTGTATTGATAAAGTAGACCAACATACCATTGTACACACAGTTAAATCATAATCATACAGATACACAAATATAATGAAATTGTAAGAGCAGCTATTCTGGCAAGGTATATTGCCCAGTGTAAATATAGTTTGTAGGCCGATATATCGATCTGCTTCAGCATGGATTACGTTTGGGCTAATTTGATGTAATTTGATGTAATAGTTGGAATGAGTTTTCCAGAATCCAAAAGCTTGGAACAATAATTTGATGTATTCGACAAACCCTAAATAGAGAGTGAAATAATGGAAAGATAAAAAACACTCTCTTTTTTTCCCTAGATTACTTATTTGGTTCGTACTTTACAAAGCTTAATGATCTGCATAGATAGCTTTGCTTATAGGATTTTGGGTTTGCCTCGATTTCTTTCTAGATAGATTTGATGATTCAGTTGCAGAAACAGAAAAGTTTTGATCTTGGAGGTCTGGTGTGTTCGTTACTAAATCAATCTGTGTTTTTGAATCGATTCTGATTTCTTCGTTTGTGCAGGGAAGAGCTGTAGGTTGAGATGGTATAATCAGCTGGATCCACGCATTAACCGCAGGCCTTTCACAGAAGAAGAGGAGGAGAAGCTTGTGGCAGCACACCGAATACACGGAAACAAATGGGCCATGATCGCCCGGCTCTTTCCAGGTAGAACAGACAACGCTGTAAAGAACCACTGGCATGTTATCATGGCCAGAAAATTTAGAGAACGGTCTCGTATCTATGGCAAACGAAAGCTATGCTATTCTCTCAGAAAGGTAACTTCAACTGCCGATCATCGTCTCCACATTGGACATGCTTCTCACAATGCTTTTGTAGACAGATATTGTAGAAGAAAATATCAGGGGCTTATCATTAATTCATCTATTGAAACCAATTACAATCGGCAGACCACAGACCCAATTTTGCACATCAATTCACGAGGTAGGTGTTCATATGACATTTTTACTTTTTTTGGAGGGTTTCAGTTAGGAATTAGTTTGGCTAATATAGACTTTACCATCAGGTAACATTCCATCTGTCGAAGGAGAGGATTACAGCAATAGGAGTATGAGTAAACATAATACTCAATTTAGGAAACAGTTTAAAGAACTTTGGTCTCCACAATCCACCATGAAAACAACTTCGTCATCATCAGCTTCTAAATTGCCTACAATCTTCTCTAGTGCAGTCATTCCAACGCCAACAGATTTGTCCCAGTGTGAGAGGCTCAGTTATGTTTGGAAACAACGAGATGTAGCTGGTTCAGATACACAACATAAATTGCCACAGGTTTATAATCATCATAGACTAACACATTCGCATAGAAACACAGGTGAAGATCCATCAGAAGGTGAAGAAGAAGAGAACACTTCACAGGTTATCAAATTTACCGGTGGTAACTGCCACAATCTTGCTATTGGTCGAATGAGTATAAACTATACTGAGAATTCTAATTGCACAACCCCAGGGAAAGAGGAATTTGTACCATTCCATCAGTCTTGTGGCAAAATAAATGAGAAGCCCATCGATGATCAAGGACCAGTAGCTCTTCAGATGAAATATGCAGATTTAACATTGAGCATAATAGATGTTGATCCTTCGTGCTCTGATTCCATTGACAAAGCACTCGAGGAGGGACAGTTGAAGGACAGAGCTAACGTTCCCTTCATCGATTTCTTAGGAGTGGGAACTTCTTAGTTCGACTAGAAGCATTAATGCAAACGTTCTCAAAAGACTTGTTTATAATTTATTTTGTCAGCAACCTTAACTTATAACACAATCTGGTAATTGTAACCCATAACATACAACATAAGTAATTGCCTTATCAAAAGTATTATTCCTAGCGAGGGAATTGTTTGGTAAATGGCATCAATTGACATCTGATTTTCCCGAAGGAGAAATTCAAGATGGAAAACATTTACATGTTACACTCTTCTCCAATAAATATCTCTAGTGTATAGAATACATGTATACCCACTTACTAGTGAAAGAAGTGGGAAGTTTTTTTTTTAATGTCTTACATTTAGGTGATGTAATTATAATGAGTTACAACTAAGATTTTAAGATATCATCCAATGATGATGTTTATAGAAAGGGTAAAGAAAATTAGTTATTTTGATTCTATTATCTTTAGTTTATTTATTTATTTTAGTATGAATGCAAAGCATAAAAAATATGTGCATCATTATTATTTTAAATTAGAAATAAGTTGACTATAATTTTTAGTATGAATGTAAAGCATAAAAAATATTTTAAACAATTATGTCATTATTATCTTAAATTAGGAATAAAAATAGAAGAGAAAATGACTCTATTTTAGCATATGAGAAAGGATTGAGGAGTTGACATAATTTAAGAGGAAGTATTATGATTCTACGTTTTCTTTATGCTTTATATACACATGCATGCCTTCTATTATTTTGTCTCATGCTATTGAATGTATATATATGGCCATGGTGCTATTTGTCCACTAGGCTAGTATTGTTTATGGTGACAACAATAACCTCTAATACTATAGTAGCATCCTTTGCAACTTTTCTAGTGTCTTCTATAACTTAAATAATTTCTATTAGGATCTTGTAAATCCATTCCTACCCTAAAGCTACTTGTTGGATTGGGACGGTGCCTTATCAACGTTTAGGGATTTGTCTATTCTAAAATAATAAATTTGATTTAAAAGAATGTATAAAATTTTCCTTTGGAAAGTTCATAAATGAATTCTAGGTGAAGACAAGTGTGTTCAACTATAGTAATGAGGTTCAAATATGAAAATGGGCACTTTCTAATGCTCTTGGTAAATTTGGTGTTTGTGTGCTTCTATGTGTTACATTGCACTCATTGCCTTAATTTCATTAGTTATTAACCACTAATTGCTAGTCAATGATTATTTGGGTGTGGTTCAATGATAAACATACAAATTGAAGTGGAGATATCATAAGTCAAAATGAAAAAATCAACTTTTGAACATTGTGGGTGTGACCATGGAGGAGGTAGTGTCTAGAGTGGTGAGATCATAGGGACTAGCAAGGGAAAAGGTGATTAAGTGTGGAATAGTTTAAATATGCACCAAATATTCAAGAATAGTCCATGTGATTCTTTTCAATCAAGGGCACTAAAAATAAGTTCTAAACAAGAACAAAAATCCTTGATTGGACACTTTTTATCTTTGTATTTTGTGCCCACTTTAGGGAACATGTGAGTTACAATGAATCAATTGTGATAACTAAAATAAAACTTATATTTTTATGCATGATAAAAAAATATGTTTTCTTATATGATGTTGTTTCACGTGTCTATTTAACTGTATAAACGCAATAATCACTCATTGTAAATATGCTTAAAAATCAATTACGTAAATTTCAAAGAAAATTAGTTTTTTATTAATTCTAAAAGGGAGTCAGTCATGAAGATCTGAGAAAATTGGAGTCAATAAAACCCCTTATAATAGCTCCTTCACATTCTACCAAAAATTAAAGTAAATTTTGTAGATAGCAATAGATTTCACCATTAAAGTTCATATGTGTGAACCCCCAATTCATATATAGCCATTTTAACGACTTGGAATTTTTATCATAGATCTCCATTAGTTATAACAAATCAAATATTGTCATAGAAAGTCTTCAAAAAATTGAAAGGCATATTAGAAACTATGGTGCAATTATTAGACAACTACTTCACTCTCAAGAGAGTCTATTTTAAGAAGTGATTAGAAGCCAAAGAAACCAAGCAATACCACCTTCTTATAGGGGAGAAGAGAAAGGAAGAGATAGAAAGTAATTAAGGCCACCTATTTACTAGGGAGAAGTGAAAGACAATACCTATCACCCTTGAAATGTAAAGTGTGCCCTAGCTCCTTGACATTAGAGAACATCAAGTAATCGAAGGCTTTGGTATCATCAATGTAGAAGTCATGCAAGGGGACAGTGTAAACAAAGAAATGAGGTGTATAATAAATCTAAATCTCATCATTCTCCTCACTAGATTTGGGTCAAAAAATTTGTGGATGTATCAAATCTAGTTGTTGATAAGGCCACTCCTCTAATATCAAAAAAAAATGAAGTGTAAATTATGGATGATTTTTTCCTCCCTCATATTCTAGATCTATCTCAAAAAGAAGTCATTGGTAAGATCTAGAACTTGAGTACTAGCAAGGAAGAGTTATTTTCATGGGAAAATGAGCACTAGGATTTTATTGAAGATCTCCTTTTTGCTGAAAAATCCAAGGGTTTTTTCTTTGCGATATTTTCTAATAAGGAATTTATGGATTTAATTCTTGAGAATAATTTGTGGTTCTTGAGAAAAATTGGAATTGAATTTTGATACTTTTACTGCTAACGCAAATTTTGTTCCTTTTTGGGTAAAACTACATAATTTTCCTCTGGAATACATGGATACTAAAACTATCAATATCATGGATGATAATATAGGGTTCTTCCTTAAACATGATATGATAAAATTATGTGATCTAGATTTTCTAGTTTGTTTTTGTCTAGCCCTTAGCACTACCTATTTTCTTCTTGAATCCATAACCCTAAAATGTTCTAAGGGTTTTTGGAAACAAATTATATTTCTTATGAAGATCCAGACTCTTTGTGCTTTTCATGTCTTAGTTATGGACATCTAGCTCAAGATTTCACGTTCTGCTCTCCTTCATCATCTAATAAGGTGGCTTGTGAGGATCTAGAATTTTTTGTTAACCCTCCCCAATCAAAAGACCCACTCAATGTGAGTTTAGCATTGGATCCCCAATTTGAGGATCTTGTTGTTAACATGGCCAAATTTGATCATCTTTCTTTGGATAAGGACATTGAGTATGAGGAAAAATCCCCTTATTTGGAGCTTTTTGAGAATATGAATCACCCAAATGAAATGATCCCTGCTATGGGGGATAAGGAAAATTTGGTAGAGGCCATACCTTCTCCCCCTCCAACTAGTGACTTTCCAAAAAATGACCCCCAACAAGGAGAGATTCTACAAGAGGGAGAGGTCCTTCCTTCAAGTCCAATAAATTTACCTTTAATTTCCTAGGAGGTTGGGGATGATATAGTACCTGAGAGCACTAAAAATATTGAGGCAATGAAAAATGAAATCCTTTTAAAATTTGGTTCAGATATTTTTCATGAAATAGTAGAAGACATGTTGGGAGAGGATGAGAATGGGGTTCTTTTAAGGCCATTGCCAATTTCTCATACCCCCTATTTGAAAGAAAAGGAAAAGACCACACCACTTTCCAAAAAGGAGAGGAAGCTTAAACCTAAGAAGACATAGGAAGAAATTCAAGTGGGAATCCAATCAACCTTGGATAGATGTTTGACATCCAGGAGAACATGTGGCTCACCTAAGAGCCATTGAGGATCCTTTCATGAAATGTTAGGGGATTGAATTTCCCTAACAAGAGACACTTGGTTAATCGTCGAATTGATTCCTCAAGCATGGACATTGTTCTACTTCAAGAAACAAAATTTTCTAATTAACAAGCTTTAGATATTTTCTAAAAATATAGGAAATGGTAGTTTCTCCACTCTTCTGCATTTGGGGCCTTTGATGGGTTAGCTTTCTTGTGGAATCTAAACAAAATTTCACTAAAAATGACTGTGGATGACTCTAAATAGATGCTACTCAAAATTTCTTCATCTTTTTCTAACTTTTAGCTCTTTAATATTTATGGGCCAAACTCAATCGTCAAAAGAAATATTTGTGGAATATTTTAAGCATGTTGCTTGATAACCTAAAGGAAGAAAGGGTGATTGTTAGAGGGGAATTCAATGCTTTACCAATTAATTATGGAAGATAAATATAGGGGCATTATCCCACCCTCAAAAACCATGGCTGATTTCAATACCTTTGTAAATGACAATGCTTTGCTAGATAGCCCACCTATGAATGGAAATTTTACTTGGAAAAACATAAGAAAAACTTCCTCCTTATTTTTGAAAGATTGGATAGATTTCACTTCTCTTTTGAATGGTTTTCCAAAAAGGATGTCTTTTTTAAATCAATTATCTCTTATTCTAGTTCTGATCACTTTCCTATCGTAGTATATTTTAAGAATAATCTGAGGATCAGATCCTTCAATTCTTCTTTCAAATTTTAGGTCACGTGATTCCACAATATGAAATTTATTCATTTCCTCAAATCCTGATTTTATTTGACTCCATTTTTGTTTGGTTCCAGGATGTATCAAATTTTTAATAAGATTCAGTTTGTTAAATAAAAAATTCAACAATAGAATAGGGAGGATTTTGGAAATTTCACCACAAAACTTACTTGCAAAGTCAGTTGGAACAATTAAATGAGTTTGTTATCCAAAATGGAATGAGCAAGAAATCTTTTGATAAGATGTCTTCTTTATAGAAGGTTCTCAAAGAAATTTTGGGAAGAGAATAAATTTGTTGGAGAAAAAAGTCTAGGAAACTTGGCTATGAGAGGGGGATAGGAATTCCAAATTCTTTCACTCTTCCACTACTGTTAAAAGATTAAAAAAATCTCATTCATAGTATAAAAGATACCAATGGTCAAATGATTTTTGATATTGCTAACATCCAAAGAGAAGGGGTTATGTTTTTAATTAATTTTCTTTCCATAAAAAAATATTAATGTAATGCTCACTCTTTGTTGCAAGAATTGAATGATTGAAGGTGTTGTCATTGATGTCAACCGGTCAACTAGTTATCAACTAGTTGTTGTTGGTTGTATATGTCAAGGATATTGAGAAAATTGTAATGAAGATATGTTACAAGTGTTTGGTGGTTGCTCTGAGTTTTGGTCCAGATTTGCTCCTATGGTTGTGTAGTTCAGACATGTTGTTTATGGTTGTTAGAAGATGCTATATCCAAATTTTTGGTTGTTGATTTGTTGTACAGTGCAAGTTGTGTTTACCAGTTATGAACTATGGTTTTCTATGTTTCTAGTTGAGGTATGGAAGAAATGTTGTTGTCCATATTTCTCTTTGATGAATTCTTATGACTTGCAATTCTAGAGTTGAGTTTCCCTGATTCTATTGAAGATAATTTTGATATCTAGAAGATTTGTGCTTAATGGTTCTATGTGTTTTACACTAGTTTGGTCGACGTTGTGTGAAATACTAATTTCGAGGATGATTAAGCATGTGTTTGGGTTTCCCTCATTCTAATTCCACCCTAGGATGTTTTTGCACTGACCTAATTTGAATTTGAATTTGGATGGTTGACTTTGGATATGTTTCAAAGTTGAAGATGGTATAAATACAAGATGAGTTAGTGGTAAAGTATACAAGAGCAAAGAAGAGTGATAAGAGAAAAGAGGAAGTTCAATTAGATGTGACATTGATTCTATTCGGTGAGTGTGTGTGATGCGAGTGTGGCAGATTAGTGTGAAGCTTAATGCTGAGTTTTGGGACGTAGTGAGCAGAAGGTGAACTTTATCATTCATGCAAGCAGATTGAGTGATTATGGTGGAATCCTTTGTTGCATTGGTATTGTAGTCTCTCTATAACAATTCTTCTTTTTCTTCTTTGTATCTCTGTGGTAGTGAGCCCTCTGGGTTGTTAGCCCGGTTAGATAGTGAGTCCTTGTTTTGTGTAGTGAGCCTTATTTCTAGTAGTGAGCCTCTTGTAATCATTTTTGATACTATCTATAGTGTGAGTTAATTCTCACTGTGGTTTTTCCCTCATTGGGTTTTCTGCGTAAATCTGGTGTTATTGTGTTTATGTGTTTGATTTGAGTTTTTGCATTGGTATTTGATGATTAATCATTTAAGAAGTATTAAGTAATAGTTCTAGTGATTGAATTAAAGGTTTAATTCTGTGACAACTGATTCCACCCCCCCCCCTCAATTGTCCTATTCAACAATTGGTATCAGAGTGTGTTTCCTTGGTGAAGATCTTAACCGCTTGAGGAAGGTTTGGGATGGCTAGCAAAATGATTTATGGTTATCCAAGGTTGGATGGAACTAATTATGGTATCTAGAAAGTATTGATGGAAGAATATCTAGAGTATTGTGGATATGATGTGGAGAAAGCTTACAAAAATCCTTATACTCCTACTAATAGTTTGAGTATTCCTGAATAGATCAAAGCACATGAAGCAAACAATAAGGCGAAGTATATCTTGAAGAATAGTCCAGTACATTCTGAGTTGATTATAGTTCAAAATTTGAAGACTACTAAGGAATTTTGGGATGCCTTGGAAAGAGCGCATGATGGTGATGAAAGAGTTAAAGAAGCAAAACTACAAAACTTGGAGACACAGCTTGATCTTCTTACATATGACTGAAGATGAGAATGTTAAAGCTTATGTACAGAGATTGGATGAGATAGTGACCAGAATGCAAGGACTCAGTGCTACTATAGATGAAATCAGGATTGTAAAGAAGACTCTTAGAACTCTTCTTGATGCTTACAATGAGAAGGTGAGTGCTATTGAGAAAACTATAAATTATAAGACCTACACTAAGGATCTTTTGTTAGGATTTTTGGCATCTCATGAGATGAGAAAGTTGAGTTTAAGGAATGGATGCAAATCAAAGACTACTTTTAAAGCTACAAAAGTTGAAGATCTGAATGAAGAAAAATTAGGTGAAATAGAAGCTAACTTTGTAAGAAGGATGAGGAAAGGCTTCGGTAAGTATGAAGGTAAGTTTCCCTTTAAATTTTTTAGTTGTGGAGAAACAGGTCATTATGTTGCAAAGTGTTTGAAAAGAGCCAAAAGGAATAAACAAATATATGAGAAAGAAAAGAAAGGAAAGAAGATTAATAGAGCTTACTATGTGAATGAGAATGCTAGTATATCTTATAAGGATTCAGCATTGATGACAATGAATGTTTTTTCTTAAGTAGTGATTGAGGATGAACCTACTTCTGCTAATTCTAAAAAATAGGTAAAGGAAATCCCTCCAAAGAAGGAGAAAAATGAAGGTACAGTTATCTCTGCCCCACATGCTAAACAAGAGAAAAACTACTAGGTAGTTGATAGTGGTTGTTCACATCACATGACTGGTGATAAGAGTAATTTTTTAAGCTTGAAAAATATGATGGAGGCTTGGCTATAATGTTTGGAGATTATATTGGTGCTAAAATCTATGAGATAGGTTCAATGAGTTTTGATGGAAAACATCAAACTGACGATGTCTACTATGTTAAGGGTTTAAGGCATAATCTTTTGAGTGTTGGTCAGATGTGTAGAAAAGGATATGATCTTGTGTTTAAGGATGCGAGATGTGAGATCTGGAAAGGATCTGGAACATGATTGCTAAAGGAAAGAAATCTAAAGGGAATATTTATCAACTTAAGGGTGTTGATGGACGATGCTTTATGACTCAAATTAATGACAGTTGGTTATGGAATAGGAGAATGTGTCACATTAATTTTGATAACTTGGGAAAGATCAGTGTTGTTCAAGCTATGAGAGATTTACTAAGAATTACAAAGCTTGCTAATGCTATTTGTAGGAATTGTCAGTTTGGAAAGCAAGCAAGAAATAATTACAGATCAAAGGAACAGTCTACTATCAGACTACTGGGTTTAGTTCATATAGATCTTTGTGTTCCTACAAAAGTGATAAGCTTACATGGTGAAAGGTACTTTATGCTTTTAATTGATGATTATTCTAGATATACGTGGGTTGCATTTCTTAGAGAGAAATTAGATACATTAGATAGATTTAAGACATTCAAAGCTATGGTTGAAAATGAAGAGAACTTGAAGATAAAATGCTTAAGGTCTGACAGAGGTGGAGAATTCAACTCTCATGAGTTTAATATGTTTTATGAAGTGCATGGAATAAAGAGACAGTTATCTACTTTAAGAACTCCTCAGCAGAATGAAGTTGTTGAAAGGAAAAATACAACAATTTAAGAAGTTGCTACATCAATGAGTACTGAGGCTGGGTTACAGGAAGTTTACTAGAAAGAAGCTATTCATACTACTATTTATGTATTCAATCGAGTTCAAGCAAGAGAAAACAGTACAAAGACTCCCTATGAGCTATGGCGTGGAAGAATACCTACTATTAAGTATTTTAAGGTATTCGGAAGAAAATGTTATATCAAAAGAGATGAAACTTTGGGTAAGTTTGATGCAAGAAGTGATGAAGGAATTTTCCTTGGATACTCTACTAAAAGAAAGGCATGCAGATGTTTCAATAAAAGACTACGGAAGATTGTAGAAATTTCAAATGTCAAGGTTGATGAGACGGTGAAGAATTCTATTGACATTAATGGATATGAATCTGATGAGCCTGATCGTGTAAGAATTGAAGAGATTGTGGAAGAACAGGAAAAAGAAGAGCAAGAGAAGTAGGATGAATAGAATGAAAGAGAAGAAGGTGCTTCAGTGATGTCCCCTAAGACGCCTAGATATGCACAGAAGAACCATTCAGAAGATCAAATCATTAGAGACAAGACAAAAGGTGTATTAACTAGAAGCAAAGCTATTGCTGAAGTGAATCTATGTTTACTGAAGACTGTAAGTGAAGCTTGTGAATATGAACATTGGAAGGAAGCAATGAAAGAAGAGCTTATGCAGATTTATAAGAATCAAACTTGGGAATTGGTCCTAAGGCCAGTAGACAAAAAAATCATTGGATCAAAGTGGGTATTCATAAATAAGTTGAATGAGAATGGAGAAGTGGTTAGAAACAAAGTGAGGCCTGTGTGTAAGGGTTACTCACAAGTAGACGGTATAGATTTTTAGGAAACCTTTGCTCCAGTAGCAAGAATGGAAGCTATAAGGATGTTCTTGGAAGTTTTTTTTCATAAAGACTTAAGGTTTATCAGATGGATGTCAAGCTAGCATTTTTGAATGGTGAGCTAGAAGAAGAAGTTTATATGGAACAACCAGAAGGATTTCATTTGATAGATCAATAGGATATGGTGTGCAGATTGAAGAAAGCTTGATATGGATTGAAGCAAGCTCCTAAAGCTTGGTATGCAAGATCGGATAAGTATTTGATTCAGCAAGGTTTTAACAAAGGTATGGCGGATAGTAATCTATACATTAAGATTGAAAATGAAAAAATCTTGATTGTAGTAGTGTATGTTGATGACATTATCTTTGGAGAAAATGAGAATATGTGTAAGATGTTTGTGGAAGAGATGTAGAAAGAATTTGAAATGTTTATGTTTGGGGAGATGAATTTCTTTCTTGGACTATAGATTAATCAAATAGAGAAAGGAATTTTTGTTTCACAGTCTAAGTATGTGAGAGAGATGTTGAAGAAGTTTGGGATGGATGGTTCCAAACTAGTAAGTACTCCTATGGTGACTCATTGAAAATTGGGTAAAGATGATGATTCACCTAAGGTTGATCAGAGCAAGTACAGATCTATGATTGGTGGACTACTATATTTGACTACTACTAGACTAAATATTATGCATGTTGTATGTCTTGTGGCTAGATTTTAAGAAGATCCTAAGGAAACGCATGTTGTTGATGTTAAAAGAATATTCAAATATTTGAATGGCACTCTAGATTATGGATTATGGTATCCTAAAGATATTTAATTTACACTTAGTGCATATACAGATGTAGATTGGGTTGGATGTGTAGATGACAAAAAAAAGTACAAGTGGTGGTGCATTCTTTCTTGGATGCAAATTGGTGGCATGGTCAAGTAAAAAGCAAGATTCGGTCTCCTTTTCTACTATTGAAGCTAAGTATATTGTTGTTGCATCTTGTTGTACACAAGTTCTATGGATGAAACGGACAATGAAATGCATCACAGTGGTATATGATGATCTGATTTCTATTTTTGTGATAATACAAGTGCAATTAACATTTCAAAGAATTTGGTGATGCACTCGAGGTTGAAGCATATATCTATCAAGTATCATTTATTAAGAGAGAAGGTCATGGAGAATGAAGTAAAGCTTGAGTATGTTCCAACAAAGGATTAGATTGCTAATATTTTCACAAAGGCTCTTCTTAAAGATACTTTTGAGTATCTCTGAGAGAAGTTAGGGGTTATTTCCCCTCCTTTCTTGAACTAGATGCATATGGAGATGCATTAGTTTAGTGGATCCATGGATCTATCCTTCTTCTGGAATGATGTTTTAGTGGCTATCTCTCAAGGGGAGCAGGTAGTATCAGGTGTTGTCATTATGTGTATTCTATTTTTCATGTTAAAGGAGAAATCAATGTAAAATATTCTTTTTCCTTTGCCATTGATGTCAAAGGGGGAGAAGAAGCATCTGAAAAAAAAAATTGAAAAAAAAGAGGAAGAATAGGAGAAGAAGCATGTGAAAGGAAAGGAAGTGTATAAGAGATTATCTACTAAGGGGGAGAAATAGAAAAGTGTATTCAGAGCTAGTATGTTGTCTTTGATGGTTTTTCACATCATGTGTTGTCATCAATGACAAAGGGGGAGATTGTTGCAAGAATGGAAAGATTGAAGGTGTTGTCATTGATGTCAATCGGTGAACTGGTTATCAACTAGTTGCTATTGGTTGTATATGTTGAGGATATTGAGAGAATTGTAATGAAGATATGTTACAAGTGTTCAATGGTTGCTCCGAGTTTTGGTTTGTATTTGCTCCTATGGTTGTGTGATTCAGACATGTTGTTCATGGTTGTTAGAAGATACTATATCCATATTTTTGGTTGTTGATTTTTTGTATAGTGCAAGTTGTGTTCACCAATTGTGAAATGTGGTTTTATGTGTTTTTGGTTGAGGTCTAGGAGAAATGTTGTTGGTTTCTCTTTGATGAAGTATTATGACTTTTGGTTCTAGAATTGAGTTCCCTTTATTCTATTGAAGATAATTTTGGTATCTAGAAGATTCCCACTTAATGGTTCTATGTGTTTTACACTAGTTTGGCCAACCTTGTATGAAATACTACTTTCAAGGATGATGAAGCATGTTGAATCTTTTTGGTTCCCTTGAAGCATTTGTTTGGGTCGCCCTCATTCTAATTCCGCCCTAGGATTTTTTGGCGCTGACCCAATTTGAATTTGAATTTGGATGGCCAACTTTAGATATGTTTCAAATTTTAAAATGGTATAAATACAAGATGATTTAGTGGTGAAGAAATATACAAGAGAAAAGAAGAAGAGAGATAAGAGAAAAGGGGAAGTGCAGTTATATGCAACTATTGGTGGTTTTTTAAGAACCAAGTTGATCTTTAGAATTACTTATGGACTTTGTCATTTCTAATACTTAGCAATCTAAAGGGATTGGCCAATGAACGAGTGAAAGTTGCAAAGATTTCCTCCTGCACTTTGAGCTCTATGAAACCTAGGAGGGTGATCCCACAATGTATATTCAAGAACTTATCTAATTATTATTTAAATACATTGTACAAATAACAAATAATTCTCGTATAACCACTCAACAGCGTAGTGTATCAAAAAGGTTAGAAATTATTTTAGCATTACTCTACACTTGAAGCATGAGAATAATGAAATTCAACATAACATAACTACAATGGTTACTCATTTGAAAAGTTTGTAAATAAAGAGTGATTTGCTGATGAACTAACCCAGAAACTGTGTTATGAATAGTTTACTCACATCAGTGTCTTATCCTAAACACGAAGTCAACCTTAACCTATGCAACCTGATAACAATTTTATACATAGCATCATATAAGCTTGGAAAATATTGAATTACAACACATCCACATTATATTCTCCACCACTACTTCTTATGAATATCCTAGCACTTAATTCATATGAATTAACAATTTCATTCAAACATTTACACTAATTCCTTGGATTAATAAGCAAGAAAAAAACCATACATCCACTGGAAATAAATGGATATGAACAAAAAAATCCTTGATTATATTATTCATGACTCATAGAACAAGTACATAGGATAGAAAATGGCCATGAAATTGGGACCATTTTGTATTGTATTTGCTATGTTTGTTATCAGAATTACATACATAATAGCAGACTCGGAACTTAAGACAAAACTCAAAATATGCTTAGTATTCTTTTTTAAAATTCTTTGTGATCAATTGCAATACAAAAAACCCCATACTTCTGGCCTTGAATTCCTTCTTATAGAAACAAAGGAGCAAAACAAGCTTCGGGCTAGAAAGTACACATGTCACTATTTTACTGGACCATTGTAACATATATTTCCTTTACAGTTACATTTGCATTCTTAGGTGGTGGGAAACATGTATGAGACAAAAATTATCCTCATTGGTCATTGGAGATTCAATCCCACCTTTCAAAAGGAATCTTCGAGCAGTTTTCTCAAAAAGTGTGTCAACGCATGCAAAGTGAAAAAGAAATAAAGCATGAAAGAATAAAATAGGAAAGGACACAAAATATTTCCATGTCTGCAAACTTTTCATCAATTCAAATTGGGAAGAAAATAGTATATTTTCCATACTTCAACAAAAGCCTAATTTGTACTAATTTCAGGCTATGTGTTGCATTTCTCCCATCCGTTACTCATCCTGATTGCAGATTTCAAAACCAAAATTATAATCACCACCCACCATTTTAAAATCAATCATCTAGCTCATCCAAGTATTTGTTCCTCCAAGCCTAGAAATATTCTTCAGTGGACTAGTTGAAACTCAAAACACTATCAACCTTTTGTCTATAAGGCGAATATTTGGTAACAACTTGATTGGCCTCCTTATCAAACTCTGACAAGATAATCTTCGCATGGGCCAACATGTCCATACTTCTTTTTAATGTACCCATATCATGTCCTTGAAAAATCAGAGTAGCCTGGCCTAAAATAACAACATTAGTTTCCTTTCTCCACTCATGAAGGGTTTTTATGCTACCATCATCCCTTAGAATAGATGGGAGAAGACCATGATGTGTTTCATGAAAGTTTTTACAAAATCCCCTATTCTGATCTCCAAAGGTTCTATACTTCTCTTGTATTCCTTGATTTCATTTATAAGATTGATTGTGGGCTTAAGCCTTTCTGGTGGATTTTTTGAATAGGAAAACTGAGAGGGGAGGTGAATTAGTTGTCACCAAACTAAACACTTTAATCATTTATCGAAACAAGATCTTAATACAACTTAATTGATAAACATTAAGTGCAAAACTAAAATTCATCACATAAACACAGTAACACTAGATTTACGTGGAAAACCCAATGAGGGAAAAACCACAATGAGGATTAACTCACACTATAGAGAATATCAATACTGATTACAAAAAGGCTCACTGCCTGAAATAAGGACTCACTGTCCACAGGGCTACAACCTAGAGATACAAAAGATGGCTAACTACCAGAATACACAAGTTATGGCTTACTGCCAAAAGTATGAACTGATGGATTACACCTTCCTTGTGCTGAGTTCAATTCCAAATGAAGCTCTATATAATTAGTACTAAATTTCAGTAGTCACTCAATAATTTTGTTCTAATCTTCAATTGATAACTCAATTAAACTCACATCATGCACATACACTTCATTATCTTTGCCAACTTTGCTCACTTTTCTCTACTCTTTTCCCACACACCTCTCTATGTTCCTTTTTCCAAAGAGTCTCATATATATATGTATATTTAATTCATCAATTAGGTCATCATCATATAAGGTTAACACATTTCTTATGTCAACAAAACATCCATAAAACATAATTAGTCCACATAATATATTGCACACGCTAGGTCAGCCAAGATCTTTGAATATTAGAATCATAGCTTGTCTCATAGTAGAAACCAGACCTAAAAACCAACACACCAGACCAAAAAACATACCGGACCACATATAACGATCATCTTCG
The DNA here is from genome assembly GCA_007258455.2 of Sequoia sempervirens. Lineage (NCBI taxonomy): Eukaryota > Viridiplantae > Streptophyta > Pinopsida > Cupressales > Cupressaceae > Sequoia > Sequoia sempervirens. The sequence goes on along the minus strand of VDFB02000008.1, from coordinate 322,481,056 downwards.
ATAGGAAATAACTTATGGTAAACATCTCATACATTCAATACTATGTTGAAATCAATGACAACCTGTTGACATTAATGACAACCATTTGATGCAATCCAATTTTCAACAATCTCCCCCTTTGTCATTGATGGCAACAAAAGATGTGAAAATCGAACTACAACATCCTTTGTAGTTATTTCCCTTTTGATGAGCTAAAATCATTTTCATTCTTTCCACATGCTTTCTCTCCCTAGCTTTCTTTCCTTTTCACATGCTTTCTCTCCCCCTTTGACATCAATGGAAAAGAAAGAAGATCTATCTCCCCCTTCAAAACTTTTACAAAAATAGTCTTCAAAAATGATATAAAAAATGCTTCTTTACCTCAATTCTTCTTCCCTTAAAATATTTCCTTATACATTTTTCTTTTAGTTTTGGATGAAATGTCTTTTAGGAATCCATTGTCAACCTAATGTTTAAACAAATATTGTTTTTCTTTACTATTGAATCAATTTTTTCTAGAAGATTATTTGGGATAGTGATATTTTGTTCATTTTTCTCAGCTTCCACTAGGAGACTGGAAAGTTGTTCCAATCTCAACTCAATTATCTCTTTAACTTTCCAAAAATTCTTCACAATAACATCCCTCTACACCACAAATACTGCAAGTTAAAATTGCAAGGAATTGATCATTTTCTTCTATGCTCCATCCTTGTCATTAAGGATATCATATGATTTTCCAATAGAATCCAGTTGAAGCTCAATAGCATCGATTTTTTCTCTATAGTTTCGAATAGCAATAGGCCACCGGAGACAATACCTATACACATTTTTTACATTCTTGATGCATGTTTTCAATTCATTTATATTCTCATTCAATCTCTTATGTGCATTTCCGCACCTTTCTTCCACGGCCAATTTAATCTCATCTTTTTCTTTTGTTTCACTAGGTGACTGTGCCTTTAGTCTGTCTTCAATATGCTCAATCAATACTTTCGGTAAAACACTTGTCAATTCACTTAGATCAATATCATTATGAATTACGTAAATAGCCAAGGCGTTTGAGATCTCATCATGTTCATATAATGGTCGTGACAACCAAACATCTCCAATCTTCTTCAATGCAGCAAATTTCCCAAGAATCTTCAACACCTTCTCTTTAGTAAAGTCTTCTTTATCATCATCTGTTGATACTAGATCAAATGCTTCTATAATTTTTGCTTCCTTTTCTTCTTTCTTTGTCTTCAGCTTCTTTATTTCTGAAGGAGAACTTGAGATGATTCTTCTTTCTTTCCTCTTTCCAAAGGAGGATCCTGCTTTAGATATTCCAATCATACTGGAAACCATGCCAGAACACCATACATTTATTTTTTTTACAAAGTATTATTTACATTTTTTTCCTTTTCTACTAGATATTCCAGATACTGGTAGACTTGCTTGCTAACCGGTATAACTGACTTCCACACAACATTTTCTTTCAATGGTGATGATTTCAAAAAATACATCATCAAACATATAACTAGTGATCCTAAATGAAAAGGGTAATTGTCATTCTTTGTCATAGTAATATTCTTCGTTAATTGATTCCTCAGTAACTCACACAAGTTGAAATCCCCATCCTTTTCAACCATTTGATGCGCAACATAAACGGTAATCGCTGAAGTAGATCCTTCCCTATTTCTGAAATAGATCTTATATGAAATTCCATATGTCACATACCTTATCACAGGGTCGATTATAGTATGAATTAGAAGCTCCCTTTGATCTCCTGTTACCCTAGTTAGGGCTTCGACTTCTTTGTTCTTCACTAACTTCTTTACTGGAACAGATCCATTATTGCATAATCATGTTATTGCTACAATTGCTTCCTTTGTAATCTCATAGGGTTTGTCAAAGATCATCTAGTCACCTTGAATTTTTCTTAGGACAAAGCAAACAATGTCCACATCTGAAAAGTATGGAAATTTTCTCCAAATATCTAAACCCTTGTGCCCTAAATTCTTGACCTTTTGCATTTGCTCAACTAAAAGGGAATCCACGATATTTTGAATCTTTTCATGGTTAAATTCATCGATTTGTAACTTAATTTCTACAATTCATTGTTTTGTAGATTAAATACCACCATTGCCTTCGACTCCATTATTTCAGCCTTGTTCTCTGTACTTTCACTTGCCAATAACCCTAATTCCTTATTTATCAGTTGCACTCTTCTCCTTAGCTCGTTCAATTCATAATGTGACAAGTGACACTCAATCATTCTTATTTAATTTTTTGCTTTTAGGGTTTCATCAAAAAAAGAATTTTTTTGCTTATGACATCATATCTATACTTCACTCTATCAATACCTCCTTCATAACCAATGCTGCCAGATCAACTTATTTTGCATTTATCACTTTTTCACCTTTTAATTGACAACTATTTTGAGAAACATTGTGAGCCAAGAAGGGCTCCACAAATTTTCTGATTTGCATCTTTTCTACCAGAATTTTCTTCAATGATTTCATCACATATCCATGTGTCCTCGCATGACACCTCATATATCGGGGCTTTTCTAGATATTTTTGTTCATAGGATTGTTCTTTTGTTTTAGATTAGATTTCTTCCCAATTTTCTCTTGCAAAATTTTGAGATCTAGTTTGTTGCAAGTGTAGCACATAACATATCCAAGATTAAATGAATTTGCTTTTATCTTTATCCTGCACTAATTAGCCTTGTGTCCAAAGATATTGCATGTGTAATAGTAGCCTTGAAAGGATTGAATTCTTTTATTTGTATCAAATATGTTCATCATCATTTGGCTTCTACATTCTATTGCTCTATGTCCAAACTTGTTGCAAACATAACATTTTCCAGCAAAGACTCCAACATTGACTCATTCTATTCTAGTTCATCCTACTACATTTTGTTGCTCTATGTCCAAATTTATTGCATGAGAAACAAAATCCATTAAAAGATGGGTACCTTTGAGCATTAGGTTCTCAGATGGGTATCCTTTTGATATTGATCCTTCGGTTCTTGCCTTGAAATTTCCTTTGATTGTCCTTTTTTTAAAGGTTTTTTAGTCTTTGATCTTTGTCCTTCTTCAAGTCCTATACCACCTTTATCCTTTGCAGATTTCTAAGATGAAATCAACTCATCAAGCATTATAGAGCTTGTCTTGAACCTTTCTTCATGAGCTTTCACTTTTTCCAAATCAGCTTTTAGGGTTACTACTTCTTGTTCAATATTTTCACATTTTTCTATCTTTTTATCGATAATTTCTTTCAAGCATCCTTCCTCTACCAAGTGCCTTGTTCAATTTATGATTTCAGATTCTCTTACATCCTCTTGCTTTCTTTAAGTTTCATTCTTAGATTTTTAGTAGTCTCCTTTGCTTCATTTAGTTCCTAGTTAACTTCTTTATGTTTCAACTTGAACTTTCAGATTTGATTCCTTAGTTTATGAATGCATTCACCTGCTTGCTTGACATTTTCTTTTAGATCTTCATTTTTAAAAATTTTATCCTCTGTTCTTACTTCTTCATCCAAGTCAAATCCCTTCACCATTTAGTTCAACCTACCAAGATCTCCTTCAAGCTATTAAACTTATTCCAAAGGACCAAGCTTTGATACCAATTTTTGAATAGGACAACTAAGAGGGGGGCGAATCACTTGTCACCAAACTAAACACTTTAATTATTTATTGGAAAAAAATCTTAATATAGCTTAATTGATTAAACATTAGGTGCAAAACTGAAAGTCATCACATAAACACAGTAACACCAAATTTATATGGAAAACCTAATGAGGGAAAAACCACAATGAGGATTAACTCACACTATAGAGAATATCAATACCGATTACAAAAAGTCTCACTGCCTGAAATAAGGACTCACTGTCCAAGGGCTACTATAACTTGGAGATACAAAAGATGGCTAACTGTTAGAATACAAGAGTTATGGCTTACCGCCAAAAGTATGAACTAATGGATTACACCTTCCTTGTGCTAAGTTTAGTTCTGAATGAAGCTCTATATGAGTATTATTGCATTTCAATAGTCACTCAATTATTTTGTTATGATCTTCAGCTGATAACTCAATTAAACTCACATCATGCACATACACTATTATATTTCCCAGCTTCGCTCACTCTGCTCTACTCTTTTCTCACACACCTCTCTATGTTCCTTTTTCTAGAAAGTCTCATATATATATATATATATATATATATATATATGTATGTATGTATGTATGTATATTTAATTCATCAATTAGGTTGGCATCATATAAGGTTAATGCATTTATTATGTCAGCAAAAAATCCATAAAACATAATTAGTCCACATAATATATTGCACACGCTAGGTCGTCCAAGATCTTTGAATATCAGAATCATAGCTTGTCTCACGGTAGAAATCAGACCTAAAAACCAACACATAAAACCAACCAACATACCGGACCACATATAATGATCATCTTCGATAGGAAATAGTTTCTAGTAAACATCTCATACATTTAGTATTGTGTTGACATCAATGACAACCATTTGATGGAATCCAATTTCCAACAGGGTTAGCCTCATGCTTGGCTCCAATAGACATCATCCTTAATTCCTGCAGCCTAGGGATCCATGTCTCCATGAGTGGAATAGCTCTCTTCTTATCATTGTCAAAACTATCTATAGTGGACTTCATGGAGGAATAGCTATCATGAATGTTATTCAATCTGTTAATAACCCATTTGTTTAAGTGCTCCAAGACTATAGCGACAATCTTCATATTACTAACAAAGATTTCCTATCATGATTATCACATTTCTCAGGTTGTAATCATTTAAATGCCTAAGCAACTCCTCTTTGCTAGCACTTTCCTCGATCTCTGGCACTTCTGATGCACTAGGCTCTATTATTGAAATGGGAAGAGTTCTCATATTGTATGGCACAATTTCCCATGAGGAACTTGCTAAAGGGGTATAATCAGTAGGTGCATCTTCTTCTGGAGTGGTAAGGGAATCATCACTAGTTTGCGTTTGGTTTCTTGGTTGCAAATTTTACAACTTCTCTAATAATGCTACTTTTGTTTGTAGTTGCATCTTCTATTGTTCAGTCCTTCCATACTATACCAACAAGTTATTATATTTTGTCCTAAGCTTTCTGTAGTTATTGATTCTACTATGGCTCTTGTGAACTGAGTGACATGTACAATAATATTGGTTGCCTCAAGAGCCAATGTTTCTGATACTCTCTTTATTAGTAGGTCTCCTCTATAGTTAGGTGCAAGTTCAACAATGTCAGGCTTCCTTGTACTTGGGGCTAGGGACCAAATAGCTAGTGCATCCCACTGCTAACTGAAGGCAGATCCTTGTAATGCAATTGCAGCCTCCTCTTCTAAGTTGTAGATAGGTATGTCACATCTTTTTATTGTGTCAAAGGAAATAGCAGAAGCTAAATCCCATTTTGGTAACAAAAAATTCCATTGTTTCTTACCAACTCTCTACCTTCATTTGCAGTCATCCTTTGAAACTTAGCTCTCATTTCATTTAAGACCTTTGCTTGAATAGTAGCATCAGATAATTCTGGATGAATACTTCTTTCCTTGGCCAAATTGTTGACTAATGATCACAGCCCTAGATGCAACAGAAAGTTTACGAAGTTAGCTGAATCTTATTCTTCTATTCTGCAAAATTTATTGAAGGATACGATCATAACTTTGGAAAATCCCTGACCTTTAAAGGAACCTTATCCTGATTGGTATGATGGGAATTATTTTTTTTAGTACCATTGTGTTAACGAGCATGATACCGAGTGTTACATGTGCCTGCATCATGAGATACAAGATTGCATTGACGACGATACCATTTGTCTCAATGGGAAGAAGCAAAACGCAAATAAGTCAGTAACGAAGGCTAATAGTGAGTTGCAAATTTACATGGACCCATTTTTGTCACATTCTATGAACTTGATTATTGACCCATTTGATGCTTCTCCTCAACCCTCAGTGTATGTTAATATGGTTTTGGTTACTCCTGCCCCACACCCTCTGACTGGCTCACTAGATTGGCTTTCACCTTGTAGGATAATAAGCCCTCTCCTCTATACATTCCTGCTTAGCTCAATGGAAACACTGTGATAGGAGTCCTAGTTGACCCCGCAAGCTGAGTAAGTATTATTACAAAGGAGACGTTATGGCTAAATTCACTACAAAGGGAGGAATATGAGGAAACAAAATCTATCATGCGTATGCATGACGGTCTCTCTCTTAATCCATATGGCTCTATAACTATTTTTGTCCTAGTTGGACCTAGGGTTGTGGATACAACTTTTGATGTCATTCTAGAATTTGATCTATTCAGGGTAAAGTTGGGCATCCCATGGCTAGCTTCCATGAATGGAATCACTTTCATTGTTCACAAATGTTTAAAGTTATCTCACAAAGGTGTCATGCATGTTGTGCATGACATTGGATATCAACCATCGGTATCATGTGGGAGTTATTTCTTGGATCATTTTTGGCCTGCCCCAATTGGTCTGCTCCCTCCTAGAACAGACTTGCTTTACCAAAACTACATGAAGTATAAAACTAGGGGTAAAGGACAACCGAAGGTGACTCACCCGGTAGTGCAACAGCAAGCTTCCTCCTCCTCTTGGAAGGGAAAGGAGAAGCCTGCCCATCCTTAGGGTGCCACTTCTACATCCCTTCCTAAAGAGGAGCTTTGGGTTACTACTCCTAATTTTTGCATAAAGAGTCTGATGGTACCTGTTTGGCACAAGGCTAAGATTCAAGTATTCAACCTTCCTACCTTACCCATAGGCTCTCAGTCTAGCATGTATGGTAAGGGGAAGGGTCCCCATGGAGATTCCTCTATGTCTCAACCTTTGCGGCCTCCTACCACTCCTACTCAACCAAAGCTAGTGAATGGGAAAAGGCCCGTCATTAAGGAGTTAAAGTTGACTCCCCTCGTTGTTTCTATGATCTCTGCTCAATCTCGCCCTCTTTCTCCCATCTAGGAGTCTCTCCCTCTATTAAAAATTACTATAATGGACACTTTGATGGCCAAGCAGGAGCCTTCTATTCCATCTCAGCTTCTAGCCTCTAGCTCCTAAAGTCATAGGAACCACCTTACATGTGAGTGCAAGTGTCAGTGAAAGGCTCTGGTTGTTGAGCAGGCCGCTCTGTAGAGGAAGGAAGGGGAATCAAACACCCCTATTTTAGGGCCTACTATTGTGTCCTCCTCTTCTATCCCATCTACTTGAATTCAATCAGCCCCAGTGCTACTTCCAGCTCCTGCTACGAGCATAAATGAACCTCACCCAAAAAAGGTGAAGGTGTTTATTGCTCCTTTGATTGAGTCACTTCTCTTGATGTCCCTCCCAAACATCCCACCATTCTCAAATCTTGTGGACATGCTAAACACCTCGGTAGTGTCTGTTGCGGTCTTCTCCTCCTCCATGTCCTATGCCTCATCTGTGGGGGTATCGCATCCTCTACCAAAGTGGAAGATGGAGGATGGACCTACTAGCAATGGGGGTCAAAAGAGGATTCCACCTTGAATTGAACTACAGAGGTGTTTGTGAACAGGTTCACCTGTAAGCCAACAAGAGATGTTAAGGCTAATGAATTCTTTCGTGGACTAGTTGTAGCAGGTAACACAGCCAACATGTTTGGTTCTAGTTCCAACATGATCATTGAAAATGATAAATATCATGTAATCATGAAATGAGGCATCTTTTATTGAAATGGTTTATATTGATGCATATTTAGGAGAAAACATTGGAGGATATTTATTAAGTAAAAATGAGAAAAATATATAGCACCAAACATAATTTGAAAGGATATCTATAATAGGATAGACCTCTTAGACATTACAATGTGTAGATAGGTAATTTTTTAATGTGGAAATTTATTTTTTTCAAGGGATTTGCAATATATGTGGGATTAGGGTAGGGAATACTAGATGGTGAATCATCCATAGAGTGCAATGAGGCCATGTCATCCTTGGGATTTATAGTGTGGAGATTTTTTTACTTGTTTTCTTCATGGATATGTGTTTTAGGTTAATGGTTAGCCTGCAAAGAAGTGAATAATTACTATGGTAAATAGCACATGAATTTTGTTGACAAGGTGGAATGAACAAAATGTACAAAGGAAAAGAGAGTGTACCTTAAATCTATGATTAAATTTCACCAATTTCATGATGTTGTATAGTTCATTTTCAACTTCACACTCCTCCAAAATTTAAGCTTTTTTCCAAGTTCCTTGGTATGATGTTCAATTATATATCAATATAATAAAATTAATATAGAATATGAAAATAATGATCATATATTATCAAATCCAAAAAAAATGATAAATATAGTTGCAACACTAGGAACATGAATATATTAGTTCACGTAGAAACAAATTGAGTCTAAGAACATGTAATTGAGTTCTTCAACATTGAAAAATGAGAAAAGATGGTAGAATTCTTAAAGCATAGAATTTAGGTCTTGAATCACAAGATCCACATGGCCTTTTTACCATTTTTATAATTCCAATAATTTTTCCCATGTTATAATGCCATAAAATTATAACATTATTTGAGAATTTTGATAGGGAGAGAGGGAGAGGGGAGTTAGAGGGAGAGGGGGGAGAGGTAGGAAGAGATATAGGTATAAAGAGGGAGACAAAAAGGGTTATATAGAGATATATCTAGAGAGAAGTGCAGTGTAGTGAATTGTTACCCCTAACAATTTCACACTAGATTTGGAACCCTATTTTCCATGTATAATTAATTATGTTAATAATTTATTCATTTCAAGGCCATATTTTGAAAGCATATTTAATTCCTTGACATCCCTATCTTATTGAGCCAAAAACTCCTAGACAAGGGTGCTAGGCACCCTAGTCCTAGTAAATTTATTTTAAAATGTTACCACCTCTAGTGTAGGCCTTTAGTATTTTAAAAGAGATGCTTGGTCAGGCTAGGTCCACAAAAAATTAATTGGGATACATATATAAACAATTTTTCCCTCTCATTAATGAAATAATGGTGTATTATGAATGATAAGCAATTATTATGTGCAAATTATGAAGATGTTTGAAATCTCTTCTCTTCATGCTTGCTACAACTCTCTATTATGTTATGTGGACTAACCCATTATAGGTCTTCAAGGAAATTCATCCATTCTTCATAAACTCTTTGTGGCAACTTATGGTGTGATATCACTCTAATAAGGGTTTCATTCCTAAGATAACTTTGTCTTATGTTATTCATTTATTGTAGTCATTATCATTTACTTTTCCTCTACCCCACAAGGGAATGTGATTTTTACCATCATTATCATTATTTTTGTGGAGATGGGAGCACTAGCACAGGGGTTTGACTCAAGAAAAATCCTATACAACACAATATTTTCCCTCTTTTTATGTGTACAGGTTTAGATGTGATTTAAACAAGAGGTGTATCTCTATCTAAACTTATCAAATTTGTACCCATTTTTATAATATTTCATTTTCGTCTATGTGATTATTCATATTTTTAGATTTAGGCTTATAGAAATTAGGTTAATTAATTACACTCATCAAATCTACCCTCTTTGCAACAAAGGAATAGAGCCTATGAATATTGGATCTCCTTTGAGGTAGTTATCCAATCACAAAACCCATGTTGGTTCATGTTCCAATGTTAAGAAAATGAAAATGTAGATCCAAAATAATTCACTTGTTTAGATCTAGGATCTCTTCTCCTACTTAACATTTTTGTGAACTCGACACTTCTTACACTTACAATTTTTATAATTTATCAACATATATTCTATAATCTAATAAAAAACCTAGGTTATTTGAATATCTTGGTCTTCATATGCACTCATATTATGTTTAAATTTTGAAAATAAAGCATTGCACCTTAATTTAGGCTATATTTTGTAAAAAAATGATTTAAAGTGCATATTTTTAGATATGATTTACTTGTTTAGGGCATTAGATCTAAATATATTATTTACATTTATAAATATTACATTTTTTATTTAGAAAATTAAAACATTTAAAGGAATTTTGTTTTTCACAAAAACACAAAAAAAAACATATTATTCTAGCATCTTCATCACTAGCATACCCATCTTGTCACCGCATTCTTCCATATTCTACTTCCTAGGAGCAGTCATGTGTGAATTTTATTTGATCTACTAGCTCCTTTGAGTTCTTAAAAACCCTAATTCATGGTTGTATGCCCCCCTCTTCAATAAATTAGGGCATTTTTATTTCCTGAGCTCTGTCAAAATTTACACCCTGATTTATTCCATAGAGACCTATAGAAATTATTACACCTATCAAATATTTTAGAACCTAAAAATCTATACATTAGGACTACGATGCTCAACACCCCTATCCTAATTTTTTGCCCCATCTTTTGTACAATCTTTGTCTCTACAATCTTTATCCATATCTATCTCTATTTCTATCACTCTAATCTATAACTCTCATATTTTGTATTATGCACTCAATTTGGTCCTAATTCAATGCATCAACCTTTTAATCCTTTCATACTAGGGTAAGTGCACAAAGATGGGGTACCAAAAAGGAGTCATAAGTGGCCATTTTTTTCTAAGATTAAGAAATATTAATCTTGTATGAGAAATTGAAGATATTTACATTCAAAATTTGAAGATGCAATAAAAAAAGAGCCATAGTGCTCCAAATATAATTTATAAACTACTATTTGTTTTAGAGATTAAGGGGTTCAATTAGGGGGCACACAAAGTGGTCCTGTTTTATTAAAAAAAAACCTAACATAGCATCTAGTGTGGCCCCTCTAAAATGTTAACTTATTTTAGTATTTCAAAAATCAATTTGGTGTGAAATTAGCTATCATGTAGTTTATGTCTAATTTTTCTAATAATTTTCTAATGAATATGTGATTTTTCACTAATTTTCAAAGTGGACACATCCTAAAAATAGGAAATTGAGCATACTCCCCCCTAAAAAAATTTAAAATGATCAAAAATCAATTTTTTGAATACATGTAGAATGGAATCTAGTTTCTAAAAATGTAATTTATTTTGAAATTTTGATGAATAGTTAAAAAGTAAAATTAAAAATAGTTGACATTGGTTTTGATAAAAAAAATGGATACACTAACAAAATAAATTAAGGATGAAAACCTTAACATACTCAAAAGTGAATAGAATTACATGGTTAGAAAGCTAAGAGAGAGGTTAACATTATCATGGTATTTTTTTGAATTTACATTAAAACACGTGTAAACTTGATGGGGACCATGCTCGAGATCATATATTTGGACTTTGAGAAGTCAATCCAACCTTTGGTTTGGAAGCCCAAGGGTTTTAGAAGCCTAAGGCAAATCCAAACCAAAGGCTTGTAAATTTTTAAAGAAAAAAAAATATGTGTTATAACACAATTGTGTTATGTGATTGAATTCACATAACATGAGCATGTTATAACGTGATTGCATATTTATGAAGAAAAAGTATTTTACTCTTTCTCTTCTAGTCAAACTATATACATGAAATAAACATTTAAGTGTGACATTTATATATGGAAAGTTACTTTCTTATACTTTAAGTATAAGTGTCATTTATATATGGACATTTACTTTCTTATACTTTAAGTTATATTTCATTCATATAGTTTAAGAATATTTGAGAATATTTTTGGATTTCTAGGAGTTATAAATACAAAGACTAAGTTTTGGAAGATCTTATAATTTTTTACTTAGTCAAGATTTAGTAATCAACAGGTTAAATTTTAGTAATTAGGAGGTCAAATTTCAATAATTAGCAAGCTCTATTAACTTATCTCTCTTTATCTCACCTACCCATCTCTCTCTCTCTCTCTCTCTCTCTCTCTCTCTCTCTCTCTCCTTCCATATATATCCCCTCTATCTCCCTACCTCCTTCCCCCATTTATCTCTCCTTCCCTCTCTACTTTTGTCTATCTCACCTTTCTCTCTCCCTCCCTATTCCTCCCTCTCTATTTTTATCTCTCTCCCTCCTTCTCTACTTCTCTCTATCTCACCTCTCTCTCCATTACAAGTCATCCTCTCTTTATTTCTCTATATCACTCCTATCCCTCTCTTTTTACCTAACTCTTTTTCCATCTCTCTCTCCCTACCTATCTCCCTCCTTCCCTATCTACTATCTACCATTCCTCTCCTTGTATACGAGTCTCTTCCTCCTTCTATACCTCTTCTTGTATCTCTCTTTCACTACCTCACTCTCTACTTACCTCTTCATTCCTAAAGAGAGAGAGAGAGAGAGATAAATGGAGAAAGAGAGAAGTAGAGATAGAGAGAAGTAGAGAGTGAGGGGGAGGGATGGAGAAAGAGATAGAGAGAGTTGTACGAAGTTATGAAGGGAGAGGTAGGTAGAGATATGGGGAGGGTAGATAGAGAGAAATATAGATGGAAGGAGAGAGGGATGGAGAGGTAGGGAGGGAGGGAGGCAGAGGTGAGAGAGAGAGAGATAGGGAGGGAGGGAGGGAAGGAGAGAGATAGAGAGAGAGTGTGTGGTGAGATAGAGATAAGTAGAGAAACAAAGAGAGAACAAGAAAGATGGAGGGAGGGAGGAGGGAAGGAGGGATAGGTAAAGATGGATAGTTGAGTGAATCATATATTTTTGGGTAGGATTTATAGTCTACTCTTGCACTCTTAGGATGTTTCACCTAAAAGGAGAGATAAACCTCACTCAAAAGTCTAGGTGGTTCACTCAAATTAGGAAATGTATTATGTTATTTAGACTAAATGGAATGATCTAAGTGCAATTAAACTATGAAATTGAGAGATTATGAATGCAAAACCTAAGAATTATGTAATGTTGGAAAACACAATGTGATATGCAAACATGAACTAAAGTATGAACAAATGCAAGACAAAAAAGAAGAAGGTTGAATCAAAGTGCACCTAGAATGTGGATGAAGACTGGAAATGATATTTGAAATGTTGTTGAAATTGATTTCCAGGCCTGGAGGGCTCATTTTCCATTCTAGGCTAATTAGTCCCAATTCTGCAAAACTGTGCCAAAACCTATTTCGGACAAAAAGGTATCTAAAAATTGAAGAAAAGAAAAAATTGACCTTGGAGTGGGACTCATTCACCACCCATGGAGAATGAGTCCAGTTTTGAATTTCTAAATATTCAAAGGTGGAATCTGGAGCTCTTGGTCTGCACTTTGATTTTTGAGTCTAAAAGTGAGTTTTTGTTGATATTTTGACTTGATCAATGAAGAGAAGACTTGAGAAACCTTTTAATGCAATCTTGAATGATTTCCAAGCTTCCAAGAGGTCTAAATCTACAAACTCACAAGAAGAGAAGAAGAAATGTTGAATGTTAGGGCATGGGGGTTTGCCTTGGTCAAACCCCTTTTAGGTAATTAAACCAAAATGATGAAAGAAATGGAATGAAACATTTAATAATGGAGTTGATTACCTTTCCATGATGATTGATCTTGAATTTCTGCAACAAAACATGAAGAATCTACCCTTGAATGTTTGAGAAGTGATCTTGAATGACTTGGAATGATGAAACCCTAAGTTGCTTGACTTGAGATGGAAGAATGATGGATGAATCATGAAGAATGGTTGAATGGGGAGATTGAGAGAGATGTAAAATGAGGAGAAAAACACTTATTTATACACACTTGTGCCTTAGTAACCCAATAATACAACATCATAGGCCGACATAAGGCATTTTTGAATAAAAACCCGAAAGGAAATTTGAATTATTTGGAATTTGGAGCCAAGAGGGACTCATTCGCCACCCATGGCGAATGGGTCCCACCTTGGATTTGTAAGTGGGTGTTAGGAATTAACTTGCATTTAATGTATTTTATTGGGTTTACATTCAAAAATACACCTAATTAAGCCTTATAAGTGCATAAAGGGGTCATGTAAAGCATAAGAAAGGTGTAAACAGTGAAATCAAGCCTAGAAAAGTGCAAAATCTTGTTACAAGACTTTACAAGACTTCAAAATAGGACTTGAAAAGTGATAAAAAGGTGATTTTTAGGTGAATTGTAATGAAAAGAGTCTAGAAATGTGTAGAAATGTGTTACAACACTTCAAAACACCTTCACAACACATCATTAAATGCATTTTATTCAATTTGCAAGCATCCAAGACCTAGTGTCGATGCATAAAATGCCTCACAACACCTGAATCAAGGCCTCATTAAGTCCAATTTATCATGAATTATTCCCATGTCAAGCAAGAGGTCCTTTTTTCTATGGCACATTTAGCCCCCACTTTAGTGAGAGGATGAACTTGCTTCAAACTCACACTAAAGTAGTCATGCATATTAAGAGAGAGATCCAAATGCACTTATGTTAGCAAGATGGAATGACAATGATCAAGAGGGATGATCAAGCCCCCATGATAAAGATCCTATGGAAAACTAGATATAAGAACAAAGGAATGCACATGTGAAAGGGAAATTGGATTGAGCTTTGATTGTCTTTCCAACTAGTTGTGGATTAGATCTAGGCTATTTGTTTGAAAAAGAGAATGCATACTCGCTCTAGGGCGACAGAACTCATGGTGGTCCATTGGGTGAGAAGACCCAAAAAGGTAAGATATATATTCTAGTTGGTATTCACTCACAAACACATAGGTGGCTATGGGGAAAGTTGTGTCGTTGAATGGGCTACCCGCTCAACCATATTAAAGTTATACCTCTCGATAACCTTAACAAGATGCCACAAGGGAAAATGTCAGTTTGTGCTTCATGACACAAGCAAAGCTTTGTATGCTTAGAACTCATGAACAAATGCAAGGTACCATAGGCATGCAAGTTGTGTTATGCAAGGTGGAAAAAATGTAACATGTAAAATACAAAAGATGTTCAAAGGAGTCTTGTTAAGTTCATGCAAGGTCTGTCACTTAGGGAACATTGTGTCTAATGTCTCTAAGAGAGGACCAATCAAAGAATAGTATATTCACAACTTAGGGGATGGAGTGTGTTGCATCAGGCCACTAAGAGGAATGTAATATGCTAAGATAGGTCACACTTATGAAGGACATCTAACCCAATGTCATCCAAAAAGTGATGAATGCATCGTATGAAGTGAGAAGGCTGCAATAAGAACCAAGCAAATGAATTATGACAATGTATGCCCCCCAATTTAAAGGAATTTCTACACACCTGTCTGTGAGCAATTACTTTAAAGTAGCAAAGGAAAAATGCAAAAAGGAAAAACAAGACATGAGATCCAACTTGGAAATCCCCTATGCCAATTCATATGTTTCTAAGTTAGGCTACTTCATGGTACACAAAAAAGAAAACAAAAGAAAGGAGGTTGCACCCCCACCAAACACATAAGAGATCTATGGATTTGAGGTCAATATATTCATTGCTGCAATGTTTTTATGAAAACTCACTCAAAACTTTATGTATGATGGTGAAATCTGCAACTTGTCAAAACCTCCAATACATTAGCATGGTTAGTTTAAAACAAAGAAAATAACATCATCTCTATGAAATAATACATCAATGCTTCCCAAATGCAAACAAATGACAACAAGTAAGCTAAATAAGCATATGAAAAACATGAAGTATGTTTATCTCATAGTGGATTGGTGCTATTGTGGAAACTAGCCCTTTCTCAACCCTTTGCTAAGCTCAATGATGAAATTGATATGAAGATACTATGATGTAATGGACAAAATCAATTCTCCAATGAAGAGAATGACTTTGCATAGGATTTGTGGATGATTTGTGGAGTTGTGGAGGATTTGTTGAAGAATAAAGCCTTTCATTTATAGATTATTTTGATGATAGAATGGCCAAATGGATGAATGTGGGACAAAGATTGAATCAATGAGATGAGGACACTTGTCATCTTGTGAGTGGTTGAGGAGTGTGCAATATTTGGGAAATGTGCCCAAGAGGGGGAAATTTGAATTTGAATTTGAGAGTTAATGCTTAGTTTGACCTTTGCAAGGGACATGTAAGAGACATTAATTGCTTTGTTGGATGTACATGCCAAATTAGGGGGAGATTCAAACTTGGAGAATATTCTCCCTTTATGCCAAGTTGAAAGTAAATAAAGATTTTGATAAATCAATTAAATGTAATTTTATTTGCAAGTGGCAAAATCTAGACAAGTGATTAGGATTAGCATTTAATCATGGATTAGGTTAATTAAGATGATGTTAGATGTTTTGACCCATTTGACTTGATTTCTTTGATTTAAATCAAATCAAAGGGAGATGAAAGGTGATAAAGATTTAGTTAAATAAATATTTGATTTATTTAGCTAAGGGGGATAGTGATAGGATCAAATTAAATAAAGTTAATCTATTTAATTTTAGATGGACGATCCTTAGAGATTAATCAATTAAACTTGGATTATTTAATTGACAAGCAAATATGATTAGTTAAATATGCATGATGTCAATTTGATGTGTCTACACTTTCATCATTCCCCAAAACACATAGAACTGGAAGAATGACACAAAGAGAGAGAAAACAAAAGGAAAAACAAAGTTTGTTTTGGGTCAACATGGAAGAGACATTGCAGTCTCAACGCTTTGCATCGTCCCCAAAAGGAGAACACAAGCGAGAAAAAAAAAATCAAAAGAAAAGGAAAAGCTTTTGGGTCAACGTGAAGGAGACATTTCAGTCTCAATGCCTTGCGTCATCCCCAAAAGGAAAAACACAAGAAAAAAACCAAGTAAAAAGGGAAAGGGACCGATTGGGTCAACATGGAAGGATCTTTTGGGTCAACATGGAAGAGACATAGGGTGTCTCTACACTTTGCGTCATCCCCAAAAGGAAAATAAAAAAGAAAAAAGAAATGACCTTTTGGGTCAACATGGAAGAGACATAGGGCATCTCAATGCTTTGTTTCATCCCCAAAAAGAAAACATAAAACAAAAAAATGAATAAAATAAAAGGACCTTTTGGGTCAACATGGAAGAGACATAGGGCATCTCAACGCTTTGTGTCATCCCCAAAAGGAAAACACAAAAGAAAAAATGAAAAATAAAGGACATTTTGGGTCAACATGGAAGATACATAGGGTGTCTCAATGCTTTGCATCATCCCCAAAAGGAAAACACAAACAAAAATGAAAAAGACTATGCACAACATAGAGAAGAATAGAGGTACGAATAGAAGAAGTGTACAAAGAGAGAGAACATCAAACGCACATTACAAGAGAATACGATACGCACATAAAATCAAACCCAAAGAAAAAGAGAAAGGAAAATAAATGAAAAAATGCTAGTAAGGTGAATGGAAGTCAACCATCTAATAAGTCATCTGCCTCCCAATCATGTTCAGTGTATTGCAAGGGCGGTTGACTGTCCAAAGGAAGAATTGCAAGTGTTGAACTAGGAGAGGTACCAGGTTCTTCACTTGGTGGAGAAGATTTATCATTTAAGCTCAAGGTAGATGAAAATAAATAGTTTAGATCATTATGCACTTCTTCATCTATTTTTTTGATCTCCTCATTATCATCATCATCATCATCATCAAGATTGATTATGATAGGAGGACAAAGGGTTATTTCTGAGGAAGGATGTATCAAAAGTTGTGGTTGTTGGATTGGTTCATTTTGTTGTGAGGACTGGACTATGTTATCTTGTGGCAGGTCAAGAGAATGAGGGTGATCATCTATTGCTTATATAAAAGGTGTAGGTTGGTTTTCTTGTTTTCTTCCATTTGAGGCTGACGAGTAAGGAGACGATGACGACGCCTACACTCCCTAGCACTGTGGTTTCATTTTATTTTATTTTGAAGTTGTTGAGGTGTAAGACCGGGTTGATCCATCATAGGTTCCTTTTCTTCTAGAGGGGGAAGAACGGAAGAAATCAAAGAATACGGTTCAATCACTTTCTCTTTAGATTTATACACTTGTTTAATGCAAGGAGGCATGACAGGGTTGGTTTCATTTTCTCTTGGTCGTTTAGATGATGGAGGGGAAGTGTCTACGATAAGTTGCTCATGAGGTTGTATTGTTTGTTCAATGTCAGACTTAGGCTGAAGCATGGTTTCATCTAGGATAGGAGAAGTGGAAGTGGACGAGGACATGTTACAAAGAGACAATTCGGCTATTCGTTTGGCTTTGAACTTTTGATAGGTAATAAAAAAGAAGTCCCTTTGAGGGGTGATGGGTTCCATAGGTTCAAGCCAAAAAGGATTCTAAGCAAAAATTACCTTTGGAGGATAACGGATTAAAGCCACTATGGTGTATGGTAAATATTTCATTGCCATGTGGAAACTTCAAACATTTGTGAACAACTAACGGGACCGCTTTCATCAAGTGGAGCCAAGGATGACCTAGTCGTAGATGAAATGTTACATCCAAATTTTTGGGTCCTACTTGTAAGGGGAGTACGATCAATCCAATCGTAGGGCATGCAAAACTAGTATGTGTCTTAATCCATGTAATTGGTTTATTATATTCATCTTGATACAACTCATGTAATACTAAAAATTCTTCTGTGGTCACATTCTCATCACAGGATGGATCTATTAATATCCCATTAGTGGGATTATCATAGATTCGGATGGCTATGTAAAGAGGACCATCAGGAAGTTTTTTTAGTATATCGTTGGAAGAAAAATTGATATCAAGAGATTTTTTGATTGGACCCTTACAAGGGATAATGTCTATCACACCCACAAGTTCATCCATAGGAGTAACTTGGGTAACATTTGGAGTTATATCATTTTGTTCATTATTTGTATCAATTTTCATGACGTGAGGGTTTGAAGGTTCACTAGCCTTGACAAATGAAACATTGTGTTTAGGTATGGGGTTGGTAAAGATTTGTAAATTTTGGTAATGGGGTGCAACGGACTTATTGCCTTGATCATTAACACCCGCAATGGACAAACGACTAGAATCAATGAGGTCTTGAACTAAGTGTTTGAGATGCTTACTTTGTTTAGTGTCATGTCCATTTTGGAAATGAAAATGAAAATAAGCATTAGGTTTAAAGGTGGGTGGTAAAGGCTTGGTGGTATCAAGTGGTTTAACGATAGGCAAAGTGATCATTTGTTGTTGGAGCAATTGGTTCATTGTATTATGGAGGGTATCGAGTAAGGGAGTAAATTGTCTCTTCAGGTCCCCATAGGTATAAGGCATTGCTGCTTTAACAGTTTCCACTCAAGACTCTGAACAGGCTGGGTTGGTTGCGGAGAAGGTGGGTTAAACTGTAAAAACCTTCTATTAAGTTTTCTAAAGTTTTGCGCGTTGTTTTGGTTTTTTTGCTCAGACTTCTCAACTCGGTTAGAAGTGGACTTTGAATCACGACTAGAAACTAAGTTATGATAATTACAAAGGGTCGTGCACAAATGCATGAACGAAGGAAATTTCATCATAGTCAACTTATCCTGAAGGTGAGTGTGCAAGTTTTCAATAAACATCTTTTACAGATGTGAATCAAGAATCCTAACATCAATTTGAGAATACAATGACTGATAACATGAAATGAAATCGGTGACCTTTTCATCAGTATTTTGTCTACATCGCATTAAATCAGCCATTGTCTTTTTAGGAGTCATATGGACTTGGAAATTTCTTATAAAGGAATCCACAAGTTCATTGAACGATTGGATTGAATGATTGGGTAAGTTAGAAAACCACTCTAATGCAATGTCCTTCAAGGTCCTAGGAAAAAGTTTGGCTAATAGCTTATCATCAAGGACAAAGTCACTACACAAGGTTGTATAAGAATTGACATGATTAGTAGGGTTTCATTTACCTCTGTATTTCTCAAACCTAGGAATTTCAATTCCTTATGGCATCTGGGTGTGTAAGATCTCTAAGGATAATGGACTACTACAAACATGATATGTGGGTGGAGCATTTTAACTTTGGCTAATTGTGGATATTTGTTTTTGCATTGATGAAATGGTGTTAAGGAGTTGTGTAATGATGGGATCATTTTAACTTTGGCTAATTGTGGATATTTGTTTTTGCATTGATGAAATGGTGTTAAGGAGTTGTGTAATGATGGGATCGGTGTAAGTGGTATGAGGTGGAAGGTAAAATGATGATGGAGTGTATGTAATGTTAGAGGAAGTGAAAGGGACACTAAGAGGGGTGAAGGTGGAAGAAGGAATATGTGATGCCACAAAAGAACTAGGAATGCTAGTTGGAATTGCGAAAGAAGGAGCCACATGACTAACTTGTTGCATAGTTGTTGTAACCTGAGGAGTGGTATAAGTTGGTATGGATGTGATGGTTGAAGGATGAGGATTGTGAGGTCCTCCTTGGCTCACAACAATGTTTTTTGATTGGGAAGTAGAAGGAACATGTTTATTGTATATCTCATCTATTCTCTTCATAACTTGCAAGCCATCATCACTTTCAATTAAGCGATGAAGGTTTTCTATCGTGGGTATAGCAGTGGTGGAAATGTTTTCAAGGGATAAATCTTGTTGTAAATGTGCAAAATCCTCATGAATACTACTGACTTTTTCTTGCAGAATGGAATTGGTTTGTCTGTCAACATTCATTGGATGGAAAGGTGAAGGAATAGTAGTGGTATTTTCCATGCCTAATGCACCATTGTCCATACTAGGAGTAGCAGTTCTTGAGATCCCAAGGTCCACAGTTCTATCGTGGGAAGCCATGAGTCTATAACTTTGTCTCACTAAAGTATTATCAATGGGGCACCAAACACTCATAAAAGTACCACAAAAAATGGTGAATGAATGTAATCTAATGCAAAATACAGAAATGCAACGTAAATCAGAAATAGTAGTGCATTCGCCCAAATAGTCCAACTATGAGATTGTTTTTTGTGTTTTTTAGAAAATTTAAAAGGTTTTAATGCTTTTATGCCAAAGATGCTCAAGATGTGATATGCAAAAATGAAATCTCAATGAGTCTTTCACTAATACAATTTGAGAAACCCTAGGATGCAAAAAAAAAAAAAAACCTAATTCAATGTTGATGCAAATGAAGTCTAGGATGCAAGATACAATGGAAATCAAAAATTTAAAGTGATAATATGCAGGTTCACCAAAATGAACCGTAGATTTTTGGGTAGGATTTATAGGCTACTATTGCACTCTTAAGATGTTTCACCTAAAAGGAGAGAGATAAACCCCACTCAAAATAGGAAATGTATGATGTTATTTAGACTAAATAGAATATCTAAGTGCAATTAAACTATGAAATTGAGAGATTATGAATGCAAAACCTACGAATTATGCAATGTTGGAAAACACAATGTGATATGAAAATATGAACTAAAGTATGAACAAATGCAAGACAAAAAAGAAGGCTAAATCAAAGTGCACCTAGAATGTGGATGAAGACTAGAAATTACATTTGAAATTTTGATAATGTTAATTTTCAAGCTTGGAGGGACTCATTCGCCATTTTGGGCGAATCAACTTTCCAGTTCTACAAAATTGTGTCGAAACCTATTTCGAACAAAAGGGTATCTCAAAATGCAGAAAACCAAAAACTGACCTTGGAGTGGGACTCATTTTCCACCCATGGCGAATGAGTCCACTTTTGAATTTCTAAATATTCAAAGGTGGAATCTAGAGCTCTTGGTCTACACTTTGATTATCTACAAGTGTGTGCTTCCGAAACTCTGATTTTTGGGTCTAAAAGTGAGTTTTTGTTGATATTTTGACTTGATCAATGAAGAGAAGACTTGAGCAACCTTTTAATGAAATCTTTAATGATTTACAAGCTTCCAAGAGGTTTAAATCTACAAACAAACAAGAAGAGAAGAAGAAATGTTGAATGTTAGGGCATGGGGGTTTACCTTGGTCAAACCCCTTTTAGGTAATTAAACCAAAATGATGAAAGAAATGGAATGAAACATGTAATAATGGAGTTGATTACCTTTGCATGATGATTGATCTTGAATTTCTGCAACAAAACATGAAGAATTTTTCCTTAAATATCTGAGAAGTGATCTTGAATGACTTGGAATGATGAAACCCTAAGTTGCTTGAATTGAGATGGAAGAATGATGGATGAATCGTGAAGAATGGTTGAATGGGGAGATTGAGGGAGATGTAAAATGAGGAGAAAAACACTTATTTATACACACTTGTGCCTTAGTAACCCAATAATACAACATCACAAGCCGACATAAGGCATTTTTGAATAAAAACTCGAAAGGAAATTTGAATTATTTTGAATTTGGATCCAAGAGGGACTCATTCGCCACCCATGGAAAATGGGTTCCACCTTGGATTTGTAAGTGGGTGTTAGGAATTAACTTGCATTTAATGTATTTTATTGGGTTTACATTCAAAAATACACTTAATTGAGCCTTATAAGTGCATAAAGGGGTCATGTAAAGCATAAGAAAGGTGTAAATAGTGAAATCAAGCCTAGAAAAGCATGAAACCTTGTTACAAGACTTTACAAGACTTCAAAATAGGACTTGATAAGTGATAAAAAAGGTGATTTTTAGGTGAAGTGTAATGAAAAGAGTCTAAAAAAGTGTATAAATGTGTTACAACACCTTCACAAGACATCATTAAATGCATTTTATTCAGTTTGCAAGGGTCCAAGACCTAGTGTCGATGCATAAAATGCCTCAAAACACCTAAATCAAGGCCTCATTAAGTCCAATTTATCATGAATTATTCCCATGTCAAGCAAGAGGTCCTTTTTTCTATGGCATAGTGAGATAAAGAGAAGTAGAGAGACATAGAGAGTTATTGAAGGAGGGTGGGAGAGAGAGAGAGAGAGTGGTGAGATAGAGATAAGTAGAGACACAAGGAGATAACAAGAGAGAGAGGGAGGAGGGAAGGATGGATAGGTAAAGAGGGATATTTGAGATAAAAAGTAGAGAGATAGAGAGAGATTGAAGGAGGGAAGGTGGGAGAGAGAGAGAGTGTGTGGCGAGACAGAGATAAATAAAGACAGGTGGAAAGAATAAGAAAGAGAGGGGGAGGGAGGAGGGAATTAGGGATAGGTAACGAGGGATAGGTGAGATAAAGAGAAGTAGAGAGAGAGAGAGAGAGTAAATGAGGGAGGTATGGAGAGAGGGAGAGGGGAGGGAGGGATAGATAAAGAGGGATAGGTGAGATGGAGATAAATAGAGAGAGAGAGAGAGAATGGTGAGATAGAGAGGAGAGAGAGAAATATGGGGGATGGAGGGATGAGATAGATATGGAGGGAGAGGTAGGTAGAGGGAGGGATAAGAGAGGGGAAGAGAGAGAAAGAGAGAAAGAGGGAGGGAGGGAGGGAGGGAGGAAGGGAGGGAGGGAGGGAGGGAGGGACGAAGGGAGAGGTAGGTGTAGAGATGGATAGGAGAGATAGAAAGAATGGGGGAGGGAGGGATACATAGAGAGAGAGAGAGGGGTATGTAAGGGAGGGAGAGGATAGATAGAGATAAGTATAGAGGGAATGAGAGAAGGAGGGAGAGATAGGGAAGGATACAGATGTGTGTGTGAGAGAGAGAGAATGGTGAGATAGAGATAAGTAGAAAGGGGAGGAGAGATTGAGATAAAAAGAGGAGGGAGAGAGAAAGAGAGAGAGGAAGATGAGAGGAGAGATAGAGAGTAGAGAGGGAAGGAGAGAGTGAGAGAGAAAGAGGGGGAGGGAGGGATAGATAGAGAGATAGAGGTGTGAGAGATAGAATGGTGAGATAGAGAGTAGAGAGGGATGGAGAGAGAGAAAGAGGGCAGAGGGAGAGAGAGGGGGGGAGATAGAGAGAGATAGGGAGTGATGGAGGGAGAGGTAGGTAGAGAGAGGGAGATCAGGGAGATAGATAGAAGTAGAGAAGAAAGGAGAGAGGGATGGAGAGGAAGGGAGGGAGGGAGAGAGAGGTTAGAAAGGACAATAAAGAGAATGAGAGAGAAATAGCAAGAAAAAGTGAGAAATAAAGTCAATGCTTCACATAATGCAAGCACATTATAACTTGCTCACATTTTATCTTTCTTTATTTTCCTTGGGATTCTAACCCAAAGGCTTGGAGTGACTTTCCAGCATCCAAAGACATGTTTTGTAGATTATGAAAAAATTGACATAATCTCAAGCACACTCCCCATTAGGTTTGCACATGTTTCAATGTCAAGTCAAAAAAATACCATGATAATGTTAAGCTCTCTCTTAGCTATCTAACCATATATTTTTTTTCACATTTTAAGTATGTTAAAGTTTTCATCTTTAATTTGTTTTGTTGGTGTATTCATTTTTTTTTCAAAAAGGTCAAGGTTTGGTATTTTTCACTTTATTTTTAACCGTTCATTGAAATTTCAAATAAATTACATTTTAAGAAACTAGACTCCATTCTACACATTCAAAAAAAATCAATCATTTTTCAAAAAATTTAAGGGGGAGCACACTCAAATTTTTGTTTTTCAAGATGTATCCACTTTGAAAATTATTAAAAAAACATATATTCATTAAAAAACTAGCAAAAAAATTTAGGATAAACTACATGGTGCTAACTAATTTATCACCAAAGAGATTTTTGAAATACTAAAATATTTTTAACATTTTAGGGGGAGCACACTAGACACTGTGTTATTCTTTAAAAAAAAAATAGGACCAATTTGTGTGGGCCCCTTTTTGAACCCGTTAATCTCTACCATTTTCAAAATAAAATAGTAGTTTAGAAAGTAGATTCAGAGCACTACGACTCTTTTTTTCCTTGCATCTTAAAATTTTGAGTGTAACTATCTTCAATTTATCATCCAAAGTCAATCTTTCTTGATTTCAAAAAAAAGTGGCCACTTAAGACCCCTTTTTGGTCCCCCATTTCCATTCACTTACCTATAATATGTTCATTATTGAGAAAATAAATAGTAAAATTTAGTATTTGGGTAGCACTTGTAACAACCATGTGAGTGGTAATGCAAACTTATTTTCCTCTAATGAAGAACATAAATTTGATATTTATATGGGGAACAATGAAAAGGTTACAATCATGGAAAAAGGAATTGATATCATCCAAACAAGCATGGTGACAAAATATTAATCTAATACATCTATAATGCCCCAAGAATAAAACATAACCTTTTGAGTATCGAATAGTTGGTCTAAAAAGGATATAGAGTCTTCATAGAAAATTGAGAGCATAATATTTGATAAGGATGGGTGCAAGAAAAAGATTGTAGAGGTTCAAATGAAAATAAATTATATATTTCCCCTCAAGATGCAAATTTATTCTTTATCACATCTTGATACTCCTCTCCAAGAACATAAAGGCTGCACCAAACCTATAAAATTCAGCATTCAAGACGGTCATTAAAATCACATCCAATCTTTGGAATTTAAGGTATGGTAATTTATTCTAGTTTGAATCTTTTATCCAAGAAGGAAATGGTTAGGGGGTTACCAATCATAGTATATTCTTATAGAAAATATGAATATTTTATTTTATAGGAAAACAACATATACAACCATTTGAATCAAGGAAAATGAGAGAAAAAGAACCATTCGAGTTGGTGCATTAAGACTTATATGTCCCCATGCAAACTCTCACCCTTGAAAAGAATTGGTATTTTATGACCTTCATTAAATACTATAGTAGAAATACAAGTTTCTACTTCTTGAAGCATAATTTGAAGACTTTGATAAGTTCAAAGGTTTTAAGGCCCTAGTTTAGAAGCAATGTCAAGATTTTATAAAGGTCCTTAGATCATATAAAGGAGAAGAGTATGGATCCAAATAGTTTTTAAAATATTGTAGGAATGAATGAATTAAGAGAGAGTTTACAATGAAATATACTTCACAAAAAATAGAGTAGAAAATAGAAATAATAGGACCATCATGGAGATGGTGAGAAACATGTTGAAAGCCAAGGTACTTCCAAATAAATATCGGGGTGAATTTATTGCAATGTCTAAATATACTTTCTCAATATATGTCCCACAAAGGTTGGGCATGACATGATTCCACAAGAAGCAGCGACAAAATGTAAATGATGTATGGAGTAACTTATATTTTTCTGGGTATGTGGTATATACATTTGTGTCAAGGGATAAAATCCATCAATTGGATGATAAAGAAGAAAAATATATTTTCATATGCCACAATGAAGAATACAAAGCATAAAAAATGTATAAACCTATCACCAAACATCTTTTAGTCAATGAAGATTTTAAATCCATATAAAATAAATCAAGGAATGATACAATGGTTACCCCTTGCCTCTTATATTATCTTGATCTTTGAATGTTACTAGGGTGATCTACCTTCGAGTTATTATTCCATCTTTTCTTTAGATATGGATCATTTCTAACACCCAAGTCACAAATGGGAGGTTTATGGCAGACACTTACATGGGTATCTTGGTAACAAGATCCATAAAGCAATAATAAGCTATTAATGAAGATATAAGAAACTCTAGGAAGATCCAAAGAACTCAAAAATATAGAAAATCTCAAGAGCTCAATCAATAAGGTGAACCTTTTGGATATCTCCCCTCTTCATCAACATATTAACACACTTATTATTCAAGTAGCTCCAATGGTAATTTAAATTCAATTCTTTCTTAATTTATGATAAGAAAGACAGGGAGCATGAGGGAGATTTATGAATACACAAAGTATGATGATTTTAATGAAAAAGTATTTTTTTCTTTATTTTCTCATAGTGATCCAACATATTTTGAAGAAGTTATAAAATAATAAATTTGGTGAAAATATATGAATGAGGAGTCATTTACAATGGAGAAAGTAAATATTGGAGATAAATATTTTTTCCAAGGGTAAATAAGTGATTAGATTGAAGTGGGTCTATAAGACCAAGCATGTTGCTAATGGAAAAATTGAAAGGTATAAAGCAAGTTTGGTAGTTAAGGGTTATAAATAGAAACTTGGAAGAGATTATGATGAAACATATGCCCGATCATAAAGATAGAAATCATGTGGGTTGTTTTTATCAATATCATCCCAACATAAGTGGAAGGTATATCAAATCAATGTGAAGTTAACATTCTTAAATGAAGTTCTCAAAAAATAAGTGTATGTTAAATAGACACCTAGCTATGAATTTCAAAGGAAATAAGATAAAGTATGTGAGTTGAAGAAAGCTCCTAACAATCCTAAACAAGCACCCCATGTATAGTGTATTATAATTGATTCATATTTGATTAGCAATGGCTTCGACAAAAGAAATACTAAGCCTACATTGTATATCAAGGAAATTAATGGTGAGATTCTAATTTTATTCTATATTTAGATTATCTAATTTTCATAAGAAATATTTACCTCTTCATTGTTGATTTTAAAAATTTAATGAAAAGAGAATTTGATATGAAAGACTTAGATCTTCTAGGGTCAGCCCATAATATTGTGTCCCACTTTTTTGGCCAAAGAAGGACATTAATATCAATATCTTTTACAAAATTTTACTTTATGAAGCCATAGCAACTAAACCATTAATAATCTAAAGATGATATGAACTAGTGATTTGTGAGTATTTGTGTGTAGATTCTAAATATATTTAAAAAAAATAGAAATAAGTTGTGATTTTTTTAGCATAACTCTTAATAACTTATTTTTTATAGTAAATATGATGAGGGCACAGCCCAAGACACAGAAAATAACCCACAAACAAGAGAATAATTTTATTATTCAGAAAATGGAGCTTCTTACATGCAGAGGATCTCAATCCCCAAGTTCTACAACACATGCAAGTTACAGAAAGCTACAGAATAACCCTTTCACAATATGTGAGCTTGTCCCCAAAAAGTTACCCAAAAATTAGAAACCTGCCCATAAATAAAGCTCCTCATTAGTTTGGAGCCAAAACAACATTCAAATTTGAGTTTAGGCGGTTTGGCGCTGAAAATTTACAACATGAAGTTCAAATTTTAAAAGAGAATTTGCAATTGTATCTTCTAGAAA
>VDFB02000008.1:322404909-322453224 GCA_007258455.2 Sequoia sempervirens | reverse complement strand
ATGCTTCTTTTTCCTTCAACATCTCTTCTTCACAACTTGCAATAAAATCTGATAAACTCTCTTCAACTTGTTGCAATATATATACAATAATTAGCCTTGTAAACTCCAAAGAGTTTACAATTACAAAGCAAAATGCTTATCTCACAAAACCCACCCCTATTCTTTGCAAGTAGAGTTCTACCGTGAAGAACAATGTCAAAACAAGTCCTTCATCCATTTGGGCATCCCAAACTGAAGTCATAACTCAATGTTGATTCCAAAGATATCTTGTAAGCTTATCCTCAAATTTGGCACCCAAGAATGGGCCCACTTAACTCAGCCTTATAAAATATCTTATCATGCAAAAGTGTAACTCCAAGATGCCAACTTGGGCACCCAAGGTGAGTCCAAGTCAATCTCTGTTAACTAAAACATATCTCTCCACCATTCATGCAAATATCATGCATGATTGATCATCCCCTCTTAACTGAATGTGTCACATATTATCTGCCATGCAACTCAAGTCATTAGTTATGCATTCCAAGTCAACTGAAGTCAACTAGCATTCAACTAAAACTAACTAGATGCAACTGAAGATAATTGAACCATAACTGAACTGGATTGAACTGAACTGAACTGAATTGAACTGAACTAAACTAATACTAAACTAAACTGAAGTGAATTGATCTGAACTAAATGCCATGCATGTAAACATCAATCCCTAACTTCTAGGATCTTTACATGCATTACTGAAGTGTTATCTTTTACTCCAAACAATTAACTTAACTCAAGGTGAGTTCCACCTTCCATGTGGATGCCCCATGTGCTCCTATTTTTTAGGAGATCTTCATGGGTGTCCCCACATGTTCCTATCATTTATAATTAATTACAAATGTCAATTTACATGTTCATTTCATTCAAATTTAATCTCTTTCTAATCCTCGTGTTTGGGGAACACTTTCCAAGGACTTAGGAGATACATGAAATAATGTTTAGGATTGCAATTAAATGGCATCCTATTCCCAACAATTTTGACATCTGAATAAAACTTTTCATGGTCTACTTTGTATTTTAATGTCCTATACACACGATCCCTATTCACTGTGAAGTTATAATTTTTGCCACATTGATCCCTTCTTCAAACAATGATGATTGGCAATTCTCTTGTTGAATGTGGAAAAACATTTGAAACATATTCCACATTTTGTGGAAAACTTATTGTGTGTCTTTTGTATTTATACTGACCACCTACTACATGGGTAACTTGTAATATTGGGGTAACATGTGCAATCAACATTTCTTCTACTTGAGTCAATTTCACTAGCTCTTCTGGTTATGGCCCAGGATCCATATTATTTAAAGTTGAAAATTTATTCTTCCCTTTCTCTTGACGGGATCTATTAAAAACAACACCTTCAGAGGTGTGAAATACTTTCATTCCTAGGTAGCATTCTTGACAGATATAACACATGCTTAGTGTTGTCAAGTTATCTAATTGATGTTGAAATTGTATTTAAATTTTTTTGAAATCATCATGAATCATTCCATTTGGGTTTTGTATGTTTCCTTGTTCACCTACATTTATCTCATCTTGTACTGTTACTTCTTCCCTTCATCTAACATAGCTTTCTCTTTCAACTTCATTGTGTCTTTTTTTGTTCTTCCCTTTCAACATATGTCATTTGTTCTTGTCGTCGTCTTCTATATTCTCTTTGATATTGCCTTCTTTGCTCCTCTAATTCAAAATTCAATCTCGGTCACACCATATCTAGAAAATAATTGAAGTTGGATTTGTAAAATTGATGTTTTTCAATGGTAAATCTACTTTTCTTTTAAATGAATTTCATTTATTATCAAATATTATTGCAATCGAAAGGTTCTAAACAGAATACAAATTTACATGACTATTAAATAAGAAGTATAGTTGAAGTATAATTAGTCGAATAAATTTCAAGTTATCAAACTAATGAAATTCTATTCCCTTTTTTATCTAAAGATTATAAATTAACTAATTAAATTAAAGGTATGAAATTAACTCAAGTAAATGATTTGTATATTATTCGCTGAAAAAAAAAAACATAAAAAATTCATCACAAAGAAGAAAAATTAAACCTTTATTGTGTTTTGGATATTGGTCCTTAAAAAAATGCACTCATTATTGTTATCTTGTGACTATTTATATATCAAGTAGGCCATGTACATCCAAAATATATGAACAGTCTTTTGCAAAATTAGACATCAAAGTCCATATGAAAATATTGTTCGTAAGACTAAGTCAATCATGGTTGCCACCTACATACAACACGTATGAATTTTTTTTACAAAATAGACATGAAAGTCTCCATCAAAATGTTGTTCATAAGAGTGAACCAACCATGAAACAACCCTCTATATGGTTCACATGTGTCTACCCTAAGTATCATACAAGTACAAAATAAATTCTTCAATGGCGCTTTTTACAGCTCTTGGTTCCTCGTATTGCTCAACATAATAAAGTTCTCTTAAAAAACCAGAGAATCCTACAACTTTCATGCATGTTGTATGTAATTTATGGGTAATTTCTTCCATTTCATCAATCTCTTGTCATTCTACTGCACGTGTAAGCAGTGCAGCATCATGGAGCTCTCTCATGATTTTTTTTGAATGGGCTTCAATTGATGTGTACAACTTGTCTATCAGACTTGGCACATGTGTGTTTGAATTTGTTGACTCCTTAGGGGCTTCTAGTTGTTGGAATGATGGTTGGATGGAAGGAGATTCATTTTGGGTAGCCATTATCTAAACAATAAACAAAACTCCTAAATAAGTAACAGGTTATAAAGATATGTATGATTCTAAGTTGTAGAAAAAAATTGTATGATTTTCAATTGAATTTTCAAAGATAACAAGACTACAAAGAGAAGTGTCAGCAAGTTGTTGGTATAAAATTTATTTTAATGTAGGAGGTTGGTCAGTTATAGATAGAGATGATAGCAATGGTACTAATGTTGAGAAAGCTTCATAAGATAATTAATAATTATAGAAATTTTGAACAAAATTGCTATTTCAAAAAAATTGTTAGCAATATTTAATAGATATTCAACTTTAGTGTCATAGGAGTACATGTAGTGTAATTGTATACCTAGAACCAAAGGTTGACCAACCTCACATCTTGTACTTGGAGTTATAATTACACATAAGTACTTTATTTATCAATAACCTTTGCATAAATATTTTATTTATTGTCAACATTTGCATAAGGGTTTTCTTTAGGGTGTTAGAGGTGTATAATCCTTAGATTCGTCGGAACTTATTAGAATTATTTTAGGAGATCGCATATGTAGGTGTTCCTCATCATTCTTTTGTCTCTTTGTATCTAACAGGTTTGAGGCAATTTCCTGTCCAAGTCAACTTGTATGCTAGTAGTCACTTTCTTAGACCACTTGATTTTTGCCTTCACATCACGAATCCTTTGCATAACATGGGAAAAGGTCTCATTTTCCTTCAACCAACCTTCACCCTCAATGTTCTTCCCCTCTACGGACTTGGTCAATGCTTCTCGCTCCTTCTTACATTATAAATAGTGGGAATTCCCTACTATCGACTTACGAGCAGTTTGTTTAGTTTGTACCATGTCTAGCATAGAAGGTTTGACATTAGTATTACAAGTGTCAAAAATCCTCTATAATTCAATGTGTGTAGACAATTAACATGATCATTTGGTCTTAACAATGATGAAAAAAATGAACATGATCAAGATCTTTCTCTATGTAAAGTGAGAAGTGCCTTTTCATATTTCAATCAAACAGTGTAGAATGATGAAAGAATATAAAAAATGAGTGTTCAATAATATTTTGAAAAAGTTTAATATATATTGAGAGTTGATAAACAACCAACAATAAGAGTAAACAATATGTATCATTTACATTTTTGTTAATAATCTAAACTCTCATGACTAAACAAGACTCCCATCATTCTCTCTCTCATAATAGCAAAAGCCTGAGTGTGAAGATTTAGAGTTTGGCCATACTTGACATGATCGTTGGAGTGAACTCCCCTTGGTCGACACTCCAACACAACTTCATTTCATTTAACATGCAGTCATAATCACGAATATTTCTCTACACATGAATTGAAGGCAAAGGGAAAGCAAATCTAAAATGAAAATATTACTTATGTGGGCATCTCATAGGTCAAGGGAATAAGGGTGCTAACACCGCCGCCGAGGGAAGATTTGGCATGGCATAGATACCCCCACTTTGATGATGAAATGGTGGATACATCTAAAATGGCAGCTCTAGCTTTCCCTTTCATTGCACATCTCCTTTATCAGTATTGTCTTCGTAACCACCACCTACTAGAATGGTGGTTACAAAGACAATATTGATAATGGAGATGTCAAAGGTTGGCTCCTTTCTTCTTTATGTACAACATTAACAATTCTGAAGACAAGATTTCAGTGGCTGCAAGGGATACTCCGTCACCTCAGAAAAAAGGCAGCCAATGAAAAGTTTGGTGACCAAATAAAAGGAAAGTTTATTTGTATTATACTTTCAGAATAAATCAACTTCATGCCTAATAGTGTGGTTGGAGCGTTTACTATCCAATATTTCTAAAAAACACAAGATAAGAGTAATTGGCATTTTGTGTTGTTGCCAATGGTACTCACAAAAATGATTGGGTATAAAATTTGAATTAATATAATAATTCTATTACATAATAATATAATTATTATATTACATTATACTATTATTCTTATATTACATTATAACATAATTATAATGTATACTATAATGTGTGTAAACAATAAACCAAAAAATTCCCTAATTGGTTTATTGTTTAATGTTAAGGGGTATCGTAATGGTTTGATGAAAATCAAGATGCCTATGCCAACACTCAAACTCATGTTTCAAGCATGTAGAATATGACATGTTTGGATTAGATTAGATTTGATGAGATAGTTCAACCAAGACACCAAAAAGCATAAGACAAAGCTTGGCCTACAAATTCTTTTGTCATAAATCATACAATACCAGTTTCTCTTCGTGCAAATGAGTAAATAAAATCCTAACTTCCTTTGATTTCCTTTGGCCAAACTTAAAATGATCAATTGTGTGCTAATTAAATAGTGCTAAGTGATTGATAAAGGCATTTTCATCTGTAGATTTTGATATTTTAATATAAAATTTTAATATTGAAAATGCTACCTTCATATGTATATTCAATGGTATTTTTCAAATATTTAATTTATATTAAATTTAGTCAACAAATTTCATGAATTAAATGACATTTTTGAAATATTAAATTTATTTCACTTAATCTTTGCAAAATATTAAAATATATTTGAATATAAAAAATATGTATTAAAAATATATTAAAATATATTTTTTAATATAAAAAATATGTATTCAATTATAAAATTTAATATTGAAAATGTCAGAATTTCATCTTAAATAGTAGAAGCTTCATTACAAAATTTTCATCATGGGAGGTAAATGATGGATGAAGTGTAAAGTTTTGGGCAGACTCATGGAATGGGAAGCCTTCGCTATCAACAAATTAGGACCTTCAAGAGGTATGAACAATCTTATCTCAAACTTGAGGTCAAAATATCCTAGATTATATTCAATCACCAAGCCCCCTGATGGGTAAAGTATTGTGGAAAACCCCCTCAAGCAATCTGTTAAGCAATCAGCAATCCGATCTTTTCAATAAGACTGTGAAGGAAAGAACAGTTTACCTATCTTCAAAACCAGATAGAATACTATGGGCAGCATGAAAAGTAGGCTCATATTCTGTGAAGGAAGGATATGCAGTATTAGCACAATCTAAATATCCTACTAAACCTCAACAAGCATTTACCTTTTGTTGGAATAATAAAGTCCTTCCGAAAGCCAGATGCTTTGCATGGCTTGCTTTATAGAAAATAATTTTAACAAGTGATCAACTTGTTAAATTGAAGATTGTTGATCCTTTCAAGTGTCCATTTTGTGAAGTGGAATTAGAAATAGTAGATCATCTTTTTGTGCAGTGTATTTTTGCTAATCAATGTTGGAATTTTATTAAAAGAAAGATGCAGTTATATAATCCACTTCCAAATACACTTTGGGATCTCTTCCAAACTTGGCCGATTCTGTATCAATCCTCATTTTTCATCTGTATTTGGCTTATAATTCCAGCACTTGTGTTATGGAACCTCTGGTGGGAAAGAAATATAAGAATTTTCAGGAAATCTAAATCTCCAATCGAATTGGTCCTTTTGAAGTTAGAAAAGGAAAATATCAGAAGGGGTGAATGCATGTGTCCAGAAAGAAAAATTCATTAATTCACCTTTTACAAATTGGGACAGTTTTATTTTGAAAGATTGGAAAGACATTAAATTGTTGTTTGATGGCAGCCTTCTCAAAAGTAGCATCTCAAAAGTAGATAGAGCATCAGTCAAATGGATTCCTCCTCAAAGGGACTTTTTAAAATTAAATTTCGATGAGGCATCTAAAGGTAACCCAGGATCCTCAGGTGCAAGATTCTGCATAAGAAATACTTCAGGGGTAGTCTTAGTAGCATACTCTATCCATTTACAAAATGGCCCAAACAATAGTGCAGAAGCTCAAGCGTTGTTATTGGGTTTGGAGTTGGCAATCCATCTAGGTTTTCAAACCTACATATAGAAGGGGACTCTTAGATAATAATTAATGCATTTAGGGAAAGGAAAATTCACAATTGGAATCTAAGTTATGTGCTAAATAAAGAGTGGATATTATTAGATAAGCTTGAATCATCAGTCATCTCGCATACTTATAGAGAAGGGAACAGGGTAGTAGATTTCTTAGCAGGGTTAGGAAATAAGAATATAGAGATTACAGCAGTCAATGATTTTTGAGTTCACTTCAGGCTTACCCTCAATTACTTGATCTAATAAAATAGGATGTTAAGGATGCATAGTTAAATATTCAAAGCTATCTTTACATAGTGAATGGATATGCTAGAAAGCTTTCTTATGCATATGTTGAAACACTTGCAAAGTAATGTTTATGTTATTTACATGTGCTATGAACATATCCTCATGTAAAGCGCGGGGCTTCCATTTGGAATTTTTACACATGCTTTAAAGCCAAACATATCCTCATAAAAAGTGCAAGGCTTCCATTTAGCATTTCATACACATGCTTTAAAGTTGGTTTACCATGGCACAAAAGTATATTTTACACATTCAAGTTGGACAATTTCGAAATGGCACACTTAATTAAAAATATCCATCAAATTTTGCAAGGACAACATGCTTGGAGTTTATCTTGAGTTTCTTTGAAAAGTACATTGCTAAATTTGTATTTGGTTTTAACATCAAAACCTTCTAAAATTTAGCCAAAATATGGTCGCCAAGCAAACTTTCTTCTAAAGGGTTTTCATTGAATGATTACAAGAAACAGGCTAACATGATCTAATAGTTCCTTCACAGGAATATGATTACAAACATAAGTATGTGCAGGATGAAGGTTCGATAAATGGCCCATGTAGAGCAGGGAAGAAGTCATCTTCTTTTTAAGCAGAGCCTCAAATTTTTGGCTATGGGTGATTTTGTAGCCAGGTTGAAATCAACTACGTGGTTATTATAGTTTATTTTGGACAATGCAAAATGTGGTCAACGAAGTACAATGTCATGCAAACGGAGGAATACAGATTTTGTAATTACTATATATTCTGATTATGTAATGGGTCTTGTGTCAAACAAAAAGGGTCTAATATTTTGTATTTGTAAAGGGTATTCAAGATTGAATGTAAATATGTAATGGGGTCTATGAGTATGTAATGGGGTCTGTATCTGGATAATGAGTCTATGAATATGTAATGGGGTTAGTATCTTGAGGTTTGTATGGGGGGATATCTTATTCATTGTAAAAGGGGTTTTTCATCTATCAATGTATGGGTCTAGAAATTTTGTACTTTCTCGAGCTATAACTAAGGGTTTTCTTCTTGGTTCTTTCCCACCGGTATGCTCACCTGAACCATGACTTTGTATTATCTATATTTTAATATTAATATAAATATAGTGGCTCGCCATTTTTTCCATATATATATATATATATATATATATATATATATAACTTAATCTTTGCAAAATATTAAAATATATTTTAATATAAAAAATGTGTATTAAAAAATATGTTCAATAAATTTAATATTTCCATTTTTCATATGTATATTTATATATTTTATTTGATTTTTTTTAATATAAAATACAAAGTAACCTACTTTTAAAAATAGTTCTTGAAGTAAATATAAAATAACTTTTAAGTAAATGAAAAAGTTCTTCACATAAAACAAAGTTTAATTATTTAAACATAAAATGAAGTTAGTCTTCACGTCAAATTAAATTTATTTAAACATAAAATGAAGTTAGTCTTCATGTCAAATTAAATGTGTTGAGTTTTATTGACATAGGTTTGCTTTCACTGTATAACGCCTCTCGGCGTAATTATATTTTAAATCTAATCTTTTTTTTATATTCTTTTTTTATTTTTTGCATGAACTTAGCCCTTGGTCATATGGAAGACCAGGGGCCCCACTAAACAACTTCCCAGCACTCAATCACAACCCCTTCTCATGTGGGGGCCGAAATTTAGGTGTGTAGGGGCTTAGTCTAGCTCCCTTGTTACATGCATTTTTCTAAAATAGCACTTTCACTAAAACGGGCATAACTTTTGCATAATAGGTCCAATTTTCAAAATTCAAAAAGAATTGAAAATATGGTTCAAAGCTCTTCACTGTGATGTAAATGGATTTTCTAGATTCTACTCCAAAAACTAGGTGCACTCAGTCAAAGTCACCCTTCTTTTTCAAACTTTAAATGCTCATAACTTTGTCATACAAAATCATTTTTTAGCAAAAAAATTTT
The DNA here is from genome assembly GCA_007258455.2 of Sequoia sempervirens. Lineage (NCBI taxonomy): Eukaryota > Viridiplantae > Streptophyta > Pinopsida > Cupressales > Cupressaceae > Sequoia > Sequoia sempervirens. The sequence continues at coordinate 322,444,373 of VDFB02000008.1, read as the reverse complement.
TAAAACTTATCAGAAAATCATAAGGAATCCAATTTTGCAATAAATTTTTCATTTAGACATCTATGTTTGGCATGTTTTCCTAACATTCAAAAATTGGGCTTAAAATTAACCTTCACATTTGGATTTGGGTTTAAAATTAACAAGTATCTTTTAATCTCCAAGATTCACTTACATATGCTATCCTTTCACACCTTAGTGTGATATTAAGGATTAGTGTTGGTGTAAATAAGTATTTTACTTATTACAATTTACTTAAGCTTACTCAGGGAATGCATATCATTGTAGTTTTCACTAGTGACACCTAGTTATTTGCATCTTGCATCTAGGTTTGTGCATATATTGAGAGATGTGATTAAGACACTTAGGGAAGTGTGTGTAGGAGAAATCCCACTATTTGTGGTGTGATCTAGTTATCACCTTTTTATCTCCACTTTAGGTGGGCAATCCACCTTTCATGGAATTATCTATTATTTCTTTCTACCTACCCTTTCCCATGATTGAGATGCTTGTCTCATTCATGGCCCTTCATGCTTATTGATAATGCAATCATCATATTCTCTCTCTTCTCTCTCTCTTTGTCTTTGGTCTCTTGATCCTATTGTTGTTTTTCATAAGATCTTACATGGTATCAGAGCGGTTGGAGGTTCTTTGCATAGCCATTGTTCGGAGATCTTAGTTCATGTGAAGGTGTTCAAGAGGAAAATCTAAGGAGCAAAGACATTTTGGTGCATCCTAGACCAGATATGACCTCAAATTTAGATTCAGAAGGCCTTTTTCCAGTCAGGATAGCCTTTCGTTTCGTCGAAATCTGACATTGAGAGCTTCAGATAAAAAAAATCGCCTATTTGGGTATTTTTTCAATTTTCTAAATTTTTTCTATAGTTTTAAAAAAATCATTTCTCAAAAAATTTCCGAATCTGGCAATTATTTCCAAAAATTTGAATGTGGGGGTTTTTTTAATTTTTAAATCAAAAAAATAAAAATATATGTATTTTTTTTTATTTAAAATTTCTAAATTTTTTTGTGAAAAAACTATATATATATATTTCATTCAAAAATTCTAATAAACAAAATAAATTAAAAATCTGTATTCAAAAAAAAAAATCAAAAAGTAAAAAATTGCAGAAAAATTTATGTGGACTTAGGTACGCATAAGCATACCCTACATAGTGCAGAGGGTACATGGTACCCATGCCTCTTTGACCACACCATGTGGCATGCAAAGGTGGGCGTACGTGGTATCCCACGGTCCCCACATCCACCGCGGCCCCCACATCAATTCGACGGGAGGGCTTTTAATCTGGCCAGCAAAAAAAACAAAAACTAGTGGGCTTCAAAAATTCAAATCCGATGGAGATTTTTTGAATCGGCAGCTCCTCAGCCCACCAGTGGCCCATTCCTCAGAAATTTGGTGACCTCAAAATTTTTTGACGGCATATTCTGGCACATGGTGTTTTCTGGCGTGACGGGCATCAATTTTAAGCCCAGGAGTGCTACAGAATATTCTGGAGGCATTTTCTTTTTTGACGGTCTGCAAGACGTCAATTTTAATCACTTGGAGTGTTGAAATCATCATTGTATTAGTGATGATGTCAGTAGTTTTAAAAAAAAATTCTCCCCCTCATGGTTGGGCTTTTTGATTTTGCAGACCGACTTTGAAGCTCCATATCTTGCTCATTTTGAGTCCTTTTTTTGAGCAATTTTTTTTATTTGGGCTAATTTTTCATGTACTTCATAGTTGTGTGCTCGGTTTCTAATTTTGGAGGACATATTTTCCAAAATTTTCATTTTTCCAACACTCTACTTGTCCAATCCTCATTTCTGCAACTTTCGAGGCTCCGTTCAGGCACATACGAACTCCTTTTCAGGTGTCATTTTTTCTTAAGTGCATGATTTTTTGTCTACTTCTTCAATCTACAATCTGCTTGAAGCAATCTTGAGTGGATTTTGTACTTTTAGCATATGGTATTTTTTGGCCTATTTGGCACTTGTATTGCATAGATATAAATTTAGGTCTTTTCTTTATTGTTCCAGTCTATTCTCAGCCTATTTGTGGCAAGTTGTAAATTAGAAATCATAAGTCCACTTAGCCAAGTTGGTACATGCATTGAATTATAAAGTGCCAAAATCATCTTTTGGGGGGGGAGTACTTTGATTGAGTGAATTTGGGGGGTGTCTCTTGTGTGATTATGCCTATTTTCTCTCCTGTGCTCTTGCATTCCATCATGGGTTCATCTAAAGTTCCACTCTTAACTACCCATAATTATGCTACATGGAAAGTATGTGCATGGAGTAAACTAATGGAAAAAGGTTTAATTTACTATATTGATGGAACCATAACTGCACCTATGAATCATAAGGTAGATCCAACTGCATATAAGGATTGTCTCACTAAAACTTCTATGGCATTGGGTACAGTTAGAAAGTTTATTTCAGATGATCTCATTTTCCATGTTGATAAATGTACTACAGCCAAGGAAGCTTGGGATAAGCATGCTACTTTGTATGGAAAGGTTAATAAGGTTAAGGGATACAAGCTTGAAAATGATCTCCTAATCCTTGATCCCAAGAATTTTGACACCATTCAGGATTATGTCACTAAGGCAAATGAGCTAAGAGCACAACTAAAGGATTGTGGTATTGAGAAAGAGGATGATCAATTGGTCTTCAATTTGTTGGAAAAGCTTCCATCTGAGTATGCAGCCTTTGTTTCAAGTTTTTAGACTCAATGATTGAAAATTAACAACTTCACATCACCATATTTTGAGGCTCTCACAGGTCTTTTGATTATTGAGCAAAATAAGTTGATGAAAATGGGAATTCTCAAATCTCCAACTTCAAAAGCATTGGTGGTCAATCATGGAAATAAGAAGCAAGGCAAAGGGAAATGCCAAAAGCAATCTTCACCAAAGCCACAAGGATAGAACAAAAAATCCATTCCACAACAAGGCTCATCATCATCTTCAAAGAAGAAGAAGAACTCAAGCAAGAAGGAGAAACCAACTTGTGCATATTGTAAAAATATTGGATATGAGGAGCATCATTGTCATGCCAAGCAAATTTATGAGTTGACCAACATCATCAAGAAGAACAACATAAATTTTCCTAATGCCTATAAGAAGGAATCATCTCCTTCCACTTCTACTTCATCTCGGTCTAAGGGAAAAGGGAAAGCTTTCATGGCAACAACAGGTTCATCACAGTAGTGGATTCTTGATTCAAGGGCTACTCAACAAATGTGTTCTTCAAAGGGGAAATTTTCTTCCTTGGAGTCCTCTCCAGTGCCTCACATCTTCATTGGTGATAATACACAAGTGGAAGTTGAGGAGAAAGGTTCAGTTGAGATGGGTGATGGGATATTTGAGGATGTGCTCTATGTTCCAAACTTGAGCACCAATCTTCTCTCCATCTACCAAATCACACGTCATGGAGATGGTCAGAAATTTAAATTCACTCCTGACATAGTAGTGGTAAAGGAACTTGAAAATGATGCTTTGGTTGCAATGGGTCGAGCTAATCACAATGCAAGGCTTTACTCATTCTCCCGTTGGGTACCTCTTGCTCCTTCTACAACATTGATCACTCATTCAAACTCACAAAGTAAGATATGGCATGAGCAGTTTGGTCATCTCAACTAACGCTATCTACAACAACTTCACACCAAGGACATGGTAAAAGGGATTCCTCAACTCAATTTTTCTGAGGGTGTATGTTCAAGATGTTCCATGGGAAAGCATCCTGAAGAAAATTTTGATAGAGGGAACTCTTGGAGAGCCTTGGATCTTCTTCAGTTTGTTCACAGTGATGTAGCAGGCCCATTTCTAGTACCATCCTTTAGCAAAGCTTATTATGTCCTCACTTTCATTGATTATTTTTCATGATACACTTGGGTCTACTTCCTTTATCACAAAAGTGAAGTATTTGACAAGTTTCTCAACTTCAAAGCACATGCTGAGAAGCAATCCGGGAAACAAGTCAAGATCCTTCGTATAGAAAATGGCAGAGAGTATGTGTACAATAGATTTGAGGAATTTTACACACTTGAGGGAATTGACTTATAGAATTATATTTCCTACACACCCCAACATAATGGTGTTGTAGAAAGGAAAAACAAAACCCTCAAGGAAATGGCAAGTTGCATGATACATGCCAGGTCTCTTGGTCCAACTTTTTGGGCAGAAGCAATCAGTTGTGATACCTACATCCAGAATCGGGTTCCTCATAAAGCTTTGAAGGGTATCACTCCTTTTGAAGCTTGGTTTGCTAGGAAACCTATTGTGAAACACTTCAAAGTGTTTGGGAGTCCAGCATGGGCTCGTATTCCTCCATAGAAACATAGGGCATTGGAGCCACAAAGCAAGCCTTGTATCTTTGTGGGATATGCAGATGGTGTTAAGGCATACAGACTGATGGATCCTCAGACTCATGAGATTTTATTTGAGAGGAGTGTACATGTTGAGGAAATCTCACCTAGCTTTGACTCTTCTACTCTTCCTTCCTCCACAGTTGATAGTGATGATAGCGATTCAGATGATGATGGATCTCCTTCCTCACCGACTCGCAAGGTTCACCTTCATAGGGTCCACTTCTAGTTGAGGAGCCTCATCCTTCTACCCCTACTAGACCTCATTGGGCTCATCAAACTCTTGAGGAAGCAGGTCCACTTTTTGGGGATCCAGATGATGATGGATCTCCTTCCTCATACTCAAGGATAGGGTCCACTTCTAGTTGAGGAGACCCCTACTAGACCTCAATCAAACTCTTGAGGAAGCAGGTCCAGATCCTTTGGATACTGACTAGATCATAACATGAGCATGAGCCTTTTGCATGCTCTCATTGCGCCAGCTTCAGATCCACAATCCTTTAAGGAAGCCTCTGGAGTTTCTGAATAGGATGCAACTATGGAGGAAGAGTATAGTTCCTTGATGAGAAAAAACACTTGGGAGTTAGTCCCTCTCCCTAAGGGGAGAAATATGGTTCAATTCAAGTGGATCTATCAGAACAAATATGCAGTGAATGGGAGTGTTGATAAGTATAAGGCACGACTTGTTGCAAAGGGTTTCTCACAAGTTGTAGGAGTTGACTACACTGAGACCTTTGCACCTGTTGCAAAGATAACTTCCATTTTCCTGACACTTGCCATTGCTACTTCACATGGTTGGGCAATACACCAGATGGATGTTAAGATTTCTTTTCTACATGGGGATCTTGATGAGGAGATCAGCTATATGGAGCAGCCACAAGGTTTCATCTAGGATACTTCATTGGTTTGCAAGTTGAGAAAGTCCCTCTATGGCCTTAAGCAAGCACCTCAAGCTTGGTATACCAAGATGGATTCCTTCCTTCTCTCAATAGGATTCACCAGGTGTCATTCAAACCAAAATGTCTACATCTTGAGGCAGGATGATGCACATTTGATACTTGTGCTCTATGTTGATAACTTGATCATTACATGGAGCACCTCATCCATCATTGGCAATGTCAAAACTGCTTTGTAGGATAGATTTTCCATGACCGACTTGGGCCTTCTTCACTACTTTCTTGGCATTGAGATTCAGCAACGGGAGGTGAATCTAAAGACGCCTCTCTTGGAAGTGGAATATTGTCAATCTGAGCTAAGCCTCTAAGAACTTTATACCTTAGAGAAGTGAAGGTGGAGAGTGGGTTACCCTCTCCTCCTGGTTGTTTGGCAGTATTCTCTTTCATTTACAGATTAGGCCTCACGTACCCTTGTGGTATATCGAGGATACCCCTAGTTGAACTTGTAAATCCTAGTTGAGACTTTTGGCCATATCCCACTTGAGTTAGGCTTGTTAATGTGTCTTATGTGCTTGAGTATTTAGATCACCTTCCCCACTTGAAACCAAAAGGGGACCCTTATCCAAATGGATCTAGAGGATTTTGTCTTTTTGCATTATTTATTTATGCATTTTCATTCTTAATCATAAAATACAAAAAACTCAAAAAACCAAAAAAAATAAAAAAAATAAAACACCCAAAAACATTAGAATTTTTTTTTAAAATCTAGCTGTCCTTCTGTATACACCTAAAAACAGTCAACATATTCAGTTAATTAAATACAACCTATTTGATTAATACTTCAACTACATATAAATAAGGTCTTTATTTATATTGTTCACTTTCCTTTTAATTCTCCAAAATCATATTCTTCTAAATAATTAAATAAACAAAATACCCTAAACGTGTTTATTTAACTAATCTTCCTTAATCCTGATTAAGAATTAGAGCACATGTCTACTACATTTTCTTGTGCCACCTCACAAAGGTCACATGAAAATAAATAAGCCTAATTATTAATTAGAATTATCCTCACACACTTCCACCAATGGGAAAAGGCACATGGCTTTATTCCCCCACACTTGCAACAAATTTGGAGCACATGGGTCTTTGTTTCACACACTTGGGTCTCTCATACATTTGGCATGTTTCCAATTGGTCAAAGGATTCTCTCCACACACATGGCATGTTGTCTTTGGTCAAGGGGACAATATCCTGATTCCTTTCATCTCCACCATCTATTTTTTCCCCTTCAAATCTAGACCGTTAATAGGTGCCACCTCACAAAATGCTTGAGAAACCCTATAAAGATACCCTCTTTCCTTTGCATTTATCATCCACATTTGAAGCAAAGTTACTATGTAGGTTTTTCTTAGGATCTTGGAGCTTTCATGGAGTCTTATAATTAGTTTTCATGTCATGTGTTACTTTGCATTCTCATTTTAGATTACGTAATTACATCATAGTTGCATTTTATCATCCCCATTACATCATAGTTGCATTTTAGATTAGTTTTCTTTTTTGTTGCATTTGATCATATGCATAATCATGAATAGTTCATTTTAGTTTCATATCATCTCACTCATCTCCATTTTTTCCCTTATCATCAACATCATCCTTTGTTTGTCATGGTATTCATCATCCTTTTCATCGTTTTGTTTCATTTAGAAGCATACCATTAATCCTTCCCGCACACATTTGCACATAGAAATCATCTTAGCTTGCATATTAAGCATCAAATCTCATTTTCTAGGTTGTCATTTTAACAACCATTGTGCCCATAGAAATCTGAGGGCCAAACAGTTTAATAAATCCCTATAAATAGAGGACAATGATACGTATTTGAAAGGTTTGATTGTATTACGAATAGAGTAGTTTACTTGATCAAACTTTGAATGTAAACCATTTCATTAAGGTTTGTGTTGACATTAAATTCACTCCACATTCGACACACGCACAAAATGGTGCCCACCGTGGGGCCTTTGCCTCACCTATTTCTAACTTTTTTGCAAATTTCGTGATCGCAGGTTCAAATTTGAGACTTGAGAGCCTTTTGCACTTGTTCTAGGAACATTTTGGGTTGTTTATGGAGTTTTGGCGCCTCTTGCTTGAGTTTTGGTGCCTCTTGCAAACTGTTCTGAGACCATTTTTACCTGTTTCGAGACCATTTTGGGTTGTTTTTAGAGCTTTGGTGCCTCTTGCTTGAGTTTTGGCACCTCTTGTAAACTATTATGAGACCATTTCACCTATTCCGGGACCATTTCATCTATTCTTGGGACCATTCTAGGCTATTTTTAGAGTTTTAGTGCCTCTTGCTTGAGTTTTGGTGCCTCTTGCAAGCTATTTTGAGACCATTTTCACCTGTTCCTAAACCATTCTGGGCCATTTTTAGAGTTTTGGCGCCTCTTGCACCTATTTTGGCACCTCTTGCTTGAGTTTTGGCACCTCTTGCAAGTTGTTCTGAGACCATTTTCACCTGTTATGAGACCATTCTGCATTGTTTCTGGAGTTTTGGCGCCTCTTGCACCTGTTTTGGCACCTCTTGCAAACTGTTTCAAGGAGTTCTAGCTTTTCTAACTCTATTTTTAAGCTTTCTGTCTTTATTTTGGTGCCTCTTGCCTCTGTTTTGGTGCCTCTTGTCTCTATTTTGGCGCCTCTTGCAATTTTTCACCAAATCAGAAACTCACATTTTGTGTTCTACATTTGCAGGTTTTCCTAGAATTGTTGTCAAAGACTCAAAACATAAACTACTAACATATTGTAGGGGTTGGACGTTATTCACTTGTTTCCTTTTGGTTAAGATAGGAATGTAGCTTAATTAAAAGGTTAACGAATATCATGTTTCCTTTTGGTTAAGTTAGGAACGTAGCTTAATTAACAGGTTAATGAACACCATGTCTTTTGTATGTGATGGATGGTAGGCATATGCTCTCCCCTTAATTGGGTGATCCAAAAAGCCAGACCCATTCTTGTTTATGTGCAAGTGTAAGTGGAGCATATAGCGTGTGTTCTCTCTTTATTCATGTGAAATAAAGAGTGATCGAACTACGGGTATGCTTGCTTGCTTTTGTTTATCCTAGAGGGCCTGCCTTGTGGGAAAAAATAATCACCCAAGGGAACGACCCAACCGGTAACATGCTAAATCCAAGTGACTTCCAACCGGGATATAAATGTGGATACTGGAACAAAGGTGAGTATCATGAGGATAATTCTGATGAGATGGATCGAAAGGGACTCTCACCGCATGGATTATCCCCCATGAACGGAATGTCTGCATTAAAACCCTTGTTGTAGATTTTCCAAAATCCTTTAGCTATTCTTTGGTGCAGCAACGGTCGTTGCCAAGGCATCCACATTCTCACAATTTTTAGTAGAGGTGATCAATTCACCATGGGATTTTCATGGGGACTAGAAGCTTGGTTGGCCTGAGAAGAGAGTGCATTGTAAGGGGAAGCCCGTGCAACCAAGCTTATGAATTCATCTGCTAAAGATAGTGTGGTTGGGGTAAAACCCGCGTGGAATCTAAAAGAATATAGTCTTACACAGCCTTAGGAGTGTATATTATGCTTGATGTGTCTTCAAAATGAAACTCAAACAAAACAACATCAAAAGTGTTACAAAACCTTGATTCGAAACTACTTTCATTAAGGGAAACAAGTCCATAATTGAAAAATCCAAGAAAACGGACCTTTGGGGGGGTAATTCAGCTATTTTAGAGTCATTTTGGGCAATTTTTAGAGTTAAGGCACCTCTTGTCTCTATTTTGGTGCCTCTTGTCTCTATTTTGGTGCCTCTTGTATCTGTTTTGGCACCTCTTGTAGACCCTGAAATAGTAACTTAGGTTCATCCATCTTCAAAAAATCAGTCCTTTCAGCAGTATTCAACCTTTCCTTAGGCAAAAAAGGGTCAAAAATGTGGTTTACACAATGATTTCAGAAAAGATCAAGATTAGAAAACCAAAGATCAAACCTCTTAGTCCAAAACAACATCACAAACATTTTTCTATGCTCTACAACTTTAGAGAAAGGTTAACCTTCAATTTTTACAAGAGAGCTTGCAAGGACAATCTAGAGTTATACATGATGTACTATTGTCAAAATCCAAGACTTTTCCAACGTTTTGAGTACCTTAATTACACATATTGATTCAAAACTCCAATTCTAAGATCATTCCTTAGATAACTTAGAAGTCTAAACATTGTTGAAACCAACCTCTACAAGTGAAGTTCTCCAAACTAAACATAGATCCAAACATCTTAAAGTGCCTAAATCATCACAATCTATCACATCTTTGATTGTACAACCTAGTTTCATCTTCAGGATTTTCCATCCTTTGATCATGAAATGACGTCATACAATCAAATCAAACTTAGTCTTATCAATAGAATTTTTCATTCTATTCGACTTAGTTGTAATCCTTGGCACTCCTCCAAACAAATATCAAATTTTAGCTAGATTGTAACACTTGTATGCCCATTTTAACAAGATCCCAACGTTGAAACTCAAAACAGTGAAATCCAAACAACCATGGCCGAAATAGATGAGGATCAATTGAATTCTTTAGCTCATCAAATGAAAAATATTCAACAACAAATATGGGATATGCAAGGGGAAACAACCACAGAAAGACATTTGTTGTCAGACATCTATTCTTATCCATCTGAAAAAAATACGGACATGATACCTTCTCCACCAACAACTACATCATCCAAGTTCCATTTCTTTGAATTCTTGAAAATTTTAAATGAGAAAGCCAAATCAAATTCCTCAAACACAAATGATATTGAACAATCTTACCATGTCATGCATCTATCTTCATCTCCCACAAGTCAAAATAAATCTTAGGATTCTTTCACCCAAGTTAACGATTCCATCCAACCACCTTCTTCTATCATATCTTCTACATCCAATGATTCATGTCAATCTCTTAGTCTGAACCATGCTATCATAGACCTCTCTACACCTCAAGAGCAAAGAATTCTTTCCACTTCATCCAATGATACCAAAATTCCACAAGTTCTTCCAATCTTTGACCAAGACCGAATCTCTCAAGAATTATATGATGATCCCCTCCTCTCACTTTTCATCCACGATGACTCCCTTCCATCTCAAGAGAAAAGTATAATTCCAAGTCCTTCCACCCCATCTAATGAATCCATATCATCTCATGATTCTATTGCATCCCAGGAGCATGATAATTCTTCCATCCTATCTAATGATGTCCTATCACCCAATGATCAAGATATGCTTTCTCATCAAGATCAAGAAATGCTTCCATCCAAGGATATCCCTTCATTCCATGAGGATTTTCATCCTTCTCAAGATCAAGATATTCCTTCCTTACCACCACATGATGATTCCACACCTAATGAAGAGCAAGTTTCTTCATCTTCTATACCTCATGATCCTCTTCCAAGTCAAGATCAAAGTACCCCATCATCCCCATGTCAAGATCCTATCACACCTACGCAAGCTATCCATGAACCCCACACCTACAAATTGGGATCCTCCACCTTCATCCACTCTGGTTTACTTCCAACACCTATCCTTTCATCCATATCATATCCTCCCCAAAATTTACTCGCATCTTGTTTCACAAACAACACATATCCCATTGGTAAATGAATGTTTCAAAGTATGAACTAGAAAGGAAAAGGATTATTCCTTCATGAGCAAGGTATCCTAGAACCCCTTTTTGCTCAAGAAAACCCATATTACCATGGCCTTGGTTATACCCCTAAGTTTCCTAGTCCATCAAACCTGCCATCTATCTTAGGTCCTCATCCTAATCCACCAAACCTTCCATCTATCCTAGGTCCTCATCCTAGTTCATCAAACCTTCCCTCTATCCTAGGTCCATATCCTATTCCTCAAGAACAACAAAGGCACACATCCTTGATGCCCTTTCAAAATTCTACCACCAACAACTCATCCATGATATCTCCATACCATTCATCTCCATCCATCTCTCCTATTGCTCTTGGAAGCAATTTGGGTTCCAAATGTCAAAAGCTTCCATATCAAAATTCACATGTATCAAAGGATCAACATGTTTCCTCAAAGAGGCATGCAAAAATAAAAGAAAATTTGATCCAAAATCAAAAAGGCCACAAAGGCCCATCAAAGCAAAAAGAAAAATTTCCAAGACCACAAAGGTCTATAAATCAAAGATAAAAATCTCAAAGGTCACAATGGACCAAAAAGAAAATATCAAAGTGGATTCCAAAAAGTCTCATAGAAGCAATGAAATCTAAATCGGCACCCAAATTTGCTAATCCAAAAGCTTCCTCCAATCTTCCATATAAAATCCTATCACCTTCCAAATCCACTTTTCCTCCATCACTTCAGCACCCTTCAAGGTGTGTGCCAATGTTGATCTTTCCATCCTTTCCATCTATCCATCAACAAGCCTTCCCACCTCCTATCCATTATCCAACATTCATCCCCCATTTTTCTCCTTTAATCCAAACCTTTAGATAAGTCCTTAGTTCTTCCATCATACCTTTAATAGGCCAACATTTATGAGTCCAATTCCCCATTGTCATGGTTTATTAGAGCATGTATTCGAGATATATTTGGTTGTGAAACTTGATGCTTAAGTCCTTCCTCCATCTCCCTATCATCCATATCCTATTCTCCATATTCCTCTTGCACTCTACACTTAGGGACAAGTTTCGTCCATCTTATCATTCATGGTCATTATCCCTTTTATGCTCATTCCTTACTTTTCCACCTTTGATCTTGACAAAGTTAAGGATCTTCTTGAACATCATGTATCTTATCCTATACGCGTTATCCATATCTTTTGTACCATATCCTTCACCTTATCCATATCCCATCATTCTTTCTAAATACATCCTTTCTTCCTTTCCTTGGTCTTGATGAGGAATAGGGGAAAAATATTGGGGCCTTGTGTCCATATCTTATCTAGTTGATCTTGATCATCCCATTCATTATCATTATCCTTGATTTCTTCCATTCCATATCTCCAAGCTTATCAAAATCCATGTCATCATGTCCCTTTGCAACCTTGAATCTTATCATGCAAATCATATTTGAGCCTAGTTGTAAAACATTATCCAATCCTCATATATTTTTTCAATCAATCATCAAAAATCATCAATCTTATCATACTTAGAGGAAATCAGTGATCCTAAGTACTTATCATCACCATTCCTTATGGAATCAATCATTCCTAGCATCTTAATCAATCAACCATTATCATCTTTTGACAAAAGATATGTTGCTTGTGTGACATGTTTTGCAGTGAATCTTTCATTTTGATCTATCATTTATCCATGGTTGCATTATCTCTATTGTGGGGAATCTTGTTCCTTCAATTGGTCATATCATATCATTCATCCATCCACCTTGGGCTACATGACTTTCTCTGCATCATTCATCCATCATGCTTCCATCTTTGCATCTGTCACGCTTCCATGTTTGCATCATAGCTTGAACCAGTGTTTGTATCATGGTATCCCCTAGCATTACTCATCCCATTCTAAAAATTAGTTTGTCTTATCATATCACACTGGGGGCATGTCTTGCATTGGATTGGATTCTTGTACATTCTCAAGGTCACAAAATCAAAAATCCCAAAAACATTCAAAACATGTCAAAATCCCAAAATAGGTCAAAAGTCAAAAAGTCAAAAACATAGTCGTTAGTCAAACTACGCCGTCTTTGAGCTTTGAATGTAGGCAAGGGTGATCTTCGATTATCCCCTGAGACATTTAGGTCAGTCTTTTAGGTGTCTATTATGTTCATATTTTCGTCTTGTAAACCTTGGTTGTGTTGTCAGTTGAACTACGTGGTCTCTGTGTGTATAACATAGGCAAGGCTAATCTATTGATCAGCCCCCAAGGCCCCTAGGATAGGTCTTTAGGTTAGGTCTTGGTCATCATGGTCGTGTCTCACCCTGAACTGGGGGAAAAATCCTACACTCACTAGGGGAAAATAAACTTTGAGCTTGAACCAACAGGAAAACAGTTGTCGGACTAACATTACAAACACAAACTTCAAATGGATGGTGATCTTTCTAAATCAAGGGTTTATCACATTAAACACAAAAGTTCAAATTGTTGTACTTTTATTTTTGTTATCATATCTCTCAAGTCCTCGATGATGTATCAAACTAGAGGAGCAAGGAAGGAGTATGATTTTTCTTTGTCTGTTGTCTGTAAGTTTATCATTATTACTATGCAAGTTGTCACGAGACGTGCGCTACAAAGTATCATTGATGACATTCTGAATTTGCATAGGAAAAAGATTAACTCTTGTCTGTTTATGCAAGTAATGCTCAGGTCATCTCGGTTTAATTATACTTAGATTCTTGTGTTAACTTGCAATTTTAAAACATCATGGAAGTAGTACTCAGGTCATCTTGGTATAAATTATGCCATCAATGCTTGTACTCACTTTCAACATTTTTAAAGGCCCAATGATGATAAAGAGCATGACAAATTAGTTATTATGAATGACAACTTTTGAATACGAGATTTGCATAGTTAATTTAGACTGAATTCATGTTAGTATTGCATGTGTATTTATGGGGTTTTTCAACGCTAAACCAATTTCACAATGGTGTCATCTCTATTATTAATGGATTGAGTACACTGGAAATTAACCAAAAACACATCATTCTCATTTCATTGCACATTAGTTGCATCATCATTTGCATATCTTAGAAAACATTCTCATCTCGTTTACATTCATACATTCTGTCATAATATTTGCATCAAAAAATACAAAAGAAAATAATAAAGGGCATACATTACATATCATTTCCAAAATAAAAATCATGTCATCCGCTACGCTTAAATAAGTGAGTCTCTTCAGATTTCCAAGAAAGTTCGGAAATATGTCAAAGTTATGAATCTTAAAGATCAATCTACTGTAGTCTTCCCACTACTTTTGGAAGTTGGACAGACTCACTCATTTAAGCTTAAGGCCCTGACCATTTGAAGTCGTGTGCATTCACTCATCTAAAACAAATACAGTTTGCATAGTCATTATCATCACATAGAAATCAAATACATTCATCACATTGCATATCATCATCATCACATAGAAATTAAATACATTCATCACATTGCATATCATCATCATCACATAGAAATTAAATACATTCATCACATTGCATATCATCATCATCACATAGAAATTAAATGCATTCATCACATTGCATATCATCATCATCACATAGAAATTAAATAGATTAATCACATTACATATCATCATCATCACATAAGAAATTAAATTCATAAACATTGCATATCATAATCATCATAGGGAAATCAAATGCATCATAGCATCATATCAACATTTAGATCCTAATCATCGTTGCATATCATATATCATCAAAAATGTCATAATGTCCAAGTATACAAGGATATCCAAAAGTAGGAGGAGATACATCAAAATCCACAAGGCATTGTATCATGGGAAATACATCCTCAATCTCACAAAAGGTGTATACACAATTTCCAAGGAACATCACAAAATGTTATGTCAAACTCCCACTAGATGTTGTTGGTCTCATGGAACTAGTACCTCCTCTTCCTGATGGACCTGCATCGGGATCTCTCCTGTCTCCAAGCAATGGTTGTGTGACACCCATGCTAATAGTAGGAGTATGAGATCTTCCAAAATGAGACTGTATAAAACTCTCTCGTCGCTCAGGAGGAACCAACTCATGATATATACCTCTGTAAAAATGTAACTCCTGAGAAATGTGTCGGATCTCTCTAAAGAATTCGTTGTACCTGCATATGGTGTCGTCTGTTGTATCCTCTCAGCAATGGCCTCATCTTTCTCTATCCGGTGTCTAAGGGAATCCCTCTCAGAAGTAAGTATGATCACCTATTCCTGCAATTATTGTATCTGCTACATTTCTATCCCTCTATTAGTCATCAAAATATCAACCTGTGCCTGACACTACACTAAATCATCCTGAAGTGACTCAATTTGTGCTCGAGTTTGTGCTATCTCACTCTGAAATGACTGAACCTCTACCTGCAAAGCCGCTATCTATTTCGACTGCTGATGAGAGGGTATCCCAATCCAAATCCTAGGAAGCACCGCCTGAGGTACGGTAACACTCCTCTCGTGCCTCAAAACTGCAAAATCAAATGGATGACTGTCATCTGCACCATCATCACTCTCCCCACCACCCACTACACCATCATCACTCTCTCCACCACCCTCTGCACCACCATCACCTCTGCAACCACCCTCTACACCACTATCTCTCCCATCACTAGGATTCGTAGAATACAATAGACATCCTCTGGAGTCACTGTCATCTCTCACATGGCTAAGTGAAAGGTATTGTGGTCACTATCCCACCTCTCTGCCAATGTTTTCAATAAACCTTTGTTGATCCGATACTATGGGATATCTAATAAGGAGGTCAGCCCACAACATGTGATAATATCCAAATTTGCCATGAACAAATGATGAACCATGTTCCATGTCTTCGGGAAATGTTCTCGAGACTGGAGTACCTCTGAATCTCCCTAATCAAAGCATGTTCAATCAAGATTATCAGTCAATCAATATCATTTTCAATCAAGACTATCAGTTATTCAAGGTAATGTGCAGTTAATCAAATCAGGTTTAATCAGGACAATCAAATCAATCAGAACAATCATCAACTTAATCAGTTAGGACAATCACTCCTATCATCGATCCTCGCCTATCATGAGGTCAATATGATATCAATCCTATCATCAATCCTCACCTATCATGAGGTCGATGTGCTATCAATCCTATCATCGATCCTCGCCTATCATGAGGTTGATATGCTATCAATCCTATCATCAATCCTCGACTATCATGAGGTCGATGTGCAATCAATCCTATCATCGATCCTTGCCTATCATTAGGTCGATGTGCAATAAATCCTATCATCAATCCTCACCTATCATGAGGTCGATATGCTATCAGTCCTATCCTCATTCCTCGCCTATCATGAGGATGATACACCAATCATCACACCATCGATCCTCGCCTATCATGACGTCAATATGCTATCAATCCTATCATCGATCCTCTCCTATCATGAGGTCAATCTGCAATCAATCCTATCATCGATCCTCACCTATCATGAGGTCAATGTACGATCAATCCTATCATCAATCCTCGCCTATCATGAGATCGATATGCTATTAGTCATATCCTCGTTCCTCGCCTATCATGAGGATGATACATCAATCATCACACCATCGATCCTCACCTATCATCGATCCTCGCCTATCATGAGGTTGATATATCATTGGTTCTCTCATTTGATTCTCTCCTATTATGATATCAAATCATCAACTATCCATCAATCAAACAACGCACATCTCACAATCAGACTGAAATCAATCTAAAACATGACAAAGAAATGACTATTATGACTCAGAAACATATTTCGACCATCATCACGAGGGATTCCCACAATCACACCTTCTTAAACAGGGAAAACCACAGGCTAAACCACCTAGAATCCACAAAGGTAAAAACTTTCCAAGGAAACAAGAGGCACCACTTGGGACCCCAAAGGCGCCAAAACAGAGTTTGCACCTCAAAATCATGCTTGCTAGGCTTGCAAGAGGCACCATTTAGGACCCCAAAGGTGCCAAAATAGTGTTTGACTTCAAAAACATGCATTTTCAAGCTTGCAAGAGGTGCCACTTGGGACACCAAAGGTTCCAAAACAGCGTTGGAGCACAAAAACATGAATTTCAAGCTTGCAAGAGGCGCCATTTGGGACCCCAAAGGTTCCAAAACTCCTAAAACACCAAAAAAAAAGCATTTTCAACCTTGCAAGAGGCACCATTTGGGACCATAAAGGCACCAAAACTCTCAAATGACACAAAAAATTGAATCTCAAGCTTTCCAAAGGTGCCATTTGGGACCCCAAAGGCGTCAAAATTCTCACACTCAAAAACACTTCAAAACAGCAAAAACATCAAACGAGCTACAACACCTATCTACAACATTCAAAATACCATTAAAAGGAAAGAAAATGACTTACAAAGAGGTTTCTCATAAAGCATACCATAGGTCCAGAGGCAACAAGCTGATCAGGTTGGCGAAGACGCTCGAAACGATGCTTGTGGTATGGGATCACCATCTTCCTCTAAGCTCTCCACTCTTCAACTTCTCCAAACTCCAAATGTGCAAATTGAATCCCATTTTACCACTTTTTACCTTTTCAAGGGTAAAATGGAGGGAACTATGGTGGGATTTATCTCTCATTTTTACCAAAAAGGAGTGGTAATTAATCAACACTATTCAAAGCAAGAGCTTGCAATGAACTTTCAAGAGATAAATCATCTCTGACATCAAAATCTCACTGAATCAACGTTGGATCATCATCATAATCATCACAACACTAGCACATCATTACAAAATTTCATTTTAACATCCACACATTCACCGATTTATCTCTCGAGGGGGAATATATCCATCAATAACTAAAAATTAAAGTCTGAGACATTGTCTGGGGCATCAAAATCTTGCATCATCTAGGGCATCAAAATATTTTATGAGCATCGGTATCAAAATTTTCTTGAAGAAACATGTAAACACATCACTTCAAAGAGGGGAAAAATGTATACACCTAAAAACAGTCATCATATTTAGTTAATTAAATACAACCTATTTGATTAATGCTTCAACTACATATAAATAAGGTATTACTTTATTTATATTTTTCACTTTCCTTTTAATTCTCCAAAATCATATTCTTCTAAATAATTGAATAAAAAATATACCCTAAACATGTTTATTTAATTAATCTTCCTTAATACTGATTAAGAATTAGAGCACATGTCTACTACATTTTCTTATGCGACCTCACAAAGGTCACATGAAAATAAATAAGCCTAATTATTAATTAGAATTATCCTCACACACTTCCACCAATGGGAAAAGGCACATGGCTTTATTCCCCCACACTTGCAACAAATTTGGAGCACATGGGTCTTTGTTTCACACACTTGGGTCTCCCATACATTTGGCATGTTTCCAATTGGTCAAAGGATTCTCTCCACACACATGGCATGTTGTCTTTGGTCAAGGGGACAACATCCCGATTCCTTTCATCTCCACCGTCTATTCTTTCCCCTTCGAATCTAGACCATTGATAGGTGCCACCTCACAAAATGCTTGAGAAACCCTATAAATACACTCTCTTTCCTTTGCATTTATCATCCACATTTGAAGTAAAGTTACTATGCAGATTTTTCTTAGGATCTTGGAGCTTTCATGGAGTCTTATAATTAGTTTTCATATCATGTGTTACTTTTCATTCTCATTTTAGATTACTTAATTACATCATACTTGCATTTTATCATCCCCATTACATCATAGTTGCATTTTAGATTAGTTTGTTTTTTTGTTGCATTTGAGCATATGCATAATCATGAATAGTTCATTTTAGTTTCATATCATCTCACTCATCTCCATTTTTTCACTTATCATCAACATCATCCTTTGTTTATCATGGTATTCATCATCCTTTTCATCATTTTGTTTCATTTAGAAGCATACCATTAATCCTTCCCCTACACATTTGCACATAGAAGTCATCTTAGCTTGCATATTAAGCATCAAATCTCATTTTCTAGGTTGTCATTTTAACAATCATTGTTCCCATAGAAATCTGAGGGCCAAACAGTTTAATAAATCCCTAGAAATAGAGGACAATGATACATATTTGAAAGGTTTGATTGTATTACGAATAGAGTAGATTAATTGATCAAATTTTGAATGTAAACCATCTCATTAAGGTTTTTGTTGATGTTAGATCTCTCCACATTCAACACACGCACACCTCCAAGTCAAGCTATTCACATAATCTCCAAGTAAAACTTCCCATCCATATTATTCATCCTCATCATCCTATCCTAGTCATCCAAGTCAAACCAATCATCCCATCCTAGTCATCATAACCATCCCTCATCTTATCCTAGTCATCTTAATCACCTCATCCTAACTATTTCTTCCTATCCTAATCATCCTCCCACATATTAATCATCCCCATCCTAATCATTCTAATCATCGCTTCTAAAATTAATCATCCCTCATCTCATCTTAATCATTCATTATCATATCCTAATCATCATTTTTATCCAAATCATCCCTCCTCATCCTAATCATCTTTAATCACCTTATCCTAATCACCCATAACCATAATCATCCTAATTGTCCCTTCCTAATCATCCATTATCATTCTAATTATCACCATTCTAATCCTAATCATCCATAACCATTCTAATTCTAATCACCCCATCTTAATCATTCATAATCATCCTCATTATCACCTTAATCCTAATTATCTTCCATAATCTTTCTAATCATCCATCTTATCCTAATCATACCCAATCACCTAATTCACATCATTTCTAAATCATCCTACCTCGTTCTAGTCATCCCATCTTATTCATCCATAATCACTATCACTATCATCCCTAATCATCTCACCTTAATCAAGCCTAATCCTTATAATCATCCTCATCACTCTTTCTTAATCATCCATAATCATCTTAATTATGCCCCTAATCACCCCCATTTATCCTAATTATTCCATCTTAATTATCCCCTTTCATCATAATCATCCATTGTTATTCTACTTATCTTCATTCACATCCTAATCATCCCCTAACCTATATCGAATCCATCCCTAATTGATCATTTAGGACCCTATTCCTAATTAATTTGATTTATCCAATTAAGGTCCTAATCATCATCAACCATCCTTCATAATGCACATAAAAATCCTTCTTTCTTAATCCATTTTCATCCTCTATCTATCATCATTTTAATCCCCATCATCATCCTTAATCCACATCCTTCATTATCACCCTTAACCTTTATCATCTTAACCTAATCACATTATCAACCTAATCCAATTCCAACCAAATCCTAATCTAATCCATCAATCCTCATCCAAATTCAATCAACCATTATCCTTTTATCTTCTCAATCAAGCATTCACATTCCATCCTTAATCAAAAAAACATCCTTTGAATATCAAATTTTGGTTAAGGAATTAATCTCCTTCACACCCCATATCCTTTCATCATTATCCAAATCTTTCATAAGGATCCAATCCTTAATCCATTATCATCCATTTCAAATCCAATCTCCCAATCAAAAATCAAGACCTTAGATTGATTTCATTTTTAATCCAAACTTTCTTAAGAACATTAGCCTATCTTAAGTATAGTTACCAAATCCAATCAAATTCCTACTTAAGAACTGTCTGTATCTTAAGTAGAAATCAAATCAAATCAACTCTTGCTTAAGGGAATTAGTTTGTCTTAAGTATAAAAAATCAACCTTAATCAAATGAAATCATTTTAAGGTCTTGAAATTTTATTCCCAAACTTAATCCAATCTTCCACATTCATCTGTTATCATACTTCTCTAATCCCCTATCCAATTCTAATCCATTATCATAATTTCCATCTCATCTAAAATCAATCTCAAACATTCATATTCAAATCAATCTTCCACCATGTCTACCCATCTAACCTATCCTCCATCCAACCTAATCTATTATAATCCACCTTCATCCATTCTAACCCAATCTAATATCATGAACCCATATCCTAACCCAACAAGACCAAAAATCACAATCAAATCCAACCCCAATCATATTGATGATGATGAGGATAGCCTTGTTGACCAACCCAAATATGATCCCTATGATGATAGTGAGAATATTGTGGATCACCTTGAATCCATGATCATGAGACAAAATCCTCCAAGCTTTCACCAATCACCCATCCAAATTTCCCCTCAAATCCCACCCACATCTTTACCACCCATATCATCCTCATGGGACTCCATCACCAATTTTATCCTCACCCACTACTTCAATAATGATATGAATGTCATGCTTAGATACCTCATTTCTATTGGTGCTAAACCTCCACCCTCTACACCTTCATCCAATCCCAATCCATCCCCTCTTTCTTAGCATTCCCCTTCCTTTGACAAGGGATACCAAGCCTTTAGCCAAAATATCCCTCCAACCCCATCCACATCCCCATCTCCACATCCTTTTCAAGCTCCTTATCCGCATCCTCAATTTACCAATCTATGGAAGCTTCCACCTCTTATTCCACTTGTCCATCTCCCATATCCTTACAATCCACATCACCCCAAGCTTACCAATCAAATTCATCTCATGTCTCTCATAATAATTGGCTTCAAGGACTATTTGCAAAGGTGCTTAAAATTCCCCGTGCAAAAATAAAGTTGTGCAATCTTCCCATGTCATGCATCCACCTTCATCACCCCCACATCAAGATAAATCCCAATCCCCTAAATATCATGAGTACCCTATCATTCCATCTATCCAAGTTGAAGAGTCTATCCAACCTTATTCCCCCATCACACCATACACATCAAATGAATTATGTCAATCCATAAGTCCAAAGCATGCTAACATAGATTCCCCTCCATACAAAGATAAAGTAACCCCTTCTTTTCCATCATATGATCCCCTTCCATCTCATTCTCCCATTTCCAATAAAGAACAACATATCTCTTCCATCCCATCCAATGATCCTATTTCCAATAAAGATCAAGATATCCCTTCATCTCCCTCTCATGATCCCCTCTCTCCCACTTCATCTAATGACATCCTTCCATGTCAAGATAAAATTACCTCTTCCACTCCATTACATGATCCCTCTCTGAATCAAGATCAAATTGCACCTTCCACCCCATCTAATGATCCATCCTCTCCCCTCTCATGATAAAAACAACTCTCCCACTCCATCTCATGATCCCCTTCCATCTCATAACCAAGATAAAACTACACCATCCACCCCATCTCATGATCCTACCTCAAGTCAAGATCAAAGAATCCCCTCATCTACATGTCATGATCCTAATCCTCCTCAAGATTCCATCACCCCCATCCAAGACACCCATGAACCCCATACTTATCAAATGGGTTCCTCCACTTTCATCCAAGCTGGTTTATTCCATGATACTATCATTCCTCCCATGTCATATCCCCATCAAAATGGACTTGCATCTTGCTTCCAAAATAACAAGTATCCCATTGGTAAAAAGATGTCAAAATATGCATTATCAAGGAAAATGGTTAGGCCTTCATGAGAAATGCATCTTAGAACCCCTTAATATCAAAGAAAATCCAAAATATCATGGCCTTGGATACAAATCTCAAAATGTTGGTACATCTCCCATCCATTCTAAATCAAAAATACCTCCATCTAAATCCAAACCTCCACATTCCCCATCCTCCAAATCTATTTTAGGCCCTTATATTGCAAATCCCAATCCCTCATCCCTTCCATCTATTTTGGGTCCCTATGTCCCAAAACAAAATCCTACATTCCCTCCATCCATCTTGGGTCCTTACATTCCACCACCTAACATTCCTATTCCAAAATCCCATTATCCTCTCTATCCATCACTTCATATCCCAAATCAAGATCAACCACGACACACATCTTTGAAATCCTTCCAACATAGTACTAACACCAACCCATCCATAATATATCCACATCATTCATATCCATCCACCAATCCCATTGCTCTTGGAAGCAATTTGGATGCCAATTATAAAATGAATAAAGCCAAAAATCCACAAAAATTAAAGGATCAACATGTCCCCTCAAAAAGACATGAAAAAAAAAAGAAAAATATGATCCAAATTCAAAAATCTCAAAGGCCACAAAGGCCACAAAGGCCCATGAAGAAAAAATCAAATTGAAAGACCATGTGGATTCCCAAGATACTCATAGAATCAATGCATCCCAAAGAAAAATCAAAATTGGCATCCAAACTTTCTAATCCAAAACATTCATCCAATCATAAGTCCTTCATCCCATCTAATAATCCTTCATCTCCTCCATCTATTTTGGGTCCTTATGTCTCAAAATCTACACCCACTCCTCCAGCTAAACCTACAAATTCACAACCCATTTCCCTTCGACAACTCCACCACCCTCCAAGGTGTGTGCCCATGTTGATCTTGCCAACATTCCCATCCACTCATCCACATGTCTTCCATAAACCCATCCATTATCCAACACCCATATTCCATCCTTTCATCCCTCTCATCCAATCCTTTGCATAAATTCATATTCCTCTCCCTCTCCCAATCCATTTTATCCCCTTTACCACTATTCTACCAACGTCTATGAGCATACATCCAATTACCATGGTCCATTATAGCACATAATCAAGGGATATCATCTATGGAACTAGATGCTTGAATCCTTCCTCCCCATCCCCTCACACTATACACTTGGGGGCAAGATCCATCCATACTAGATATTATCCAAATCCTCCATTATCCTTCATTGTCTATCCATAATCCTATCTAAATACATCCTCCCCTCTCCACCTTTGATCTTGACAAGGCTAAGGATCTTCATAACCACCATGTATCCTATCCTATCCATATCATTCATCCATATCACTCATCTTATCCAAGTCCATCTTTTCTTCTCATCTTTGATCTTGATGAAGATCCTAGGGTTCAAATATCCATACATCCATATCTTATCCACTTATTCTTGATCATCTTATCCATATCATGTATCCCACATCCCTTATCCTATCTGTTAGGGTTAGAAGTGGCAGATATCTAACAATTAAATGCAGAATTTAATTAATAAACAGAGAAACTAAAACACACAGAATAAATTATAACACAGAGAATTTAACGTGGTTCACCCAATCTAGGCTACATCCACCAAACCGCAGCCATCCAATGATTTTATTATCCAGTGCAAAAACCTATTACAATCTTGTGAATAATTGCATTTTTCATCATATTGTAACCCCCATCCGAACCCCTTTTTAACAAGCTTAGAAGCTTCCAGATTAGGGTTCTACAAAGTTGAGTTTTTTTCTTTTTTCGTTGATTTTTCCTTTTTTCGGCGATGACGTGAAAAAGTAGGAGGAAATGTCAGGGTGTACAGTATAGCATGATCAGTCACCACATACCAACACTATCTTCATCCCCGCATCCTACCTAATTCACCCTCTCTTTTCACCCTTGATCTTCATAAATCTAGGGGAAAAATACACATGCATGCTTTGGACAATTCCATCTTCGCTCTTACTTCCATCCATGTCCTTTATGCACTACCCCTCCATCTCATGCTACTATCCTTCCATATCCCATTTACATTACCTCTAGTTTGGGGTATCTTAGTCCTTTGAAACTAATCCTTGGAGCTCCATCCTCCTATCATTCATCCACCATCTTCTTATCTCCCATCACCTATCTTTCATCTTCTAAATCTGTTTATCTCCTATTCACACAATCCATTTATCCTTCCATCCCTTTCCTAATACTTGGTTTTCCATTTTCATTGCATCCCATCCTACCAACCCAACCATCCCCATTCAATCCTATCTAATGCAATTGATCCTAATCCATGCAATCCAACCTTGCAAACTTGCACATCATCCTTAAGCAATGCATAATCTTAATCCAAATCAAGCTCAAATACTTTGATCTAATTTAATCCAACTATCATAGAGATGTATCCTTCCCAATCCAATCATCATCACCAATCCATCAATCAACACATCAATCTATGTTTAGCTTGACTTGGAGTATAGTCCTTGTTTTTTTTTTTTTGTTGTACATGCTTGCTTGATGCTTGTGTGTTTTATCATTGTTTGCATGGTCTCTTTCACTCTATTTCCATAGGGGAATCATGGTCTTCCATATCATGGTTTCATAAGGCATATGTTTGCACATGACCTTTTTGATCACGTACTTGACACATTATCACCTTGGTTCCTCATACCTTGGTGCATAATGCCAAGTAAAATATCAAATCTAGGTTGCTCTTGTCATTGCAACATGATGATCATCCATCCCCCCTCTCCATCCATGTCTTCATCGTCCTTATCTTCTCCCATCCATATGTTTTTTCATCTTTTCATCCTTCATTCTTTTGACCTCTCATAAATTTTGAGAGCACACCCATGTTCTCCTAACCCACATGTCCTCTTGAGGGGGCATACTACCTCCTCTTTATCCTTCCTCATCATTCCTAGTGGTTGGGGCATCATGCCACTAGTCCTTATCCCTTTCCTACCCACTATGTTTTATTCTTATTTGAAATGAAGTTACTTCTCTTAGTTGCAACATCATCTCAAAGAGGGGAAAAAATGTAGTCACCCAAAATAATATTTAATTAAATAAATACTTGCTATTTATTTAATTAATTTAACCCATTCCCTTATCCTATCGATTAATTAAATAAATATTCATTATTTATTTTACTAATCTCCCCATCACCTTTATCCACCACCTTTAATTAAATAAATCTACATGTATTTAATTAAAGTTAATCTTTTTCCCACTTTCCTCTAAAATCTCCTAATCCCACTTAATTAATCCTTGATTAACTAAAATTATCCCCTTCCTAACCTCCATTAACATTTTCATATTATTTAATTTCATCCTAGCCCATTTCCAACATTTAACTCCACCCAAGTTAAATAAACCCTTGGTTTATTTACTCAACCTACTCCATTAAATTAATAATCTCCCCATTACTAATCTCCATTATAATTTTCCTCTGATTTAAAATTCCTACACATCCCCTGAAACTTGTCACAAAGTGACAAGTGTCAAACTATATTCTAGTCTCTTCTCACACGTGTGAGATCTCACCTACCTCCACTATCTCTTACACAAATTTAATGCCTCTCTTCCCAATGTGTGCTCACACATGTGTGAGAACACATCACCTCTAAGCACATTTCCATCTTGTGACACTTGTCACAATCTTGATGCTCCACTCCATCTTGATCCAAACCTCACCTTTTCAATCAATCTTTACCCTTGATTTAGCCCCTCTCATTTCTATAAGTGAGAGGCTTCCCATTCCATTTTCAACACATCTCATATGCTAATATTATGCTACAAAAATATCCATTGATCTCATTGTCATGCTATTGGAGTAAGAGCAACCACATCCAAAGATCCAACACATCATTATACTACTCTTACTCTTTAAGGTTTGCATTGAATTTGGGTTGATTTAACTTACATTTTATGTCTATTTCTATTATTTTATTTGCATTCCATTCACAAGTTTCTGGGTTACCTAGAACTAGAGAAAAGTTTCTAGTATGTGTAGACCCAATTGCAGCAGAGAGGAATTATGTGAGCGAGGAGGGAATTTGGACTCATCTTCACAAGGTACAAAAAGGCTCTCTCTTCCATGGTTTTGGGATAATTGTGCTTCCTATATCGTCAAATATATATCTTACCTATGATGGTAGGAAAAAACTTTTGTATATAGTACATTTTAAATTGCTTAGTCACCTTCGACACAATAGGCTGGAAAATGTGCCAAATTTTCTTTATAATATGTTGAAAATAATGGCATCAAAGTATCAAATGAAACAAAGTGACACTACCTTATCACACCACTATTTGATTGCCTTGTTAGTAAAGAGAATCTTAAGAATTCAGTACCCATAGGTAGACTAGGATGGTTTTAAGAAATGTGAAGATATTAACAGTTTACTAGAGGCACTGATAATACCTGAGACTTTAGAGCCACAAGATGAACCTGCAAGAGAAAGTCCTCATGTCTCACCTATGACTTCACCTACTCGTAGCCAAGGTGAGCATGAGGAGCACAATGTGCCAGAGTCTAGGTCACCAGCAGTGGAGGAAATTCCATCTTCTTCAAAATCACAAAAAACCCAAGAGCAAAAGAGTCAGTACATCCACATCACCCACACCACCTAAAATAGAAAAGAAAAAGAAGGATGTTCAAAAGAAGAGGAAAGATGTTAAAAAGGAGACACCTACACCTAGGTGTTCAGGTAGATTAAAGAAACAAGGTTTCATGAGGGGAAATGTGGAGAAACTTGAGGAAGAAGAAAAGGGCAAAGAACAGTAGGAGGAAGATGTCATGTTAGTAGAGACAGACTTTGAAGGGAAGGGAAATATCCCTGGCAATGTAAATATACCTGTGAAGAGGAAGAGATATGTGTCTACCACTTCTGATTTAGAATCAAAAACCACTTCTGATTTAGAATCAAAAGATGTGTTTGTTGCTAAGAAAACACAAAAGAAAACCCTAGATAGTCCTACATATGAAGACTATGATGGGGGAGGTAATGAGCAGTTTATGGAAACAAAGGAAATGCATATAGAAGAAAGAAATTTTAGGAAGGAGCTCCAAGAGGCCTTGGGAAAAATCAAACGTTTGGAAGAGTTAGTATAGAGCTATGAAAAGAAAGACAAGGAAAGGGAAACAAAAATACAAGAAATAGAGGAAAAATTGTAAACATATGGCCATGGTATTAAACTTCATTTGTTGGCACAATTGGCCATTACTAAAACTATGGATGGAGAACTGGAAATACCAAATCAGAGATCTCCTCCCATGATAAGAACTCCAATTCACCATACAACCTTGTCACTTGGTTATCATCTATGGAGGGTGACTGATGAGTTTTCACAAGAAAAGGAAAAGTGGAAGAAAGAAAATTAAATTTTGATTGAAGAACATGCTAAGGGGATGGAAAAGAAAGAGATTGAGTTAAGAAGATCAACAGTCAGGTTGGAAGAAGTGGTAGACAAAGTTGTATAGATCATAAGATGCAGGCCTCCAGCAAGGACATATGCACTATTTATGTAGGAAAGATTTCTAATTTTTTAGTTTAGTAGGCTAATTAGTAATCAATCAGTTGGGGTGAGCAGAATTTTTGATTTTCTTAATGTTTTTGTTGATTCTACACCTGGGGAGTAGGATCAATTGTGTGAATACTATTTACACAACTTTTTGGTGCTAGATGAAACAAAGTGGAACCCTCTGATGTTTGTAGGGGATCTCTAGGTAAGGGCACTAGCATCTTATTACAGAAATGAACAATTCAAGGGAGAAATAATGGAAGAATATAAGAGGGAGAAATCAGTTGCTCTCCCCATAAGGGAAGAATTTAAAGACCCTGATGCAGTTATAGATGAATGGTTGAAACTCCTAGATCATAAAGGTGTAGGAAGAAAAATTATGAAACTAAGGATAGAAAACTACAAAAGAATGCAAACATTAGTTGTGGGTTTGGGTCAACAATGCTATAGTTATATGCAGAGCAAATGGAACAGCTTGACCCCAGAGTTGTAGAGAAAGGAACCTCATTCCATGTACATTTTTACCACCATGCTTGAAAGGGTACACAAATACATGATAATTGGTGGTGATATAGGGATTCACTGGGTACCACTCACATTTCACCCACCTATGCTACTCTATCCAGTTCCACATCGGATCGAGGAGAAAGGTGAGGAAATGTGAGAGAGTTGGGAATACCAAAATGAGATAACTTGCAGCTTAAAAAGGTTTTTACTTAAATAAAATCAAGGGAGTTAATGTTGTCATGGACCTCAAGGAGATCACCCTACAATATAATCTATACCCCTATGTTTTGCTTGAGGACAAGCAAAATCATAGTTGGGGGGAATAATGGGTTCAGTTATTAGCCTATTTTATATTGCTCTAATGTATACTTTCAGACACTTTTAGATATACCTTTCAGACAATACTCCTATGCTATGCTATCTTTTCATGTTTATTAGACAACCTTGGACCTAAATCATAGTAATGGAAATATAGTTATAATATAGTAACATTGCATAGTTTATATGTGAGTATGCATGAAATGTGGATGGAATTTTGTGTTTAATTATGGTAGTTAGCTTTGTGTATATGTTTTGTGGATTAACCTCTTGCACCTCATAAAGAACTATAACACATAGCAGCTAGAAGTTGTAACCCGCAACAAATGGAAGACTATGATAATGAAATAAGGGAAGTGCCAGATTAAGCTAAATGCAATAACTACTGTATGAAGACACCTGATGGAGTTGAACGTGCATCATTATGACAAGTTAATAAAGCATTGGAGAAGAAAAACTCTTTTTTTATAGGATTATGAATAATTGTTTGTGTGTTTTACATGTAATTCCATTTTGTTAAGTTTTAGTTTTATTAGGACTCTTCTTTCTTTTCAATTATAGTTTGAACAATTCAATCTTAACTATATGCTCTGATATCTAGGAGTGGAAGTTAATGATTGCAGTTAATTGTTACTTGGAATAAACTTCCCCATGCTTGTATATAGTTGGTGGTTTAGTCCTTAGATAAGTTAGTTGATTTTAGTATTTCATTATTAGTTGTTTTTCAGTTTTAGGTATTATCTACAAGATATGTTGGTTATTCAGAATGATTTCTTTGAATACAATTTGTGAAGAAGATTTTGTGTAATCTTGTGTGATGTGTAATGAATGAAGTTCAATTTTACATGGGTGTGTATAATCTTATATTTAGATCTAGTTCTAGTCAAATGAGGACAACCACTTGAGCAGGCCACTCAAGGTAATTGTTCTTCACTTCATTTATAGTTGTTTATTTCTATTTAAGTAGTTATTTTTGTTCATCATTGTTTCATAAATTGCATGCAAGTTAGAATAGATCCTTATATTTTTATTATCAGTTATAAATATTCATGAGCATGCATGTATTTGGTCAATTTGTAGTACTCCGGAGATTAGGAGAAGTTTAATTGCTAGCTAGAGTAGTTTTGAGTTAGAGTAATTCTTTATTAGCAGTAGTTCAATTACAAGTTAAGTTGTAGGTACTTGTAGTCATTAGCTTTGGTTTGTTTCTTTCACTATTATGCAATTTTGTAAATTTCCAACAAGTAGAACATTTTGAATAGTATAACCTAGGTATCCTTAATTTTTTGAAGGCACATACAGTGCAACACCATCACAAGTTTACAAACCTTGGGTTGACATTTTAATGTAGTCTTTACAATGTTGAGTGGACTGTTTAGTTAGACATACCTCTAAATTGTGTAGGTTCTACCAAGTTTACAATACATTTAGAATCTACACCCACAACCCAAAACCTTTACATAATAGACCAGTTTTCTTGAAGAGCCCCCAAAACCCAAAAAAATAGCTAGAGATTTACACAACTTACAAAAACACCCAAAGACCTCTGTAACGCTTCGTCAAAACAAAAACCCACCTTCGATAGCAAAAAAAAGGACATGTGACCTTCACGAGCAAAAAAAAAATAGCGCCAAGCCTCCACTAATCTATCTCCACCCCCTCTACAAGAAGACACTCACGAAAATGGCCCCTCTAGTCCACCTCGTTTGTAGGATCCAAGTAAATATGATGCTTCAAGAAGATCACACTGCACCAGGCCCAAGCTATGTGTTCCCTTAGAGCGTCCCCTTTAATGTCCAATAGAAAATGGTAGCATTTCACATGGACACCCGATATGAATACCCTGTTCATATGAAACCTAAGAGGGAGGTAATGAAGCGAGATGTAATGTATGCATTCATTCTATACCTCTCAAAAGATACCATAAAATCCTACCCTAGGATCAGCTAGAAGGCCTCAAGCGCCAAAAAATCCCACTATTTAAACACTATATGCAACCTACTTGACGAAATGTTGCCTAAAACTCCCCAAAGCTTGCGTGAAGCAATGAGTCACATAGGCTCTTCCATCCCGTCGAAGCAACAAAACACAATTCCAAATGAGGGATTTCCACCACCTTAAATCACCCACAATACATGTGAGAATAAATGCTCATAGCACACCCTATAAGAAATATTCACCATGAATTCATTAGCAATACCATCATGGGAAGTGTTAGATGAAGGATAGGACAAGGAATTAAATTCCCAACTCACTTCCCCAACTGAGCCAATCAAAAAATATATCTTGAGGACCACCGATTCCAACTTAGTGACACCAATATCAACCCTATCACCCCACCAAATTATCACGAGAAGAAGCAAGAAAATAATTCTGCCTCTATGGAGCCTCAAATTTGTTTGTCCTCTTGATGTCATCCGCCCCCTCATTAGCCAATGTTTCTACCTCCAATTCTTCCTCTCTATAGGTGTGTTTCACCATATATCCACTAAAAATACTCAGCAACTAGATTTCCTCCTCTAGCAATGGTTGCGACTTCCAATTAGACAAATTTCTAGACTTTAGAGCCTAAACAATCACCATTGATTCTCCTTCAACTTCAATCTGGTCTAGCCCTAGCTCCCTACACAACTGGAGGAAACCAATAATCCCTCTCATATCTTTTCCATAGTATTGGTGCCCTTTGGGATCAGTATGGATTGAGTCACAACACCCTACCCAGCCAATCTTTGATTATGCAACCCACACTAGAGACTCCTTGTTTTCCCTGAGATGCACCATCAAAATTCATCTTGTGTCAACCCAGTTGTGGTGAGTTACATATGACTCCTTTCCTTTTGTCTTTCTTCATACCCCCAGTGAACACCCCAAGTTGGGGAATGTTCAAACCAAACCAGGCCTTTTTCATCTATGCATCCCAATTGATAAACTTTGTCTTGTCATGATTCATCTAGGCCACCCTGTAGTTTGTGACCTCAATGATCATAGCCTCTAATCGGTTGATGAATGTTGGAAAATATCTCTCAGTGTCCAGAAACACCCTCTAATTCCTTTCTTTCCAAAATTGCCACACAACTAGTGAAGGATTGATCCACCAAAGAGCTCTAAAAAGGGATCCCCTCTTGAGTAAAGGCCAAGAGGAGAATAGTGAGTAGATATCATTAGGTAATGCCCCCAACCATCCTATTTTGGCATATATCCACTTCCAACATGCAAGCGAGAAAGGGAACCTAATCATGAGATGATTGACATATTCCTCCACCCTTTTACAAAGAATAGATCTGAAGGGCCCTGAATATCCCATTCTATGAAACTTCTCTATTGTTAGAATCCTATCCTAGAGAGCAGCCTCGGTGAAATTCCTAGCTTTGGGAAGACAAATCTTGCTCCAACATAAGTGCAATGGTAACTTATATTTCCCTTTATCCTTGCATTGTATCTCGTATCCTTCTCTTTTCTTGTGCACACTTGATAATGAACTCACCCACACCAACCTTTCATCCCCAACTCTTACTATTATCCTTCTCCAATCCAACACCTCGGCCAACCTCTTAGATTCTGCAGTGGGGATAGGAAGATCCACCAAGTCCTTCCAAGCCCACACAAAATGACCATCTTCTAGTTTTCTTGTCATATAATCCCTCACCCTGAGACCCCAGATTCATTGCAAGACATTCTTTGTGTGAGCCAAATCCAAACAACTGTTGATACTTGGAAATCCACCCCAAGAATCCTCCCAAAAGAGCATCAATTTTCCATCATGAATATTCCAAGAGAGTTGTTCTAGGATAAGGGGTCGACATGCCCTCGTGAAGTTCCATATTCTAGACCCCTAAGGAAACTTTTTATTGAAAATAATTTTGTTTTCATTTTCATCACTCACATATTTATGTTGAAGAATCCTTTTCCCATTTAGCATTGTTATTCAAGTACATGTTCCAGATTAGCTTTACACCAAGTGCTTTGTTTTGTTTTAGTATGTTGTGCAGTCCAACTCCACCATTCTCCCTTGACTTACAAATAGTATCCCACATAATGAGAGGGAACTTCTTTTATAAAATTACCCTTGCCAAAAGAACCTATGCATGCTACATATTAGGTTAGTGGTCATTCTGCTCAGAAGTCCAAGCATGACATTAGGTAAATCGGTAAGGCTAAGATGACAACTTTTAGCATTATAATCCTCCCATCCCATGAGAGACACTCCCCCCCAAGAATGCGGTTGTCTATTAACCCTCTCCTCCAAAGGATCCCATAATTTTCTATTACTAATCCCTTTTTTCCAAAGGAAGCCCCAGATAAGACATTGTAAATTGCCTAATTCTAAAATTGAGAGCTTTGGCTACCACTAGTTCTTGACACTTGGATTGGTATTTAGGAAATATATTTCTGACTTCGCTTCACTCACACACTGACCTGAGGCATCTATGTATTCTTTAAGAATCCATTTGAAAGCAGTCGCTTCCTTGTCCCTTGGAATCTTGAAGAGCATTGTATTATTAGAAAATTGTTGATGAGTAACATTAAGCATGCCATAAGTAATCTGAAGGACCTCAATACATCCCTGAATGGAAGTGCTTGTGATTTTTCTACCCAGGGTGTCAACCATTAGAATAATATTCATTGTGTCATTGTTATTTGTGCCACTAAGGTTTGAATTGTTGCACAAACCCCATCTTTTATATATGGACTTCCAAATTGTGAGTGCCCTTTTAAAAGGAAAACTTCAGATATCACGCCTACTTGTATACACCCTCAAGTAATTTTCCAAATTCTTTTCTAGCATGTTTCTTATCTTTGATTTCAAAAACCCCAATGCACTAAAAACCCTTTGATCCTTCACTAACTCTAGTATCATGGTTTGACATAAATCAACAAGTTTAAAATGTTTTAATATTGAATCACACAACATTTATCTTTGACTTAAGTTTTCCCAAAGCTTTGTTATTGGTCCTACTTGCATGGGATTCTCCATGAGATCAATTGTTCCATCATAGTTGTTGCAAAATGGCTAGATTGCTCTAAAATTTTAGATTGACTTATAATTCATTTTATTTTTCATCCATTGAATTCTAAACTTTTAGAAAAATATCATTCAAGATCTTTATTCTTTTATGATAATCATTTGGTCAATGATGGACCCAATATTGAGGATGCAAAATAGACATGGATTCATGTAGTTCATGTAAGGGTTTTTGATGAACTTGGGCATCTAGGATGACCTACAAAACCAAGATAAGCCTTCTACACGAGAGCATCAAGAGGATGAATTGTTGGAATATGGTGCAATAACAGAATGATGATATTATCACACTCAAAATGATACAATATGCATCAACACTCCCTTGAATTCACCGAGCTGATATGAGATCATCTAGACTAGATAGGAGGGAGAGGTGAGTGTTGATTATATAGCTTGATATGGGCATATAATTCCAAGAGAGGTAATAACTCCCAAATAACCAAATTAGGTGGGAGTTATTCCTACTTGGAAAATGCCAAATAGGTGGCATAACCTACTCAGAAAGAGACAAGATAGTGGTTTTGTGAGTTGGCATAAAAGGCCAAAAGAGGGTGTGAGACTCTACCACCCAAGTGTGGGTGATAGCAACACATGTAATCAACGGATTACGCCACATGTCCTAATATAAAACATGTCTCATATAACCTAAGTATGCTTAATAATGTGTAGGAAAAATAAATATTAAAAAACCTACACTAACACCCCCCTTAAATATAGCTTAGGTGGGTGCAAAGATGGGTCCCAACTATAAGGACATGTTAGGTACCCATGTATAATGATGAAACCTCTCAAAAGATGAGAAAGAGAAAGCATGTAGGAAAAAACTCCCCCCAAGAGAGAAGAAGAAGAGAGACCATACAATCCCCTAATGTAGAATCTCCTACATTATTGGTGAATGCTCGACACAAGAAGCTAAAGATGATCCAAGATCGTCGAACAATATTCCTCCCCTTAGGAAGAAATAAAACCAAGGATGTATGTAGGATATCTTCCCACTCCTGAAAGGAATATGAAGGAAGAATGAGGAAAATGTATGATGTCTCTAAATTCTGCTCAAGTATCCCCATGTTGATGCCAAAAGTTGTCACCATCAAATCAGGTGTTCTAGGCCACACTACAGAAGATGACAATTTGGGACCTAGTGGAGATGGATGTAGAACAAAATCTGAAGACAAAGGTGTCTCCTCCAAATTTTGCTTGATAGTAGCCACAGTCATGTCAAACTGTGAGGAATGATCATGTGGGTAAAGAATAAGAGGTTTGAAAGGTTCCCCCTCAACATCTAAAGAAGATGAAGAAACTTCATAAAAGAGAAGATGTATGCACTCAACTATGTCCTCCAAGTCTACAAGATAGGACTCACAAAACAAAAACATGAAATTTCTATCAAGTACTCATCCCAAGGAGTTGTGTTTGGAAGATAATGAATATCCTATTGCACTGAATCAATAGAAGTCATGGATGTAGCAATACCAGTATCATCAAAAACAATAGGTGATGTAGAAGTGTAACACATGTCTCTTGAACTTCAGTTGAAATAATACCAAGATTCATTTGACCATACTGAATCTCCTCAATAATGTTCACACTAGATGCCTGAGTGTGTACATCAGTTGAAGAAACATCAGAGGAAAATGTGAGAAGGTGTATAGTCAAGATTAATGATTTGCCTCCCCAACTGCAACAATATCTCTGCTATGTAAATCCTGAATAATCACAAAATCTGGTGTGAACTCAACACTCTTTCCTTCCCCACCATGTGTTATCTAATAGATAGAAAGGATATTTTTGACAATGAAGGAACACAAAGGACATCATTGAATGATCCTTCATCTATTTCAATAGATCCTTTCCCACAAACACACATATATGTGTTGTTAGCCATCAGGATTTTTGGTGACGAAAAAGTTTCAAATGAAGAGAACATACTCTATGATGAAGCCATGTGATGTCGAGCTCTAGAATCAAGGACCCATCTCCCTGACCCAAAATTTACAATGGCAACAAGTGCTTTCCCCTTTTGTTTCTCTAACTTTTATTTAGAAGAAGATGATGAATCCTTTGACATAGTTGAAGGTAAGTTGATTTTATTCTTTGTCAAAATATTCTTCAACTCATCAATTTGTTTTAAATTATAGTGGCGTTCATCATGCCCAGATTTCTTGCAATATGCACATGTGGGCTCTCCTTTTTAGATGATTCCCCCTTTGAGGAAGAGGATTCAAATTATTTATGTGGCTTGTTCTTTTTCTTCTTCTATTTTTGAGAAGGATGCCCCGATTCTTTCTGTACCTTAGGGTCACTAGCCACCAATGCTTGTGACTTGGAAACCTTGATGAGACCCATTTGAATCAACTTTGCTTCCTCTTGGATTAGAAGATCTGAAAATGTATCAAATGTAGGCATAACATATGCAGTTCCCATAGAAATCCTATTGGTGTGAAAGCCAAAAAACAAACACAGAATACTCAGGACCAAGCTTGGATAACACATTGAGAATCAATTGTAAATCCTCCTTAATAATCTTGCAATCCTTTAGTTGTGTTCTTAGTTGCTTAATCTTGGAGATATAATCTTGGATGTGGCCAAAACTTTTTGGATCAAGATTCATCAAATCATTATCAATTTGATAACCCCTAATCTTATCAATTTTACCATACAAATTTTCAAGAGTCTCCCAAGCCTCCTTAGGTGTCTTACATGATTCAAGATGAAATTGTAAATCAAAAGAGACTAGTGAACAAATGTAACCAAGAGCTCTCTCACGATTGATCTCCCATTTTTCCTTAGCATCAACATTAGTAGGTTCAAGAATAGTTTCTTTTACATAACCTGTGCAACCTTTTTCCCTTAGATAATTCCATACTAATTTTTTCCATGTTTCATAATTATATGGAGTTAGGATTTCAATTTGAGATTTCCACATAGTACTAACACACAACAAAAGAAATGAAAGCAATCAAAACACCACAAAATTACCCCCCAAAATTCACTCAATCAATGATCCCCCCTAGAAAAATATGATGGTGGCACTTTATAATTAGTTTGTTTACAATTCTGGAGTTGTTACCAAAGTTTTACAATGTCCAAAATTGGACCCAAATACTAAAATTACAAATTAATCTTAGAATCAAAACCTCAAAATAGCACCAATGTGTAGTGCTAAAAAAAATATCAATTTTCAAAAAAAGAATCACCTCGATCCAAGGTTGTATGTGAAAGTTATAGTCATTTGAAGTTCCAAAAATGAGAACTATCCTTATCTGCTAAGAAAACTGATTTTCTAGAAAATTTGGATCACTTGAGTAAAAATTGATCACACCATTACAAATCCTATGAAATTCTACCCCAAATCAAAAAAAAAATTCTCACAAAATGGAGCCTAGATGACTAAGTTAGAGGCCTCTGAAGTTTGACTACAAAATCAAAATGCTCAATGGTGAGGAGGCAAAAAAAAAAATTTAAATGGCTAACACTATGCTAACGTCATCAATTGAAAAGCTTAAATTTGACATGCTTGGAGCCATCACAAGCTGCTAACGTTTACATTTGATGGCCACGAGGTCGTCACAAATCGATGCAGGTCCAGGAGTCAAAAAGAATATGCTGTAGAATATTCTAAAAAATCCAGTTGCCGCTATTGGAGGGAATCTTTGAAAAGGCACAGAATATTCCTTCTCTATTTTCCGCTACTCGGATTTTCAATGGAGTCACTGGTTTTTCAAATACATGCCCGTCGCCACTAATAGGGGGTCGCTTGGTTCATAAATTTTCGCTAATGATAAGAATTGACTGCTGCTTTGATAGTCCAGCTACCAAAATTCAATAGAATCCCGACCACCGATGGAAGAATTTTTGCTAGTTTTCTTAATTGAAGCCGACAAATTTTAAATTACTATTGATTTTTTTTAACCCACCAGATGGGGTAGCGTGGGGACCTACTCTGCATGGCCCAAGCAGGTGAAGCCACGTGGCCTGTGGGGCTTGCAGCCTATGACTATAGGTCTGCAGCACTATGGTACATCGAGTACTGCAGTACCCTGTACAATGCTAGAAAATGCAAAAAACCTTTTTTTTTTCTTTTCAATTTTTTGATTTACAAAAAAAACTTTTACAAATATAAATCAATTTGATTTTTTCTTTATTTTCATTTTTTTTTTTGCTTTTTGATTTTGCAAAAAAATACAATGAAAAAACCTACATAAAAAAAATGGTTTTTTGTTTAAAAAAAAAATCACCTCGATATGCGAGCAAGGGATCTCTAGGCAAAAAAATTTGCCCCAAATTCAACTTTGTACAAATTGGATAAATTATATATGAAAATGGGGGCTTTTGGGCCTTCTAGACTCGATGGTGTAGTTCGTTTTGGCTCAAAATGCTCCTAGCAAAAGTTCAATGTTGAATTTCTCCCAAATCGAGAAGGGGCTTGCAAATTTGAACGCTTTAATACCATGTAAGAGTTGTTGATGAACTCGAGCATCTAGGATCACCTGCAAAACCAAGATAATCCTTTTACACGAGAGTAGCAAGAGGATGAATTGTTGGAATATGGTGCAATAACAGAATGATGATATTATCACACTCAAAATGATACAATATGCATCAACACTCCCTTGAACTGATTGAGCTAATATGAGCTCATCTGGACTAGATAGGAGGGACAGGTAAGTGTTGATTATATAGCATGATATCGGCATATAATTCCAAGAGAGGTAATAACTCCCAAATAACCAAATTAAGTGGGAGTTATGCCTACTTGAAAAATATCAAATAGGTGGCATAACCTACTCAAAAAGAGACAAGATAGTGGTTTCATGAGGTGGCATATGATGAGACCATAAATTGTCTCATATTTTATCAAAGAAAATCATCTATTTCTTCCTAATGCATTAGTGTTAAAGTGGATTTGAGTAATGATTGAAAGTTATTGAGCTTGTTTAAAGTAGAATATAAAGTAAATGTTTGGTTTATTTTTGGTAATCTATGTGATCCAAATTGTTTCTAATATCACTTCATAAGTTTGTATAAGATGCTATAATGCAGGTGAATACATTATTGAATAATTCATGACAATAAAGAGCTTTATGGACACTTACAGCAGAGAGCTCTAGACACTTGAAGCAATTAACTCCTGATAGCTTTAGAAGGATCTAAAGAAATAATGAGAAGATAGATAAGTGTAGACACGTAAAATATACCGATTGACATGGTGCATCTGATCCTGACTTACTAACGTCGTTTCTTCCTAAATCATCCCTCAGTCTAACCATTTAATCAAATTCCCCTATCTGATTAAATTCATCAATAGTCCTCTCTTAATTGAATAAATCATTTTATCTAATTAAGTCAATCTCTTTGTTAATTAAATCAATTCATCCGATCTAATTATCCCTATTTAATTAAATAATCAATTTTATTTGATTAAATTTCTAAAGTCTATCCATTAAATTAAATAAATTAAAACCTTATTTGATTTAATCTGACACCACCCCTTTTAATTAAATAAATCAAAATCCTCATTTAATTAATCTCTTATCATATTCCTCTCTTATTTGATTTAAATAAATCCATAAATTTGAGTCAAATAGGTCACATCATCTAATCTCTCATTAAATTAATTAACCCTTGATTAATTTAATCTCTTGTCATGTCCCATCCT
>VDFB02000008.1:322354279-322404809 GCA_007258455.2 Sequoia sempervirens | reverse complement strand
GGATACATTGATACTTCAAAAGCCTCCATGAATTTTAGATTATGAGGGAAATACATCATTTATTTATTTTTAATTAAAGAAATCATTCTAAACCCTATACCAAGAGGATACATTGTTCAAAGCCTCTAAAGGGAATTTCAGATTATCCAAATATATGTCAAGTAACATTCATAAGGTTTAGAAAATCTTGATCACTCTCTAGAAGAGCCCATTAAACATGGGTTGTGCTTGAATGCACTATAATTGATATAATACAACCACTCTGCATATCAACCAGAGTTATAGGCTCTTTATTGCAGCAAGAGGTAATCACTCTTGATCATGCTATAATTACATCAATTAAACTTGAGACAACCTGAATTGACACCTACATTATACAACCTAAATTAACTACATTATATGAGTGCTTTGAACTTTACTTCACAACATAGCCTCCATTTCTATCACAACATAGCCACATTAAACTTGGGTCACACATAAATGCATCATATATTTGTTATAGCACAACTGTGCCACATGACCAATACAATTATGGATGATATAATTACAGTCACAAGAATCTGTTCCTTCGTTGTGATCTTATGGTGATTCCACACAACAAAATCTGGACATGAAATTCTCAAAACCCTTAACCTCTAAAAATGAAATCTGATGAGATGTTGCTTTAAAATATGATTTTCAAACCTAGGACTACAAATCTAACTTCACAACTGAATTATGCAAAAAGACAATGACTACCCTCAACTTGGCGATATCTTCTTGAATTTTTCTGATTTTTCCCAAGAAAATCATCCTTAGTTCTCCACAAACTATCTCAAGTAGAGCAAAACACTGTCGCAATAAATCAGGCGTGAACTCACTTTTCTTTATGTCGGCCACAATTTGATTTTTTTTAATTTTTCATGTTTGTCTAAAATTTGACGAAAATAATAGCCAAAATTTTGACGAACCCCAGGTTCGTTGAAATTTCGATGAACATCGGGGATAAACTTTCAAAAAATTGGAAATTACACATCAAATTTTACAAGCACCCGATGAACATCGAATTTTACATATTTTGTTGGACAGTTTCATCGTATTTTGCAGTCAAATGTATTAGTGTCACTCTCTCAAGGAAACAGGAGAAATCCACCACTAAAACCTTATGCCATCCACAACCTTTGGCTCACTTCCTCCAACAACTTCAAGAACACTGAGAATGTAGACCCTTCTGCTCACTATATCAGAGTCATAGGAATTAAGATCACACTCAGATCACCACACTCAATCAAATTTTCATCTTTCACATACCTTCTATAGATCCACACTCATCTCCAACAATTCACCTTACATTTATACCATCCACGACCTAAAAAATCTCAATTAGGTCGACCTTAATGAAATGTATGCACCTAAAATGTGCAACACCAAAATAGGTCAGCACCAAACACCTCCACAATGGAAATAAGTGAAGGAAAACCACACCAAGGGTTAGCTAGGACCCAAATCTACATCACCACACTACACAACACATCCATAATTTATCAAATACCTATGTAAATAGCGTTAGCATGCTAGGTCAGCCAAACTTGAACTAACACTACAAGCGACCACATACACGCTTCTCTAGGACATATGAACCACATAACAACACTCTATAACATCGACACAACATCTCAGTATATTCTAGCATCATCAAAATATTCTACAACTCTACTATAACAACTTGAAATTGAGAACACCATAAGTTTGTACAATCGAACATACTGCCACAAAACACAACTTACTAACCAACCTTACAAAACACCACATCACCTAAAACCTCAAGGGAAGGAAGTTACAAACAATGTAAGCATGTTCCCAAATCCACAAGACAAGAAACCTTACTACAGAGAAATGCAGAGCAATCTCATTTCTCCCAAACAACCTTCTACACAGACAGACAAACTGTCGAACACAACCTTCGTTATAAAATGATCTAGAAATTGAAACTTTAGATATAACACCTTTAAAAACCTCTAATCATCACATCCAAACTGCACAATCATATCTTCAACCATGGAAAAATGTAGAGCACAACATTGAACACACCTATGTCACACTACTCACTCTTTTATTCAAATTTTCTCAAAAGCACTTTGAAACCAAGTAAACTTACTGCAAATACAACTCTTATCCATCAAGACATCAATGACAACATTGATGAAAACACAACACCTTCTTATCAAATCACAACACATCCATACTAGCACAAGAACTTGACAAAAACAACCATCTCCATACTGTTGACACCAATGACAACACCAACAACATACTTGCAACAAAAAGGCACTCCAAACTTTGGTCTATGGTATGCTAGGGATACTGATTTATTTTTGAGTTCTTATACAGATGCAAATTGGGTAGATTGTACATATGATAAAATAAGTACAAGTGGAGGTGCTTTCTTTCTTGGAAACAAATTGATTTCTTGGTTATGTAAGAAGCGAGATTCAATATCATTATCTACTGCAGAGGCAAAATATATTGATACAATATCTTGTTACACATAGGTGTTGTGGATGAAGCAAACATTGAAAGATATCAAAGTGTCATATGATGAACCTATTTCTATCTTGTGTGATAATACAAGTGCTATCAACATTTCAAAAAATTTGACAATGCATTCAAGGACAAAGCATATCTCTATCTGGTATCACTTTCTGAGAGAGAAAATTGTTGAGAATGAAGTAAAGTTGGAGTATGTGCCTACAAAGGATCAAATAGCAGAAATTTTCATAAAGGATCTTCCAAAAGATACATTTGAGTATCTCCAAAACAAGCTAGGGGTTATTTCCCTTCCTTATTTCAACTAGATGCATGAGTTGGTGCATCTATCTAGGTGAGAAATTCAAGATTTATTCTTGTTTTGGATTAATGGATACTTCTCAGGGGGAGTAGGTAGTGGTTTTTTGGTTGGTGCCATCAGGGGGAGCATATCTTGTGTCCCTAAGGGGGAGAGAGCAGTGGAGAGAAAGTAAATGGGAGAGAAAGTAGTTTTTAGGTGTTTCCTGAAGTGAAGTTTGCAGGTGTTTCCCTTTGCCATTGATGTCAAAAGAGGAGAGAAAAAAAGCCTAAAAAACATAAGAATAAAGGGGAAAAAGAAAGAAGTCTAAAATGTAAGAAATGTCCAAGTAAGGGGGAGTGTTTCTTGATACAGGGTTGCTTTTGTTGTTTATCGTAGAGCTGGTGTTGCCATCAATGAAAAAGGGGGAGATTTTTGGATATTTTTGCACTATGTTTTCATTAGTGTTGTCATTGATGTCAAACTCTAGTGTGATCATGTTGAGGAGTCATGGTGTTGAGCAGGTGTTTCTGATGCAACTAGTTCACTTGGTTTCCAAGTGCTTTTGAGAAAAAATTGAATAAAGAGTGTACAAGGTGATAGAGTTGTGTTTTGCATTATGCTCCACATTTCTTCATGGTTGAATATGTGCTTGTGTGGTTTAGATGAGATGATTAGAGGTGTTTATAGGTATTATATATCAAGAGTTTCAAGTTTTGGATCATGCAGTAGTGGAAGATGTGTTTGACAGTGTGTTGCTAGTGAAGAAGGTGATGAGTCCAGTTTATGACTCAATTTTGATAGGATTTTATTGTCTATTTGTCATAGTTGTCATAGAATTTGATGCTTGGATGTTGATATTTTTATGATATTTCCCTAAAACCATAGACATTGGGCATAAGCTTATTTCTACAATCTTTAATGACATTGGCATGCTATATGAACTATTTGTGTTGATTTTACATATGGATTAATGAATGCTACTTTAAGATAGTTACAGATATGCAATTTTTGTGCATACTAATATTGTCTTGCAGATATAATTAGCCACCTACATAATTAAAGAAGATTCTTCCAGCTGGTCATTCACCATAACGATCAACAAGGTGGTCATGCAAAGGTCAACGAAGGGAAGACTATCGACGAAGAAAGATTCCTCATTCAAATTGAAGTTGTAATTGCCTTGTAAATAGTCTTAATGTTTGTTGAGTGAATATAGGTGTTAGTGTTGTGCTAAATTTGCATTAAGGCAAGCATGTTTGACTAGATTCTGCGCATGTGTAACTGCCTCTCCACTTTTCATGCTTTCCCTAAAGTGGCGCCCTCCTAATTTGTTGGAGTTGACTGCCTTGCTAGGTGATTAGTTAGTAGCTTTTCTCCCTATAAATAAGACTCAGATGCTCCTTCAAAGGAGGTTGCTTAATCTGATGATGTACTCGCATTCTTAGTTTTTCAGTAATACAGTCATGATGTTCTATTGTACTTGTGTTTTCCAATGAATAAAATGAGTTTATAAGTTCGTGAATCTGAGTTTATATTTGTCTTAAGGGATACTCATCTAAGGGGGCCCACTTGGTGAACATTCCATCCTTTAGCGTAGTTATTACTTTCTGTTCAGTAATTAGTTAAAAATCTAGCACTAACTATTCCTGCAGCCACTAGAATTCCATTTTGTGACTGTTCCTGTAGCCAAAGTAGACAAAGTAGTTTCCTATTTGTTTGCTCAGATTTTCATTTCTATCATGCA
Source organism: Sequoia sempervirens (assembly GCA_007258455.2). NCBI lineage: Eukaryota > Viridiplantae > Streptophyta > Pinopsida > Cupressales > Cupressaceae > Sequoia > Sequoia sempervirens. Next base: position 322,400,259 of record VDFB02000008.1, on the reverse strand, counting down.
TTTCAGCTTAGAATAGTTATTGGTTGATGCTCAACACTTATGTTATTTCTTTCCAAGAAATTTACCTTCAATATTATGTTTTTCCTAGTTGTAGAATGAATATGGCTACTTTGGATCCTTAGTGAACATACTGTGTTGACCCATTTCAAGTTCACGTCCTTGGGTTGACAATTTAAATGCACCTTCATGATGATTGAAATATCTATTAAGATTAGATGTCCAATCTCTAAATCACAATTGTAAGGGCTTAATTGTTAGATCATTTTAGGAGGCCAATAGAAGGTTGTCTGCGAGAAATTGAATTGCTCTGCATTTCTCTACATTGAGGTTTCTTGTCTTGTAGATTTGGGAATGTGCTAATATTTCATGTATCTACCTTCCCATAGAGTGTTTGGTGTTCAGTTGTTCTAGAAGGTTGGTTAGTAAGTTGTATATCTTTGGTAGTGTGGCTGATTATACAGGATGATAATATTCTCAGTTTCAATTGGTTACAATAGTATTGTTAAATATTCTAATGATGTTGAAATATTCTAGGATGTTGTTTTATGTTGCTACATGGTCCATAGGATGTTTTTAGACCCGGTGAAGAGTGAATTGATTGTTTGATAGTGTTAGTGTAGGTTTTGGCCAACCTAGCATCCTAGCATTGCTTACAGAGGTGGTTTGTTGTTTATGGAAGTGTAGTGTAGTGTGTCAATGCATATTTGGGTCCTAGTTAACCCTTGGTGTGGTCCATGGTCTTCAATTCTTTCCACCATGAAAGTTTTTGGTGCCGACCTATTTGGTGGTTGCACGCTTGAGGTGCATATGTTTCATTGAGGCTAACCTAGAGAAGTTATTTAAGGTCAAAAAAGATATATAATCAAGGTTAATTGTTGGATATGTGTGTGGTGTAGAGTTATGTGAAGGATGGTGTGAATGTAATAAAGTATTGTGATCTAAGAGTGAGCTTAAATTCCTAAGGATATTGGAAGTAGTGAGTAGAAGGTGTCTACATTTTTAGTGTACCCGAAGTTGCTAGAGGTAGTGAGTTGAAGGTTGCAGATAGTGTAGAGTTGTTGTGGTGGATCTTCCTATTGCTTTGAGGTAGTGAACCTCCTTGTAACAATTTTCTTCTATTCTCTTCTATTTCAGAAAGTGAGTCCTTTGGGCGGTGAGCCCTTGGTAGTGAGCCATTCTTTTCTTTTGGGAAATGAACCCTTCTGAAAGTGAGCCTTTTGTAATCAATGTTGTTATTCATATATATGTGAGTTAATCCTCACCGTAGTTTTTCCCTAATTAAGGTTATCCATGTAAATCCGATGTTCTATTGTGTAAGGTTGTTGTGTTGATGTTTCATTTGTTTTCATTCATGTTGATGCATAATAAGGTTTGAAGGTTAATGAGGGTTTGAATTTTTTAATGTACAACGGATTCACCCCCCCCTCAGTTGTCTTGTGTGTCTAACAACTCATACTTCAGCCAAAGTGTATAGTAACGACTTCATATAAACGTCAATTTAATCAAATTAACAAAAAGAAAATTTTATTTACATCAATACAAGAGAAGTATATCCAATCATGCCATGTCATTATATGACATATCATTGATACATAATTCATGAGTATATGAGATAATGTGATACGATAATTGACTTAGGAATTCCATCGCCATTAAGTCATAATAATGCAATAAAAGTACAAGTGGTTTACATAAATGCTAGAATCTTCAATATACCAATCCAATAATTGCCTTGTAACTCAAGGATGAGAACATAATTTGAACACCCTTTCCACCCAACCATGAAGATTATGCTTACCTAGAGAGTTCTTGACATGAAGAACCACCAAACTTGCACGAGATGTTTAGCAAAAAGAAATTGATGAACAAGATGAAATTTGGTGTGTTCCTAGCATATCTACATGCATTTCTATCATACTAGAACATGCTATGATCGATACTAGGATATGGTAGAGAGAAAATATATATAATAAATCCATCTACCTCAATGATACAATAGAAGTACAAGTGGTGTACATAAATACTGAAATATTCAATAGTCCAATCCAATAATCGCCTTGTAACTCAAGGATGAGAACATGATCCAAACACTTTTTCTACCCAACCATGAAGCTTATGCTTCCCTAGAGAGTTCTTCCTAACATGAAGAACCATCGACCTTGCACGAGATGTTTAGCAAAAAGAAATTGACGAACAAGATGGAATCTAGTGTGTGCCTAGCATATCTACATACATTTCTATCATACTAGAACATGCTGTGTTGGTTATTTTTTTAGAACCAAACTTAATCTCACCATATGTCTATGAATTTTCCATAATTCAATAATTAACACAAGTAAGGATTGGCCAACAAACACGTAAAGGATTACTAGGCCCTTCTACTCTTCGGGCTCTGTGAAACCCAGGAGGGTGATCTTGACAATGTTTGGATAATATTCCCATGCCATTTTATCATGAACATTGAAACAAATGAATAATTATCATATAACAAATCACAAACAAAATGTATCAAAGAAGTTGGCTACTTCTCAACAACACTGTACATTAAGAGGATGAGAATGGTAAAACTCAACACAATTGTAACCCATTTTATAGAATTTGATTTAATAAATGATTTACTATTGAATTGAACAACTAAAATGCAACATGAATACCTCACTTAGATCAGTGCCTTATCTTTGGAATAGAGTCAGTTGTAACATTCACACAACTTGACAGTAATTTCATACATGACATCAATTAAGCTTTGAAGATGTTGCATTATAGTATTTCAACATTATATCTCAACCACCAATTATTACCAATATCCTAGAACTCCATTTAACCTAAACCAATAGCCTTACTCAAGAATTTACATTAATTCTTTGAATTAACAAGCAAGAACAAAACCACACATCAAATGAGAAACAAAGGAGACAAATAAAATAACCTTTGATTATATTATTTATAGCTCATGAAACGATTACATAGGAGAGAAAATGGTTTTGAATTTTCCTCATTTTGTACCCTATTACCAATATTACAATCAAAATTACATGTATATTAGTAGACTCAAACCTAAGACTTGACTCTAAAATACTTAGTAAACCCTTTACAATTCCCTCTGTGATCAATTTGCAAAACAACCAACCACTCGTAATTGGCCCTGAATTCCCATTTATAGAAACATGGGAGAAAACAAGCCTCAGGCCAAATTACCATTTTAGTCACATTTACATTTGACATTCAATTTCATTTTAATTTTGGAGATTCCTTAGGCAGTTATATTTGCACTTTGTAAAGTGGGGGAAAGCAAAAGATAAAACTTCATCAGTTGTAGAAGATTTACCCCCTCCAAAAGGCACATTCGTTGTTTTAATAGCACCAAAACTTCTCGTCCACATTAGCCAAAAAAGATCCCCTCGTCAGAAACCAAAAAAAAAAAATTCACTCATCGAAGAAGGCACACCTACCGTCGTGGTAGCGATATCAAAAACAAAAAAACAATGAACTAGGATACTAACTCTATGATGGTTCATCATCCTCAGAATCAGAGTATACATGTCCCCATAGGGCCTTTGTTGAAACTGGAGAATTTGTCTCTCCATCATCAGAGTTCTCTAGACCAACCAGTGTAATGAGATACTAGGTGTACTCTGGATCATCTTCTACCTCATTCTCCATGGCGACATCAAGTTCCTCCACATAAGTAACATAAGAAACATAAGCCTCATGATCCTTATCCTTCTTCTTCTTCTTCTTCTCTTTATACTTTTCCAATTTCTCCGCCTTAGCATCTTAATTCTGCTTACTCTTGTTCCTTTAGGAACACACCACCAGACATGCTTTGACCATGAACAAAAACCCTACTCCTCAGGTTGTAGGTGTTCTTGTCTTCACCCTCCATGAATATGGTAAAATCCTTCTTAACCGTTTCTGGCTTTGCAGACTTCTTAGACATGTCTGACTCAATTATGGGGGCATCATCTTGGAGCTTAGGCCTCTTGACTCCCTTTTGTTTTAGCTTCACTTCTGCCCTAACTTTTGAATTACTAAGCTTGTTCATTCTCACTAAATAATAAGACTGAGGCTTGACAACTTTCACTTATAGAAGAGCCTTAACGATTTATATTCTCAAAACTAAAACTTGTAAGACAAAACTCTTCCTGAACCATACAAATTCTAATCAAGCCAAAATGGAAATTGCAAAAAATCCCTTGCAAACCCCAAGCATCTAAAGCCAATAGACCCTTCAACGATTCCCCAAACTAGATAATTAAGCACAACTGATGTAGAAAAATAAAAATACCACCTTACTCGAGAAAATTCATCCTTAATTTCTTTGCAATTGCTCACTCAAGATCTTCACACCTTCTTCTCGGGCTTTGGACCAACTCTTCAGCTCTCGATGACTAAAATTTGTGAGAGAAAACAACTAACAATCTTCATTATGTAGAGTAACTGGGGCATGTTTACCATTAATGTTTCAAAGAAAGCTTGCGCGAGAAAGCTAACAACCAGCTACTCAACTTTGAATCTTGTTTATCGATCATTTTTTTATTTGAAACATAATCAATGATGCTTCTCAAGTATCACCACTTGCCTTTTCATATGTACTTGGAAACATCGATGACACCTTGGAAAGATGCCACGTGATCATCCACATATTTACCATATCTTCTACACTTTTTCGCTCATTGAAATAATCCCCTTAAGCCATCTCCAAACTTTGGCGATGAGCAACAACACCCCACTGAAGGGAATATTCCTTGGTATATCCCTAATTGCTTGTCGCAGTAATGTAACAAGGTAACATTTGTATTTTGGCAAGAAGGGTTTTCCCAATGATGCCATAATATATCCACAGGTTGTCACACATCACAATAACCAAATTAGAGTTGAGAGTGCTTGCGGAAATGGGCGAACCCAACAATAGCACCAAAGTTTGACACGTGGCAAGACCACATCACTCCCTTCAATCCATTCCCATTGCTCATTGCAAAAACTAGGAAAAGCCATGAAATAATTCTGTGATATGAAAGGGACCCAAGAGCATATTGTTCATTGCAGTATGAACCCATTGATAAAAATGACTTTGGTGATGAGCGATGATTCAAATGATTAGAAACATGCATGTGCTCCAAGTTGTTTTAAGAGAGGGGACAACCTAGGACAACATGGGATAGGGCCTCAATAGATTAATAACACTTTCTTGCAAAGGATGTAAAGGCCAAATAAGGGAGATTAATCAATCCTATAAAATAAAATAATCTCAATGACCTAGGCACATGAAGATATCTAGCAGTGGGTATCGGGAGATCCTAACCATAAGGGGCCGATCATTCAATGGACCTCCAAGACTCAAGTTGCTTTTAACATGACTAGAAACGGGCACAATAGGTCAATGAAAAATTATAACATTGCAAAGGGTGCCAGACATAAGGGTTTTTTTTAAGAACACAAACCCTAAGGCATGATGGTAGAAACAACCCTAAGTCCTAGGACACAAAAATAGCCAAATTTTCAGAGTTTTGAGATGAAACAATTTTTTTTTTTAGGGGTTCCATCACTATGATCGATACTAGGATATGACAAAGATAAAATATATATAATAAATCCATCTATATTAATGTTCTAATTAGCTTGGCCAAGCATAAGTTGTATACAACAAAATAAAAGTAGATCTAGAAAATATAGAATTTATGCCCCTTGATTACCAATATTTGGCACCTGTCCTGGAAGGAAACTTTCTAGAGACACAAAGAAAACAATATTTCCCTGGTCTAACATTTAGATATAACATGCATGATTAATAACTTTAAAATATCTAAAATTTGAAACTTAAAATTTAAAAATAGGTATAATTTCCATAAAATAAATAAATAAATGCTTCTTTCTTTCCAATTAGATCCATTTTAAATAGTTTTTAAATACCAATAACTCAAGGAATTTTTGTGTCATTTTAAATTCATATACAATGGAATTTAAGCTTAATAGATCTAAAAAGTTACAATCATAACTCCGATCTACATTCACTTCCATAGATTTAATTTAGCATTTGGTTTGATCTCCAAAAAACTTGGAACACACTCTCTTGTCTTACAATAAAAATGTTCACAAAATTTAGCATTATGAATACTTATGATTCACCTATTAAGCTATGGGTAGTTATGAGCACATAAGTTTGATTAAAAGGTTTTAGAAATTTTCAAAGACCATGAAATGCTTACTAAACCTCTATCTGGGAATATGTGGGGAATAAATTTTAATGAAAGTGTCATTACTTCATGGAATCCCCAAGGCATTCTATCAGACATGAGATGCAAATAAATCAGGATTAAGTGATTCTCTGTGTCCACCCAATATATTGCACTCAATACACAATTTTTTTGATGCAATAGCACAACAAAACTGACCATGTGACAAATTGCTTTGGGCCTCAGATTACACTTGGTTTAAAAACCTCTGATAATAAAATAAATTGGGTTTAAGAATTTTTTTGATGTTCGTGACCCTCTTGTGCTTGGAAATATCAAGTTTAAAGTGAGAAAGCACAAGAGTGTATTTGGCACAATAAACTAAGCTTGATATTCAGATTTAAAGACATACTTTAGGAGACAAGTCAAATACATATTTTTCATATTGAAATAACATTTTAGAATCCCTTGCAAATAAAATTGAATGAACAACTGCTTCAGACATCGTCTGACCAAATGCAACAACTCATGCTTTCCTATCATCATGGATGATATTGATCACCCAAACTAGTTAGTTATGCTCTTAACTAAAGTTGTGCAGGTATGGATATTTGTTTTAATGGAAATGGTTCAAGGCTTCATACAATTTTGTGGAGGCTTACCCCTATCCCTAATTTTTTTGGATGCCCATGTTTATGGTAGTAATAATATTTTTGGGTGATTAGAATTTGTACAAAGTTAAGAAAATTCATTTGAACTCTAAATAGTGATTTGAACACTTAAAATTGAATGACATCATGGGATGAAAACATCTCAATTATAACCTTATTTTTTCTTTTTCAAAATATGTGTTTATGCACTGCACAGTTGGTAAGTGTTGCCATGTCCACTCCTAACTTCCATTGATTATTTAAGGTCAACCTAATTATGTTATGGGTAACCATTGCATACTTAAACCATTCCCATCAACAAGTGGGCGGTTCCTTCCACACTTAATAACTGGTTACCCATTTGTGAAGGCTCAAAATCAACTTTAGTAGCCTAGGAAAAGAAAAGAAACTAAGAATATAGATTCCACTTACTGTTGTGAGGTTGAAGGTTGACATGGGTAGAGTAGCATTCAATTTTGCAAGGCAAAACATATATAATTATAGCTAGATCCAACCAAGCCAATGAGAAAGCATTTATTTCCTATTCTTGATTTCATAGTACAAAAGCAACCAATATGTTTAATCTAACACATTCCATTTGAAATTAGTAAGATATGTTTTATGTAGAGTCTAAACTAGTGTCCTGTAAACTTGGTAAAAGCAACACAATTCAAAGGTATGACTAGTTGAACAATCCACTCAACATTGTAAAGAATACATTAAAGTGACAACCAAGGTTTGTAAACTTGTGATGGTGCTACACTATATGTGCCTTCATAGACTTGAGGCTACCTATGTTATCCTAGTTAAGGTATTATACTTTCTAGAAATTTGTAGAATTGCATAATAGTGAAAGAAACAAACTATTGCTAATGGCTACGGGTGCCTACATCTTAACTTGTAACTGAACTGCTACTAATAAAGAATTATTGTACTAACTCAAAACTACTCAAATTGGTAATTAAACTTATTCTAACCTTTGGAGCACTATAGATTAACCAAATTCATGCATGCTTATGAATATTCATTACTAATAATCAAAGTATGAGGATCCATTTTGCTTTACATGCAATTTATGAAATAATGATATACAAAAATAACTACTAAACATAAATAAAATAGCTATAAATGTAGTGAAGAACAGTTACTTTGAGTGGCTTGCTCAAGTGGTTGTCTTGACTTAACTGAACCAAATCTAAATATCAAATTTTATGCATCCATGTGAAATTGAACTTCATTCATTACGCATCACAAAAGATTACACAAAATATTCTTCAAAGATTGTATTCAATGAAATCATTCTGAGTAATCATGTCTATAGATGATAACTGAAATTGAAAAGTAACTGATAACAAAATACTAAGATCAACTAACTTATCTAAGGACTCAACCACCAACTATATACAAGCACGAGGGATTTTATTCTAAACATAACTCCTAACTGCAATCATTAACCACAACTCTTAGATATTAGAGTATATAGTTAAGATTTGAATTGTTCAAACTATAACTAAAAAGAAATAAGAGTTCTAATAGAATTGAAACTCTATAAAATAGATATGCATGTAAGACACATAAACAATCATCCAAAATCCTATCAATAAAAGAATTCTTCTTCTTAGTGCCTTATTAGCTATCATAATGATGCATTACCAACTCCATCAGATGTCTCCACACAATAGTTATTGCATTCAACTTGATCTGATACTTCCTCTATTTCACTGTCCAACTCTTCCTTTTGCTGTAGGCTACAACTTCCAGTTGTTGCGGGTTGTAGTATCTTCTTGGGCTGGAAGAGGTTAATCCACAAGACATATACACAAAGCTAACTATCATGATTAAACACAAAATTTCATCCACATTTCATACACACTTAGATATAAACTAGGCAATGCTACTATATCATAACTATATTTCCATTACTCTAATTTAGGTCCAAGGTTGTATAATAAGCATGAAAAGATAGCATAGCATATGAGTATTTTCTGAAAGGTTTATCTAATAATGTTTGAAAGTATGCATAAAAACAACATAAAATAGGTGAATAACTAAACCCATTATTCCCCCCAACTATACTTTTGCTTGTCCTCAAGAAAAACACTAGGGGTACAGATTATATTGTAGGGTGATCTCCCTGAGGTCCATGTTAGCATCAACTCCCTTGATTTTATTTAAGTAGAAACCTTTGTAAGTTGTAAGTTGTCTCATTCTGATGGTCCCAACTTTCTCACACTCCTCCCCCTTTTCCCTAGTCCAATGTGGAACTAGATAGAGTAGCATAGGTGGGTGAAATGTGAATGGTACCTAGTGAATTCCTATGTCAGCACCAATTTTCATGTATCTATGTACCCTCTCAAGCATGGTGGTAAAATTATACATTGAGTGAGGTTCCTTTCTTTGCAACTCTAGGGTCAAGTTGCTCCATCTGCTTTGCATATAACTATAAATTTTTTGTCCCAAGCCCACAACTAATGTTAACATTCTTTTGTAATCCTCTATCCTTAGTTTCATAATTTTTCTTCCTACACCTTTATGATCTAGGAGTTTCAACCATTCATCTATAAGTGCATTAGGGTCTTTAGACTCTTTCCTTATTGGGAGAGCAATTGATTTCTCTCTCTCATATTCTTCCATTAGTTCCTCCCTGAATTGTTCATTCTTGTAATAAGATGCTAGTGCTCTTACCTATAGATCCCCTACAAATATCAGAGGATTCCACTATATTTCTTCCAACACCACATAGCTGTGTAAATAGTATTCACATAGTTGATCCTACTCTTTTGGTGTAGAATTAGCAAAAATAATAAGAAACTAAAATTCCCTACTCATCCCAACTGACTGGTTACTGATTAGCCTACTAAATTGAAAACTTGAAAAATTTTCTTGCAGAAATACTGCATATGTTCTTGCTAGAGGTCTACATCTTATGATTTGTGTAGCTTTATCTACCACTTCTTCCAATTTGACTGTTGATTTTCTTAGCTCAATCTCTTTACCTTCTAGTACCTCAACATGTTCTTAAATCAAAGTTTCCTTTTCTTTCTTCCATTTTTCTTTTTCTTGTGCAAACTCATCAGTCACCTTCCATAGCCGATAACTAAGAGACAAGGTTGTATGGTAAGTTGGAGTTCTTATGGGAGGTCTCTGATTTGGTACTGCAAGTTCTCCATCCCCTACTTTAGTAATGGCCAATTGTGCCAATAAATCCAATTTTGTACCATGGCCATATGTTTACAATTTTTCTTCCAATTCTTGTATTTTTGTTTCCCTTTCTTTGTCTTTCTTTTCATAGCTCCGCACTAACTCTTCCAAATGTTTAATTTTGTCCAAGGCTTCTTGAAGCTCCTTCCCAACATTTCTATCTTCTATATACATTTCTTCTATTTTCATAAACTACTCATTACCCCCCTGCATAGTATTCATAGGTAGGACTATCTGGGGTTTTATTTTGTGTTTTCTTGGTAACAAACACATCTTTTGAGTTTGAATCAGAAGGAGTAGACATATATCTCTTCCTCTTCACAAGTGTATGTACATTTCCGAGGATATTTCCCTTCCCTTCAGAGTCTATCTCTACCAACATTACATCTTCCTCTTGCTGTTCTTCACCCTTTTCCTCTTCTTTCGGTTTTTCCACACTACCCCTCATGACACCTTGTTTCTTTAATCTACCTAAATGTCTAGGTGTAGGTGTCTCCTTTTCAACATCCTTCTTCTTTTGAGCATCCTTCTTTTTCTTCTCAGTTTTAGAAGGTGTGGATGTACTGTCTCTTCTATTCTTGGGTTTTAGTGGTTTTGAAGATAAAATTTCTTCCATTGCTAGTGACGTAGAATCTGGCACATTGTGCTCCTCATGCTCACCTTGACTATGGGTAGGTGAAGCCATAGGCGAGACACAAGAACTTTCTCTTACAAGTTTAGCTCGTGGCTCTAAAGTCTTAGGTACTATAGGTGCCTCAAGTAAACTGTTAATATCTTCACATTTTTTAAAATCTTCTTAGGCTACCTGTGGGCATTAAATTCTCAAGCTTCTTTTAATAATAGGGAAATCAAAAAGTAGTTTGATAAGGCCGTGTCACTTTGTTTCCTCTGATACTCTAATGCCATTCTTTTTAACATATTGACGAGTGCTCAAAATGGCACTTTAATTGATCATTTTATGTTTACAAAGACTTTATTATGCTGTTAATTAACTATGCTAGTAGTAGATTATATACTTATATGTTTGCTTGTTTTATCTTATATTTAACTAATTTGAGGATATATTAGAAATAATATTTTGCATTGAATGTGTTACTTTTAATTATGTTAATGATGGAATGACTATGCAATTTGAAATATTTGCTGTCATATTAGCATCCTATCTAAGTTGAGGATTTCGTTCATGTGATTAAATGCTTACTTCATGAGGTGGATTTGTTAAAATTTCTATTTAACAATGTGGAATCAATTGCGCTCCTGAATGCTCTAGCTAGATACTGATTCAACATGATTTTGAATTGACTTCCTAAGTTGGTTTGGAAACTCCTTGTTTCAGCTATTATGAGGCAAAATTCTCTATGATACTTTTAGTTCTATTTTAGTTTTAGTTTTAGTTTGTCACTTTGTATCTTGGCGGGTAGCACCATGATTTTGAATTCAAATAATGGATATTCCTATAAATATCCATCCTTAGATTTAGTCTATAGTTAGATAATTTTTTGCTAAATATTGTAATGTTTGTACTACACACTTTTGTTCTACTTGCCTATTTTGGCCAATTTGAATGCAAATAAGGAGTTAATTCAAATCTCAGTATTAAAGGTCCCACCAGAGGAAGAGTAGCGCCCACTCAACTGAAGGAGGTGACCTTGTGTTATGTTCTTTTGATTCAGCTAATTTCTGTTCAATTTGTATCAATTGGAAAGTTAAGAATGTTGATCTCTATTTAATCATTGTTAGTAACTGCAATTACTTATACTCTTAGATTAGTTCATTGTATTCTCAAGGTAGTTCATTTCTCCTTACTAAAGATTAACATTCATTTGTTTACTATAGATTTAATTGTTGTTCATAGGAATTATACTTAATAACTATTTTCAAATGCATGTGGTTTTAATGGGAGAAATAATGACGACTGATGGGAAGATATAACTGAAGCTTGTTTGGAATTCATTCATGGAATTTACTATTACTATTTTCTAAATTAATACTTATTTTCTTGCAAACATAAATAGACTCTCTTTTCAAGTAAATTTCAATTCTAAATTTTAGATTAAGAGTGAATTTGGTTATAGCTTATTTTTCCATGAATCAATTACAATTAAGTTAGGTGGAGTCTGAACGAAGTTATTAGAGTCTGAATAGGAATTAGTTAAGAAATAAGTTAGGATTAATTCCTTAGAATTAGTTGTTAAGTTCCACTCTTGAGAGCTCCTGAAAGCTCTTGAAGGAGTCAGACCAAAACCAAAAAGTCACTGTTTATAGTGCAAAATCCCCCCAATTTGTGGAGACATCCTTATCGCATATAGCTCTAAGACACACCTGGTTTGATAATTGAAAGATTAAATGATGCAAGAAATGACATCAATGACCTTGCCCATCATTTTTGGTACCGTTGCTAGGGAAATAAAAGATCTGTCTATTTAAGTTTGAAGCCTTAGTGTTGATAAGGAAGACAGTTTAGACTATGGATGAGATGAGTTAGAGACCCTCTAGGAAGGTTTTTTCCATGAAATATTGATTTTGATCAAGAACAACAAGTTCAACAAAATTAGATTGAAAATCAACAAGTGAATCCAAAACATTATCAAGAAGAAATGGGTGACCAGCCAGGAAATGATCCCCCACCAAATAATAGGACCTTTTCCTATCCTATTAATCTGAATAGACGGGATGATGAACCTCCTATGAAAAACATTTCACCTTCTATTTTACCTAGCTTTAAGGGAAAAACTTCTGAGGATCTTGACCAATTTATCTTTGAGTTTAAGGTTTTATGCCAAACCTATGACTATACGGCTGATAACTAGAAGTTAAAATTATTTCCTTCTATCTTGAAAGAGTTAGCTTTACGCTAGTTTATGGATTTAGGTGTAGGAACAATCTCAACTTGGCAGGAAATGGAAACTGAGTTTTTGGATAAATATCAAGATTACTGTCGAGTAAGAGATAGGAAAGAGGAGTTGTTTCGAATGCAACAATTGGAAGATGAAAGTCTGGAAGATTATGCTGATAGATTTTAGTTTGTGCATAAAAGGTGTGGTAATGGGTTGGATAATGAGATTAGTAAGACAATTTTTCTAAAAGGAATTGATGATGAGTCTAGAGAATATTTGAATCTTATGGGGAAAGGAGACATTAATAAGCTTTCTTTAGAAAAAATTATTGAGATATGTAGAAACTACTCTAGGACTAGAGTAGGGACTAGAAACTCCCAAAGAAACAAAGTTCTCACTCTTGATGTATCTCAAGTAATGGAGAAAATTGCAAATTTGAAAACTGATCTACTGCTTCATCTTAACATGCAAGGAGATAAGAAGACTACTAAGCCTTTATCCATTTATTGTTCCAAATGTAGAGGTAAACATATTTTGAGAGAGTGTCCGTTAAATCAAATTGATCTCTGTGAAATCTATGAGAAACATCATGCAAAAAGTTCTTGTAGCCTCCTACTTGGAATTAAGAATCATTTGAAGAAACAACCTGTAGTAGAGGAAGAACTTAATTATGTTGGGAAGAGATCTCATAATACAAGATATAATGCTAATCAAGGGAAATATGGCCCTAGAGCTAATTGGAATCAGAATCCTTGGCCAAATGCAAATCAATGAACTCCTTACCAAGCACAACCACCACCTACATTCTAGGGTCAGCCAAAATGGATGAATCCTCAGTGGAATCAACCACAGTGGCAGAAAAATAAAACACAATTTCAACCATGGAAAAATTAGGGGTTGAGGCATCTGTGGGCATAGTCACCTCCATTAATCTTGCTAATGAACAAGTAAACCAACCTTAGTTTCCAGTGCAACCTGTTGCAAATCCAAAAAACATTCGTACTGATTCAAATCCTCCTACCTTGAGTGTGATAGCCAACAATATTCAAATAAGGAACCATAATGCCCCATCCATACAAAATGCTAAAGACCAAGAGGGTGAGAAAGAGGAAAAATAGTATTTGAAGGAAAACCAGAACTCTGATGATGTACAAAAGGTTAAGCAAGCACCTTATCCTGAGCATTTGAAAACAGAACAAGTAGCTCCTAACAACTCCCAACCAAATTATATGAATGTGGTAGATTCTCAACTTCTCCGTGAATAAAAAAAAATCAATATTGAGATACCATTATTATAGGCCATTAAATACATACTAGAAATAAATCAGTTGGTTAAGTCTCTTTGTATGAAAACCAGGTAGGAAGAAGAAATTACCTCCTACAATATAGATAGGGACTAAACTCATTGACGTTTTGTCAAGAATATTACTACCTCAAAAATATAATGATCCTGGTAGTCCTATGATAAATTTGAGTATTGGAGGAATTGAGATAACCAACGTACTAATTGATTTAGGAGCAGCTATCAATGTCATCACATCAAACACTATTGAAATGTTGGGTATGACAAGTGTTTAGCCCACAACAACTATTTTACATTTGGCAGATCAATCTACTGCTAAACCTTAAGGTGTTATTGAAGACATCATGGTTACTATTGATACATGGGATTATCCAATCAAATTTTTAGTTCTTAAATCTAGAAAGAAGAATTCTAGTTATCCAATTATCTTAGGTAGACCATGGTTGGCTACTGTAGCAGCATTGATAGATTGTAAATTAGGAAGTGTGATCATTTCTAATGGTACGAAACAAAAGGAATTGTCACTTTTTCCTCCAACCCAACCATCATTTCAACATAATACTCAACTTTGGGTTGATGAAGATATCAATTCAGAAGGATATGGCATTGTAGAATTGGCTATGGTTACTTTGGTAGAACATGTCGAGGAATATGAAGAACAAGATTTTAATTCTAAAAAGATCGGTCAAGAAAAAAAGAAGAATTGTAAAGGAATGTTACATCAAAAAAATTCACACACATGTCCCTTAAACAAACTTGTTGGAGATCCACTTGATTCTAAGAATAAGACCAAAAAAATAACAATAGCAGGGGATAAGCCTCTTTTCATTAATTTGTCCTTATCTTCTTTACAAGAAAAGAAATTGAAGCAAATCTTGGAAAATCATACTAAAGCATTTGCTTGGGAATATAAAGAAATGAGAGGAATTCAAACTTCTATTTGTACTCATAATATTTATATTGAAGATGTTAAACTAGTAAGTCAAGGTCAAAGAAGGATCAATCCTGCTCTTCGAGATATTGTAAAACTATAGATAGAAAAACTACTGAAAGTAGGGTTTATTTATCCAATATTTGATAGTCAATGGGCTTCCCCATTGGTTATTGTTCCCAAGAAAAATGGAAAATGGCGTGTATGTGTGGACTACATAGAATTAAACAAATCCACTAAAAAAGATCATTTTCCTTTCCCATTTATTGATTAAGTACTTGATAACCTAGCTGGTAGTAGTTATTTCTCTTTCCTAGATGGCTTTAGTGGTTATAATAAGATCCAAGTGGCTCCTGAAGACCAGGATAAAACTACCTTTACATGTCCTTGGGGAATGGATGCTTATATTGTTCTACCATTTGGACTATGTAATGCACCAACCATTTTTCAGAGAGTTGTCTTGGCAATTTTTGTAGATTTAACTACTTCATGTGTAGAAGTGTATATGGATGATTTTACAATAAATGCACAAACATTTGAAGAAGCACTAGAAAGTTTGAATAAATTTTTGCAAAGATGTAAGGATCTTAGGTTATCTTTGAATCATGAAAAGAGTTCCCTCATGATGACATAAGGGATTGTTCTAGGACATCACATTTCAAAAGAGGGGATAAAAGTTGACCCTGAGAAAGTAGAAATCATTCAAAAGATTGAGATCCCTAAAAGTCAAATTGAAGTTCACAATTTTCTTGGGCATGTTGGTTACTACAGAAGATTCATGGAAGGGTTTAGTAAAATTGTTGAACCTTTGTTTACATTGCTCAAGAAGGATGTGGAGTTTTTATGGACAAGTGATTGTCAAAAATTGTTTAAAACAATTAAACATGCTTTAACTACTCCAATTATCAAAGGACTTGTTTGGGGAGTTCCATCTCATATACGTGTCGATGCATCCAATTTTGCTATTGGTGCAGTCTTGGGACATAAAGATGAGAATGAAACAATGCATGCTATCTACTATATTAGTAAAAATTTGAATCCTACTGAAAGAAATTACACAACAACTGAAAAATAATTTCTAGCAGTAATATATGCAATTAATAAATTTAGGCACCATATTACTAGTTACAAGATATTCATTCACACAAACCATGCTGCTATTAAATATCTAATGAATATAGTTGTAGTGGGTGGATGAATTATAAGATGACTATTATTATTGCAAGAATTTGATGTGACAATTGTAGATAAGCCTGGTAAAGATAATGTTGTTGTTGATTTCCTTTCAAGAATTGTTTTGCAGGGTGATTAAGAGCTAGTATATGACACATTTCCAGATGAGCATTTGTTTGCAATATCAATTCATCCTCTATGGTTTGCTGATCTTGCAAATTATCTTGTAACAAGGAAGTGTCCAAATCATTTTAATCCTAAGTAGAAAAGGAGATTAATTCGTGAAAGTTCTAAATTCCAATAGATAAATGGATTTTTTTTAAAGATGTGTCCTGATCATGTTCTTCATAGATGTATTGCAGAAATAGATTTTTATGATGTCTTACATGCTTGCCATCATGAGCCAGAAGGATGACATTATTCAGTGATCAAAATGGTTCATAAGATCTTAGGAACTGGTTATTTTTGGCCATCTATGACAAAGGATGTTTCATTCTTTGTTAAGCATTGCAATGAATGTCAGTGCATGGGAAGACCTACATCAATAAAGGAGATGTCATTACAACCTTAGATAGATTTGGAACCATTCAAGAAATGGGGAATTGATTTCATGGGACCTGTTCATCCACTTTCCAGAGGACATCACTATATTCTAGTTTGCACAGACTATGTCACAAAGTGGGATGAAGTGAAAGCTTTGCCATCAAAAAAGGAAGATAAAGTAGCTAATTTTTTGTACAAACATATTCTTCAAAGATTCGGTGCACCAAGGGAGATAGTATCAGACCAAGGAACTCATTTTGTGTCTATTATGATGGAAGATTTTATGCAAAGATATCAGATAACACATAGAAAATCTGCACCATATCATCTCAGGAAAATGGGCAAGTAGAAGTTACTAACCAAGAATTGGAAAATATTTTGACAAAGACTGTTTCATTAAGGAAAACAGGCTAGGTAGAAAGGTTAGATGAAGCAGTATGGGCTTACAATACAACTTGGAAGACAACCACTGGATTCTCTCCATATGAGTTAGTGTATGGGAAAACTCCAATCATGCTATTGAATTTGAGTTACAAACATTAAAAACAACATTGGAAGTTGGTATTGATTTGCTTGAGGCAAAAAAAAAAGGATTCAACTGAACTGATTGAATGAAATGAGAATGGAAGCTCTTCAACACACATAAATAATCTAGAAGTAGAGAAAATAATGACATGATAAGCACATTGTGACTAGAAAATTCAAGAAAGGAGATTGGGCACTATTATTTGACTCTAGATTCCAAGAATTCAGAGGGAAATTCCATACAAGATGGCTAGGAACCTATGAAATTGATCAAGTTTTTCAAAATGGAGTTGTTCAACTGATACCAATAGATGGATAAAGAAGGATTATGCTGGTTAATAGTCACCATTTGAAGATGTGTCACAAACCTACATCAAGAGAGGAGTTTCTATTAGATTTACAACATAGAATTGAACATTTTATGGTGGAAGATATTTCTTCCATAAGAGAATGTGCTCTTGTATAATCTTTTGAAAAAAAGGAATGAATAAAGAGGGTAGATTGAAAACCAGAAATGGTGGTTTACCTTTTTAATAAAGGAGATAGATTGAAAACCATAAATGCGGTTTATCTCCCAGAAAAAAAATGAAAAATAAAATAAAATAAAATAAAAACAATAAATATAACAAAGGGAATGGCTGAAAACCAGAAATGGCGGTCTTCCTGGATCAACTCCAGTTTGCTCCTGATGACTCTTGACGACTCTTGATGTTCCCAAGGTTCTCAGTAATAAATTTTCTTGTTAATTCTGAGCTCTCTTTGATTGACTCATTGAAATCTTTGCCAACTGAGTTAATTTTCATGCTCTAATCGACTTCTACATTAAATTAAAAGGTATGCATTTATTGTAACTATTATTTTTGAAATATTATTTTCTAACTTATTATGATGTGAAATTAAGTAAATGTTTTAAGTATAGAAATATCTGCCCAATAGTTATTAATATTGTAATAAATATGTATTAATTATTGTAAAAGCTGGTGGAGAGATAAGGATGTGATATTTAAATGACTTCCGCAATAATTTCAAGTAATAATAAGATATTTATATCAGTTCCAATGAATTTGCTTATGTCAGCACCATTGCCAACTTTGCAAATCATAATGCAAAGTACAGGGTTGTTGCGTTGGAATCATCCAGAGGGAATAAAGAGAAACTAATAACAGATGATTTGATGCGACGTGTGATTTTTGAAATTGCTGTCTTAGTGAAGAAGCACTCATTTTGTGTTTTTCTTAAACAATTGTGACCACCATTTTCTCTGTTAAAGTTGTAGAACCAAGGAAAAAATGGGGAATAAGAGAAATTCAGAGCCTGAAAATTTTAGTTTTGATCCTGAGACAAAGAGATTACTCAAAGAAGCTAGGTGGCTTGGTTTTATTCAAATGTATGAGGGTTTTGAGCTTGAATTGGTCAAGGAATTTGTCAGAAATTTTCATGTTAATGTTACCAGAGTAAGAGGGGAAGTAATAGAGGTTAGTCCTGCTATTATAAGTGAACTGTCTGGTATTCCAACTGAAGGAGAACCTGCCAATAAAGGGTATATTAGTTTTGAAGAGTTGGTTTCAACATTTCATGAAGAACCTAGAAGGAGACCTAAAATTCAGTGGCATAAGGGAAGTCAGAGGGGAATAGCTCGCAACAACTTGGAGGAGCCTTGGAAAACAACTGTGATGTGGTTAATGAAATTCTTCACTTGCGAAGGATAATATGGTACAATCTTAGGACCAGGAATGATGACGCATTTAAGGTATGGTAATACCAGGCCTTCTGCAAAATTCAACCTACCTACCTTTCTATTTTCTCAAATTTCTTCTATGATATCTAGAGGACCATCATCTATAAGATATCATACTTTAATACATTTGATAATCAAGTACCATTTTATGAGAAAAGAGTCCAGTAGAGAAGGGTGAATGGAATTTTTGTCAACTCCCACTGTTAAGCATGGAAAAAAACCCAAGAAGGGGCTCGCAGCAAAAAAGGGGAAAAATTGAAAAAGGAGAATCTTCTAAAAAAGGGAAGAAACAAAAAAAGAGGAAGCTACAGGAATTTGTTAGGGAAACTTGTAGTATTTCTAAAAAGAAAAAGCAGGAGTCAAAAGAAGAAAACCCTAGTACTTCTGACACCCATGTTTCAACTCCTAAAAGTTTACTTGAACAACCTATTGAATCTCCTTAGGATACTTTAGGGAACCATGAAAAGGTCCAGAACCTTGTATAGTATCCTGAACATGCCATAAGTCTACATGAAGTTTCACTTCCAACTCCTGAAAGAACCCCCGTATTTGAATCCCATAGATCACCTCATGTTGAGCAATCTCCTCATATTTCAATAAAAGATAGCTTTGTTGAAAAATTTGATCATCAAATGGAGGAAAAAGAAGCTTTTGAGGAATTTGAAGATGAGGAGGTTGAATCTTCTTCTCCACATTTGCTAGTTTTTAAAAGAAGGAAGGGTAAAGAGCCAATAGTTGAAGAAGAGAAATCTCCTCAAATGTAGGAAGGAGAGGACATGGAGGAAGAAGAAGAGATAACAAAGGCAATGACAATGTAAAAAATAAAAGAAAAATTAGAGGAAGAGAAAAGAATAATTCAATTTCTTGAAGAGAAACAAAAAAGGAAAGAAGAGGAATTGCAACAATCTATAAATAAAGCAGAACAAATGGAAAAAGAAATGGTAGAAAAAGAAAGTATTTTATGGGGACAGTTAAACAAAATAGAAAAGGCCTTACAATAGGCTAATGCGCAGGCATTAGCCCGCGCGAAGGATACAACAAGGTTAAGTGCAAAAGAAATAGGAAGATTGAAGGCATAATTAGAGCAAAAAGAGGAGTAGTTAAGACAAAAATCGAGTAAATTACATTCTCATGAGGCTTCCAGCTCATTTTCTCCAAGGAGATACCTTTCTCTGACTGCAATGAAATTGAAACAAGAAAATAATCAATTGAGAAGTCAAAATCAACAATTAGAAAAAGAAAGAAATGAAGTGAATGAAAGATTTCAACAAGTTGTAGAACTGTCCTTTGCAATATTGTCTATGAGAAAACCATCAGGGTTATATGCATTATTTTTGAGGGAAAGATTTCTCCAATGGAAAATCAATCAGCTGGTTTTGAAGAGAAAAATTGATTATGATGATGAAAATGAATTTCTTAAAGACTTTTATAGTAGTCATCCCACTATTCAAAACTAGATGTGTGAATATTTTTAGCATGGTTTTCTTCTTGGTCATTTTCCTCAATCCTTTTTTAATGTTTTTATTGGAGAGTTACAAATTAGGTCTTTTGTATCATTGTTGCAAAATCAAGTTGAATGGGAAAATTGGGTATCTTAGTACAAGGATGCACAGATGAAGTTGGGTATGCCTATGGGAGATGAGACCCCCTGGTCAAGGACTTTTAGAGCCAGATTTAGGTATTTTGCAATGTCACAAAATGTAGCACCAGTTTGTAGGAGAAATCTATCTGAAAGCATTCATGTTTTAAAAAATATTCAGGATCACCTTCCATACAGAGCTTTAACTACAACAAGCGAGAGGTTCCATAGTATTCCAACACCATTAAGAAGGAGAGAACCCATCTCACCAAGAAACATTACCTGGAGTCTCACTAGAGTGAGAAATCTAATAGATTTCATGAAAGAGCAGCTAGCCAATTAGATTGGGATGAGATTTAGACCACCCTTGATCATAATTCCTGCACCTACATTTGATGCATCACCACAGTTCATAGGAGAGAGTTTGAGAGAATGGATGAAAGATATTGAAACATTGAATGGTTATGCTCATCCTAGGACTTACTTAGAATATATGCTGCAGGATGTTGATTTGGTTGACTTAGTTACTTGGATGGTGAGCAAAAATAGGAATTTACCAGATCCTCAACTATAAGAACATGGTTGACAACAGGAGGGGGAGAAATGGTGAGTGCTCAAAATGACACTTTAATTGATCCTTTTATGTTTACAAAGACTTTATTATGCTGTTAATTAACTATACTGGTGGTAGATTATATACTTATATGTTTGCTTGTTTTATCTTATATTTAACTAATTTGAGGATATATTAGAAATAATATTTTGCATTGAATGTGTTACTTTTAATGATGTTAATGATGGAATGACTATGCAATTTGAAATCTCTACTGTCATAGTAGCATCCTATCTTTGAGGATTTCGTTCAGGTGATTAAATGCTTACTTCATGAGGTGGATTTGTTAAACTTTTTGTTTAACAACGTGGAATCAATTGTGCTCTTGAATGCTCCAGCTAGATATTGATTCATCATGATTTTGAATTGACTTCCTAAGTTAGTTTGGAAACTCCTTGTTCTAGCTATTATGAGGCAAAATTCTCTATGATACTTTCAGTTCTGTTTTAGTTTTTTGCTTTGTATCTTGGTAGGTAGCGCCATGATTTTGAATTCAAATAATGGATATTCCTATAAATATCCATCCTTAGATTTAGTCTGTAGTTAGATAATTTTTCACTGGATATTGTAATGTTTGCACTACACACTTTTGTTCTATTCGCTTATTTGGGCCAATTTGAATGCAAATAAGGAGTTAATTCGAATCTCGGTGTTGAAGGTCCCACTAGAGGAAGAGTAGGGCCCGTTCAACTAAAGGAGGTGACCTTGTGTTATGTTCTTTTGATTCAGTTAATTTATGTTCAATTTGTATCAATTGGAAAGTTAAGAATGTTGATCTTTGTTTAATCATTGTTAGTAATTGCAATTAATTATACTCTTAGATTAAATTCATTGTATTCTTAAGGTAGTTCATTACACCTTACTAAAGATTAACATTCATTTGTTTACTGTAGATTTAATTGCTGTTCATAGGAATTATACTTAATAACTATTTTCAAATGCATCTAGTTTTAGTGGGAGAAATAATGATGACTGATGGGAAGATAAAACTGAAGCTTGTTTGGAATTCATCCATGGAATTTAGTGTTACTGTTTTCTATATTAATATTTATTTTCTTGCAAACATAAATCGACTCTCTTTTCAAGTAAATTTCAATTATGAATTTTAGATTAAGAGTGAATTTGGTTATAGCTTAATTTTTCCATTAATCAATTACAATTAAGTCAGGTGGAGTTTGAACTAAGTTATTAGAGTCTGAATAGGCATTAGTTAAGAAATAAGTTAGGATTAAGTCCTTAGAATTAGTTAGAAATTAGTTGTTAAGTTCCACTCTTGAGAGCTCTTGAAAGCTCTTAAAGGAGTCAGATCGAAACCAAAACTCACTGTTTACAGTGCAAAACCCCCCCAATTTGTGGAGACATCCTTATTGCATATAGCTCTAAGACACACCCGGTTCAATAATTGAAAGATTAAATGATGCAAGAAGTGACATCAACGACCTTTCCCATCACATATTATAAATAAAATTTGGCACATTTACCAGCCTATTATGGCGAAGGTGACTAAGCAATTTGAAATGTACAGTATACAAAAGATTTTGTCTACTGTTAAAGTAAGATATCTAATGACATAGGAAGAACAATTATCCCAAAACTATGGAAGAGAGAGGCTCTTTGTACCTTGTGATGATGAATCCAAACTATCTCCTCCCTCATAGAATTCCTCTCTTACAACCATTGCATCTACATGTGCTTGAAACTCTGCTCCAGTTCTAGGCAACCCAGATACCTGTGCTATGAAAACTTTAGATATCATTGTCAAATTATGTCAATTTTAGGAATTAATCGAGCCAACCCACTCTTGTGAAGATAGGAAATACCGTTACATCTTCTAGTATTTTCTTGTGAGCCGACGACTCTCTCTTGATAACATCACCTCCCATTATGAATCTCTTTTACTTCTACTCAATGTGTTAACCTTAAAAATTCAGCTCAATTCCACTTCACCACCTTCAAACCCTTCTCTTATTATGTTGTTTCTTCATGTACTTACACTACCACTATACTATAACTATAACTCCCCTTCTTGGTATCAGCTTAATTGAGCTCAAAAATGGGTTCTGGGTTCAACTTAGCTCAAGTTCATAGGATTAGGGAATTGGAAATTGAAAGTATCAATAAAAAGTAGGTTTTGCATGTCATATCTACCTGTTGCATTTGGTTTTAGGTGGCAAAAATAAAAAAAATTCCGTAAATTTTACCCTCCCCCAACTTAAGGTTTGAAGTGCCCTCACTTCAACTCGTGATAAGCAAGGGTATGATTAGAAAGTATGGAAATTAATGTTATAAATATATCATATGCTTAATTTAATATGAAAGACATAATGAAAGTGTTAAGAAATCTATGATAATTATGATAGTGTACCTTGTGTACCTATTGGAGGTGACTAATTGAACACCGCATGTGTGAGCTGAATAGCATGTATACACAATTTGATTTAATGTGACTAGAAGTAGTTGTAGGTGAATGAAAGTTGAGGTGGAGAATGTAAGGTAATGGAACAAAATAGATGGATAATAGTTGTTGATGTGACAGTTCAAATGTTTAAAATTTGAATTGGTGGTAGGAAATAAAATAGGCATTCTACGAGTACTTATTATGAAAAGATGGATACTACATGTGAGAATTTTGAAGATGAGCATGCGTGAACTACAATTAATGTGGTGCCAAGTGATTTGAAAATTTTCCTGCTAGACGGTGCTATGGGTACCTTTGGTATCAAATCCCATCTAAATTTTGACAACTATTACACTATAGGTCCCTACTGCAATAGGACCCTTTTTGAATGTTGAAAGTTGTGTATATAAGACAAGTCCCTCTGGAAAAAGTATGTACATTAGTATAATCATGTTTTGTGTTCTTGTGAGGTAGAGTAAGAAATTAATCTTGAGTTCCCTTAAGGATTGAGCTGTGTAGCTCAATCTTTGAATCACTTGAAGGACCTGGTATAGCTGTTGCTGTTGAGGCATCACTTTGTGTTTCTGAATTTGTGTCTAGATCACTATGAGGTCCATACTACTGAAATAGAGAGAAAATAAATTCTTCTTTCTGTACTGGTTTCTTAAAAAGTTTCAATCGGTGGCCATTAACTAGGAGTGAAAACCTCACTGCATTTATGTTCTGCAACTTTACTGCTCCATTAGGAAATACTTGGTTGATCTCATAAGATCCTAACCACCTCGATTGGATTTTCCCTTTGAAATCCTTATATCTTGAATTATATAATAAGGTCTAGTATCCTATAGTAAATTATTTGGTTTTGATGTATTGGTCATGCCACTTTGTCCTTTGTTGCTGTACTATCTCAATGTGATGGATGGCCTCCATCCTAATTTCATCTAGCCCATTTAAATGGTTTAACCTCTCCTTTTGAGTTGTTGTGAGATCCATGTCCAACTCTACTACTATCCTTAATGTCTTATATTCAAACTCAATTGGAAGGACTGTTGTTTTTCCATATACTAGCTCATAGGGTGTAAATCTAGTTATCTTCTAGGTTGTTCAATATGCTCAAACCACTTCTGGTAATCTAGCAACCCAATATTTTCTATGTAATTGAACTGTCTTGAGTAGAATACTTTCAATTTATCTGTTGGTAACCTCCACCTAGCTATTATCCTGAGGGTGGCAAGGTGTTGAATTTTTGTGTTTGATTTTATATTCTTCAACCAGTTTGGTGATGAGGTTTGAAGTAAACTGTGGACCCTGATCAGTCAAAATTTCCCTAGGTACTTTATACCTAGTAAAATTGTCCTCATACAAGAATTTAGCCACATTTCCATCTCTGGAAAACTATAATGCCTTTAATTCTAACCACTTAGTTAGATAGTTAGTGCAAACTAGAATGTACTCCTTGTTGTTGGAAGTAGGCAATATTGGTCCAATAAAGTCTAGACCCCATTTGTCAAAGGGAGCTAGTGTTAACTGAGGCTGTAATGGAATTTCATCACTCCTTGTTGGTTTACCCATTCTTTGGCACCTATTATAGCTCCTTGTATACTTGACATAATCCTTGTGTAAAGTTGGCTAATAATAACCAGTTGTGAGGATTTTGAATGTTGTTCTATTTGCTACAAAATGACCCCCACAAGGTTCATCATGGCAAGAATTCATGATACCAGAGATTTCATCTTCCCTTATGCACCTTCTCATGATGTTGTTAGGGCCAGTGTGAAAAAAATAACCTGATACCCAAGAGTATGAAAAACACTTATGTACCAACTGTCTCTTTTTCGTTGGAGAAAAATGTTGTGGAACCTACCCTATCACTAAATAATTTTCAATGTCAACATACCAGGGTATATGTACACATTAAGTGCAAACAATTTTTCATTTAGAAATGAGTCATCCACTACCCCTTCTGTAGATTGTGTTGGAAACCTTGATAGAAAATATGCTACTACATTATCTTTACTAGGTTTTTCTACTATTATAATATCAAACTCTTATAGAAGGAGCAACCATCTGACTAGTCTACCCACTACTACAGGCTTGTTCATCAAATATTTGATAGTTGTATGGTTTGTGTGGAAAAAAATTGAATAACCAGTGATGTAGTGCCTAAATTTATTGATGGAATACACTACTGCTAGCATATCCTTTTCTATAATAGTATAATTCAGCTCTGCTCCGCAAAGATTCTTTCTAATGTAATAGATTGCATATTATTTTTTACCTTCTTTCTGACACAAAACTACAATAGTAAAATCTGAAGCATGAGTATGTATATGAAAGGGTAAGGTCCAATTTAGTCCCCCTTAAAAAAAGTGCTTGGTTCAAGGCCTTCTTCAACTCTTCAAAGCAATGTTGGCACTCTACTATCCAATCAAATTCAATATCTTTAGTCAACAAAACAAACAATGGTGCAACAATCTCATTGAAGTCTTTAATAAACCTCCTATAGTAGCCTACATGGCCAAGGAAAATTTTGATATCTCTTTTGTTTTGTGGTACAGGTAATGTAGATATGATTTATATCTTATGTGGATCAACATGAATCCATACACTAGATATGAAATTCCCTAAAACAATTCCTCGAGTCATAATCATAAAGCATTTTTCATTATTGAGGGACAAGTTGTGTTCTTTACATCTCTTTAATACCTTTTCCATATTGCTGAGGGCTTCCTCATAAGTTTCCCCATATGTGGTGATATCATCCATATATATCTCCATATAGTCATGATCATAATAAAAAGTTATGTTGAGCATTGCTCTTTGAAAAGTAGCTGGAGCATTACATAAACCAAAGTGTAGAATAGAGTAAGAATAAGTACCCCAAGGACATGTAAATGTTGTCTTGTCCTAATCCTCTGGAACAATTTTTATTTGATTGTAACCACTAAAACCATATAGGAATGAAAATTACTCCTTCCCAACTAAAGAGTCAAGCACTTGATCTATAAAAGGCAATGGAAAGTGGTCCTTCCTAGCGGTTGTGTTCAATTCCCTATAATCTACACATACTCTCTATTTTCCACCTTTCTTGGGAACAATGACCAAAGGTGAGACCCATTCACTGTTAGATATAGGATAAATGAATACTGCATCAAGGAGTTTTTGAAGTTCAACTTTGACCATTTCTCTCAAGGAAGGGTTCATTCATCTTTGAGGTTGTCTAATGGGTTTATAACCATAATTTATATAGATCCTATGCATACATAAATCTGGATCTATACCTTTCATATCATGATAGTCCCATGTGTATGCTACTATGTATGCTTGTAGCATAGTACTTAGGGAATTTTGGTACTCCTTAGTCAATGTATTATTTATGTTCAACATTTTTCCTAGTATGAATTCTAGTTCTTTGGATGATTCTTGCACATTTGAGAGGTCAACACTTGGAATGATTGGTACACACTATTGTGGTAGTAAGGAATGAAAGATCTGATATATTTATTTTGAGGAATTGTTAGGTATAATACTTTGCAAGGGGTCTTGTAGGCATGTGAGATAGTCCTGTTGTTGCGAGCTCCTATCACAATCATTCTTTATTATATGAGCAATCAACTCATCTTAATCTTGATCATCCAATAGAGGGTTGTGTTGTATTGTCATCAAAATCTGTAGGGAATAATTATCTTCATCCAAAGTGGGCCAAATGGTTTTCTCAAGATCAACATAAGGCTGGGCTAGAGGATAGAGGACCAATTTCTTGGTTATAGTCCCATTAGATATTATCATATTTCCAGACCTACAACCTATAAATGCATCAACTATAGCTAACCATGGTCTACTTAGGATGAGTGGATATCCTGCAAGATTTACCTTTGGCTGTAAAACTATAAAATCAACAAGATATTCCCAAGAATCTAATGCAATAACCAAATCTTCAATGATTCCTTCAGGCTTGACTGTTGACCTATCAACCAACAATAAAATAGTTTGTGTAGGTCTAATGTTGGCTAGCTGAAGTAATTGCATTGTTTCTTTAGTCATGGAATTGATTACTACGCCTAAGTCTATTAAATTGTTCTTGATGAGGGTCTGTGTATTTAGGGACAATGATGTTCCCTAACATGATATCAACAAGGTTTCTTAGGACATGAACTCTCTGAGGATCCTTCCTTTTCCTCCCTGGTTTCTTGAGAAATAGGTCCCTCACAGTTTTGGTATAGATTGGGATATCTTAAATAGCTTAGATGAGAGGAATATTAATGCTTACATCCTTTAATTGATCTAGTAGGTTTGTCTTAGCTTGTGTGTGATGTTTTTGAATGGCTAAGAGTTCAAGGAAAGGGGGCTTTGGACTTGAGGTAGTCTAGTGTACCTGATTTGACTCAGGTTCTAGCTGTGATTTGTCTAAAGCTCCAACTACAGGTTCCTCATCCCCCATCTCAATGATTTGAGGGGATGAAGGTCTAGCTAGTTGTTTCCCTAACCTGAGGTGAACATCACTCACCTCTACCCCATAAGTGGGGTATTGCATAGCCTCATTAGTATAAGCCCATTGAATAGGCTTGTTGTTAGGGTTAGGTGCAGGTAATTATGGTGGTATGGGTGGCTGAGATGTAGGATTTGATGGAGGCATAATGAATTGTTTTTGGGGCTAAGAAGGAAGCATAGGATACTGATAATTCATGTTTTGTTGCTGCCATTGTTGACATTTTTTCCATTGAGGCTACCACTAGTTCTACTGTATTGGCCATTGGGGATTGTAATTGGAACCTTGGAATATTTTTTGTGACCAAGGATTTGGTTGTTGTTGGTTCCAATTTTGTTGAGGTTGTGGCCATTGTTGAGGGTTTTTCCATTGATTTTGATTAGTTGGCCAGGGCTAAGAATTCCAAGTAGATTTTTTTTATTTTCAACGGGAAAGGATGAATTAAAGTTAAGAGGGTTTTGTGGCATACCTTATCTTGTTGTTGTTATCTTCCAAAATTGCACCTTGACTAAGTTGTAGGATCTAGCATGTTAAGCTACAAGACTTAGCATTTAAAAGAAACATGGGAAGACCTCTAAAGCTATGGGTAACTTGTAAAAATAGGTCAACCTCCGGAGAAGGCTGACTTCCTTTTGGTATCACCTAATCTAATCTACTGAATCCGACAAAGGAAAAGGGTAGAAGGAGATGTTTTTCTAAAAATGAAAACTAGAAAATAGTACCTCTATGGTGATACACCTAATTGAAAATATTATGAAATTTAGAGTTGTATGCTCTTGCTATACTGACAAAGATTACACCTGCACAACTTATTGCTGTATACTTTTGCATAAATGTTTCACAAATAGGTTCTATTGCTCAGACTTCAAGAAGGAAAATAATTTCACATCCAAAAGCCATTAACACCTCTTGACACAATTTGTAACCTGCATTAGTATACTTTTTGCATAAAGGTTCTAAAACCTGAGACAAAGCTATAAGGAAATAAATATTACCTCACTAATAACTTGATCAATCAATTGATGAACACAATAATGCAAAGAACAAGTAGGCAAGAATCTTCAAGTCAATAGTACTCAGGGCCTTCACTATATTTCATATTCAAAACTGAGTTACATAAATTTTCTTTTCTCTGTCAAAGGTCTGTAAAAGTCACCAACTTAGGAAAAGTATCAAGTAAGAACTAACTTAAAAATGAGTCAAAATGAGAATATATCCATCCTTCCAAGTAGTTCCACCAAAGAAGGATCTAGAAGCTCCATGAACTCATATGCCTCCAAAAAGCCTAAAATCATCAATGCCATTTCATTTTCTTCCACACTCTTGAGAAAACAAGCAGTGCCACCACACTAGGGTTTCCATGAAGCTTTTCCTGCAAGCTTTTGGATGGATTTGAATGCATTTGACAAAAAGGGGAAAGCTCAGGTAAGCCCCTATTTGTAATATCCATGAAGAAAAAATGTTATTTTAATCTTTTCCACACAAAGGAATGATAGAAATGTTTGATTTTTCTATGTATTTCCTGTACATTCATGCATACTTTCATTCTTTGCAGAAAACTCGAGCTCTTCAGTGTATTTCTCTTAACATTTCTATGCATTCTTTTCTACAGCTGTTTTTGGTCCTACAGGTGTCAAAAGTTGTTTATAGGTTATCAAAACCCATGCCTTTCTAGCTCTCTTGACTCTTCATGGCCGCGGCCTCATGCATTTGTAGATTATTTTGTTTTTCTTTCTGTGTTCCATTATGTCGAGGGCTCTTTCTATTTTTCTGTAGATTTTCCTGTTTCTGTGGATGTGATCTGTCGCCTACATAAAAGCATGTACTATTTTTTGGCCTTCAAACCAACTACATCCAAGGACCTAATTAATTCCTCTATCTTTGATCAACCTCCCTACCATTCAAAACTCACACCACTAGCTCAATTTTGCATATATGTCTCAGTTTTAATTGGCATCTTAATGATAAAATTGAGGGTGTTCTCAAGATAGCCAGCACGGGCAATAAGGTTAACCATGCACACATAACGATCAACTATAGGTGTGATGCAATAAAGGTTACTCATGTGATTGAAGTATGTGTATCCCTCGTTCAATAAACCTCCATGGTTGCATGCAAATAAAACACAAGAAAAACTTAAAATGTTAGGATATGTTTCAAAGTGATTCATTAATTCAAAGATTTTGAGAGCATCCTTAGAAAATCCATTTTGTGCATATCCTGCAATCATGGCATTCCATGAGATTACATCTCTTTTAGGCATTCTATCAAACAACTCATGTGTCTTGTTTACAATTCCACACTTTGGTTCATGTTTGCTAGGGATGCTATACTTTACCATCTGAAAAAATCCCTTTATTTGTTATGCTTTGATGGATTCCCATACCCGACATACTACTGGTGCTAACTATCATTGTGAATAGAACATATTACATGATTGTATGTGGCTGAATATGCTTTTCTTTTAAGGTCAAAATGATCATTTTCAGTTTGCCTTTTGGCATCTTTCAATATGCACTTGTTTCTATGACTACCCTTGCATGGCTTTTAAGACTTGTGATCACTGCTATCTTTGATTTGCCATCTATTTGAATAACTGCCATCCTTGTTTTTAATAGAATATTGTCCTCCATATTCATGCATAGTGGACTGCCTCTGCATTTATTGCTATGTAGACTGTCATGTGTTTCCATTTTTCTTGCATGATCATACTATTGTTCTCTCTTTTCATGTGATCCCACATGTATTTTAAAGACATCTCTTGTCACAAGAAATAGATGAAAGACAAGTTTGATATGGCACCAATATTTGAGAGGAAAAATACAATCACAAGTGAACTATCTGCATCTTCACTATGATCTCATCTTTTGACTATTTGCATAGGCTTCCGCTCCATGACCATCAAACACAGATGTTTTCTTTTGCCATCTTATTGTCAAATGAAACTGTCATATGTTTATGATCTTTCTATCAACCTTTGATGTTAGGACTGCTACAATGTTGAGGACCTTCTTCCATAGATGACTCCCTTATTTTTTCTGAGATCACTTTCTCTTACTTATAATTTTATCCATCCCTCTAAGGTTTGCCATATTTAAAGGCCTCTACTGAAGACTGACCACTGCCCTCCAAAGGTCTCTTCTACATTACCTATGCATAATGGAGTGACAACCTACCTACCCTATCAATGATACTTGTAAGTCATTTTAGAGCTCCTACACTCTTGCTCCAACTGAAAGATTTAATTTAGACTTTTCAAGCATCTTCACATGCTAATCTTGAGGACTGTCATTGATTCTTATCTTTGTGAAATGTCTGATGGAACATCCTTAAGAATCTGCTGGCTTCTAACATATTGAAAGATACATATGTAGATTTCAAAAGTGGAACTGGCACTGTATTACTTATCAATAGATGATAGCTTTCTTTTTAAAAGCAAAAATCTTGGTGACCAATAGTGACAACGTCCTTTAATTTGCCTTTGATACATAATGATGCTCCTATCATTATTGTGATGTCTTGGGTTGCACCTCATTTATCAATTTGTACTACCATCATCCAAGATTGTCACTTTTCTTTCACCATCATTCTCATTGTCTACATGATCTGAGATTACCGTTTTATGAATTGCCTTTTGCATTGACCTCTCATTGAATTTTCAAGATCATTGTTCATTGATATAATAGAATATCATTGTCATGTAAGTAAACTTATTGTTATAAAATAGTCAATGCACCATTATTTATCTCCATTAAGGTCACCGTCGCATGCATTGATTACTAATCTGATCATTCATTTAGTAGCACTGTCCTTGTATTGTTCTTAATGGCTTTTCCTCAATCCTTCAAGAAACACTGCATTTGAATCATACTTACTGTGCTTCTTTTATCTTTATAGCTACATCATGATGCTTATTCAAATGAGGTTGCATTTTTGGCCTGATATTCATCCCTCACTATCTCTTTCTTTTTCATTATAATCCTATTGAGCAAATATTTATTATTTGTGGTAGTGAACTAATTAACTCACTGTCATGAATGATAAATATATATTTGATGGAATTACAATGAAAGACTCTACACTCTTATTTCTGACAAAACAAAAGCGGACAGCATGCTGGGCTCAACCCTTGTGGGAGCCACATTTTACCCCACATGTTTAATCAGATGACACAAAACAATAACATATTTTCCTTGTATCTGCACATAAAGCAAACAAGTTAGAAAAATATATGCATATGGAAAAGATGTTTGATGACAAAGATGTTTTATGCGTTCCATGTTTTCTTGGGCATTAGTGTTTTGCATGCTTGTTGAATGTGTATGGAGATAAGTCTATATGTTCATGGGTGCATGTACATGTAATGTGAGAGACCTTCATTGCTTAGAGCACTACTCTAACATCATTGTTATTTCCAGATGCAGGAACTAGGAGCAAGGAAAATGAGGACACAAGGAAGCTCAAGGTAGGAGACAAAGCAAGGCAACAGACACTGAACCAGTCATCAGGAAATGACTGGCCTCTTTCCTTACATGTGCATTCTATTTTCTTTATCCATCAATGTATAAAATTTACTTCATTTCATTGAATAAGTTAGTCTCACGGCTTGTGTGAGACAAATATGCACTTTTGTATCAATAAATATTACTTTTCAAAAAGATTTGTGTAAATCTTTTCTATGTTACATGCACTTGTATAAATGCAATGATCTGTTACTATAATCTTGTAATCTTCCTAATTTTTTTGTTTATACAATTGAATTTACTATAGGAAAGATAAATAAGAAATGTACCTCTCTTTCAGTTTGCAAACACTTAAGCTCAATCAACTTGAGCAGGTAAAAAAATGGGTAACAGTTGCCATGGCCTTCTTTGAGCTATATAAAAGAGTTGTCCATCTTCTCCTTCAAGTGGCTGAAAATCAGGTTTCTCAATTTTATCTTGTTGAATATTAGCCACCCTCTTGTATTTATAGTTTGCTTTCCTTTCCCTATAGCTGGGGTAGTATTCAGTGAACATTGCTTCAACTTCTTCTTTCTTTTTCTTGATGTGGAGAGTGTCGAACTGAGTTTCCAGGTGACTGATAATGTCCTCCTTCATGTTGGACAACAAATTGCTTAATTCTATCTTTGAAACCCTAGTAGATGATTTGTCAATAGTGGATGTCCTCTCTCTCTTGGACTCTTAGTGAAGGTCCTGTAATATTTATGTAGACCTTGCAGATGTCTTCAAATGGTATTTGAGAGATATCCCCTTGCCTAATAAGATTGAAGGCATCCACACAGTCCTAGTTGACCCCTCTCAAAAATACTAATTTGAGGGATTTTTTAGATAACTTGTTCCATGGGTTTTCTTCAAAGAAAACTAAAATCTCTCCACATAATCCTCTAATGGCTCATCCTCCTATGACATTCTGAAAATTTCATCTCTCCTCCTATAAAGTCCTCTACAATAGTCTTGGTAATTTACCAAGAACAATGCTTTCACGGTATCCCAATCAGGGACATCATCCTTGCCTAATCCCATAAACCATCTTAGGGCTGCATCTTTTAGAGTGGAAGGGAAGAGTTTGATCCTATGAGCATCAAAATCATAGAAATAACTTTTGCATAAGACATCAAATTCAAACATAAATGTATCTAGGTCTTCAGTCACCAACCCATAAAAAGACTAGTAATGCTGAAGGAGGAATATTCTTCAACACAGTAGCCATTTC
The DNA here is from genome assembly GCA_007258455.2 of Sequoia sempervirens. NCBI lineage: Eukaryota > Viridiplantae > Streptophyta > Pinopsida > Cupressales > Cupressaceae > Sequoia > Sequoia sempervirens. The sequence goes on along the minus strand of VDFB02000008.1, from coordinate 322,366,388 downwards.
TTGGTTAGTGATTGGGAACTCAAAGGTTGCATGCTCAGGATCATCCACTGCATCACCCATGGTTTGATATATCCCCTCTATTTGTGTGCTAGATGTTGGTGATAGGGAAATTTATTCTTTAGTATTGCCCTCATTCTGAGTATTGAAGTCACCAATTTCTACTATGGATTCTTCACGTGAAGAGGGGAGGAATCTACCCAAAGAATCTCATTGCCTCTGCATACAATAAATATGGATTTATATAGTAGCGGTCCTGCATAATGTTAGTGTAAATTTTTGGTGTGTTGAAAAAGATTAAGTTTAGCAGTCCTAATGCTGTAAACAAAGTGTAAACTATGAAAGATTGGAAAAAAAGTCTATGAAGATAGCACCAGCCCCAATAATGGTGCCAAAAATGTAGTCTAAACTAGTTTCTTGTAAACTTGGTAAAAGCTATAGAATTTAGAGGTATGACTAGCTAAACAGTCCACTCAACATTGTAAAGACTACATTAAAGTGTCAACCAAGGTTTGTAAACTTGTGATGGTGCTACACTATATGTGCCTCCAGAGACTTGAGGCTATCTAGGTTATTGTAGTTAAGGTATCCTACTTGCTGGAAATTTATAGAATTGTATAATAGTGAAAGAAACAAACTAGCACTAATGGCTATAAGTGCCTACAACTTAACTTGTAACTGAATTGCTGCTAACAAAGAATTACTATACTAACTCAAAACTACTCAAACTAGAAATTAAACTTATTCTAACCTCTAGAGTACTATAGATTAACCAAATGCATGCATGCTTATGAACATTCATTACTAATAATCAAAGTATGAGGATCTATTTTGCTTTACATGCAATTTACGAAACAATGATAAACGAAAATAACTACTAAACAGAAATAAAACAACTATAAAAGTAGTGAGGAACAATTACCTTGAGTGGCCTACTCAAGTGGTTGTCTTCACTTAACTAGAACCAAATCTAAATATCAAATTCTATGCATCCATGTGAAATTGAACTTCATTCATTATGCATCACAAAAGATTACACAAAATCTTCTTCGTAGATTGTATTCAATAAAATCATTTTGAGTAATCAACATGTCTATAGATGATAACTGAAATTGAAAAGTAACTGATAAAAAAATACTAAGATCAACTAACTTATCTAAGGACTCAACCACTAGCTATATACATGCATGGGGGATTTTATTCTAAACATAACTCCTAACTACAATAATTAACTACAACTCCTAGATATCAGAGTATATAGTTAAGATTTGAATGGTTCAAACTATAAATGAAAAGAAAGAAGAGTTCTAATAGAATTGAAACTTTGTAAAATAGATCTGCATGTAAGACACACAAGCAATTATCCAGAATCCTATCAACAAAAGAATTCTTCTTCTCAGTTCCTTATTAGCCATCATAATGATGCACGACCACCTCCTTCAGGTGTCTCTGCACAATAGTTATTGCATTCAGCTTGATCTGACACTTCCTTTGTTTCACTGTCCAAGTCTTCCTTTTGTTGTGGGCTATAACTTGTAGTTGTTGTGGGTTGCAATATCTTCTTGGGCTGCAAGAGGTTAATCCACAAGACATATACACAAAGCTAACTACCATGATTAAACACAAGATTTCATCCACATTTCATAGACACTCACATATAAACCATGCAATGCTACTATATCATAACTATATTTCTATTACTATAATTTAGGTCCAAGGTTGTATAATAAGTGTGAAAAGATAGCATAGCATAGGAGTATTTCCTGAAAGATTTATCTAATAATGTTTGAAAGTATGCATAAAAAAAACAAAAAATAGGCTAATAATTGAACCCATCATTTTCCACACCTGGTATCATTCAATGCCATGCAAAATTTGCACACTAATACTTTTTCTATGGTTCCAATTCCAATGCTGAGAATCCAATGTCCACTTTTAGTGAAGAGAATTCAAAGACTATATTCCCATCATAGGTGGCATGGGAAATCATAGGAAAAGAAAACTCATTTGGAAAGAATTACAGGTGATATTAATGGTGAACTCCTATTTTTCCATCGCCCTGTTGATTTTCTAATGTGCCATCCTTCCCTAACTTGATTCATAGTTTTTCTTTTCAAAAGGAAGACAAACTCTCTTTTTGAAGCATGACAGAAGTCCTCCTCCCACTCCATGTCTCTGAAAATCTTTAATTAATCATAAATAAACTTCAGTTTCCCTTGAGCCCTCGCAAACTTCATGGTTTTTTTCTCATCATGCATAACAATTTGAAAAGCACTCTCTCACTTTTAACATGAGGTTCAATTGGTTCAAGTCATGGAATTTTATTTAAACTCTAGTTCTAATTTTTAAAACTAGACCTCTTTAAAATCAAAATTGCATGATTTATATAAACCTATTTATTTAACTTCTTCTTTAAATTATTTTTAATTAATTTATTAATTTTTATTGCTCATACAAAGTTTGAATTTATCAAATTATTTAAATTAATTAATGGGATAATAATAATATTTTATTATATTAACATTATCCTAACATAAATGATTTTCAAATAAAGTAAACATAATGAACAACGTTAAAAATAATTATATTTTAGCTTCACTGCCATATTCTAGTGCATATCAACTATTTTTCTTCATTTTCAAACAAAAAAAAGCAGACAATTACATAATTTACTTGGACAACTACATGAAAAATACAAGACATATAAATCTACGTGGTGTGTCCAAGATTTCCATGATATTCATTGATGTCAATCAGCTAAAAACCCCTACCTCAACCATGTTGTCTTTGACATGTACCTACACACACTTGTGCTTACATTTTCATCAATAGTGTTAGCCCATAAACCATAATCAAACCAAAACATGTGCATTATGTCATCATAAAATCTAACATATGCATCGAATTTAAAATACATCTAGCTAATATCAATAACCATCACTCATGGATTAACACATGTCAAAGCTTCAAGGTCTAATTTAGTTTTCTAAATAAAATAATATCAAATCTATGCAAGAAGAGAATCAATATGCGACACAAAGTTTCAAACAGTTTGTGAAATTTCAAAATTTTGCTAAGGGAATAACCAAAGGAACCAAACTTCTTAAGGATGATGATACTAGATGGATCCCCTTGCATGAGCCAATGTAAAAAAAATCATGATATCAATCTTTGATTGGATTAATGCACAAATATTATCACATAGTAGACAAAGCTCCTAACCTCTTACATAGGTTAAGCGATATAGAGACACTCTTAACTTTATTTGGTCTTCGCCCCATGCTAGAAGAAAAAAACAATATTTATAGTGAAAAATCCCAAGAAAAAACTATGTATATTACCAAATATAAACTATGGAGAATGGCATGCCTCACCCTCGATAATCTATATTTATACGATTTCTTATCTATAAGTCCAAAATTTAGTAATTGGTAGTTCATGACAAATGTGATCAATCCTAATAGTTTTTTATAGTTTAATGCAAATATGGAGTTATGTTTCTTTGTACGTTGATTTGAGTTATCAATGCACTATTGTACCACGATTAGGTGCTCTACCAGAGAAGTAATTGTTACAAGGGAAGATATTTTAATGATATTATTAATTATGTAAGTACTAGTTTAAAGAGTATCATAAAATATGTTTCCTCAAAGATCATAAAATGATTCCCTTGAGATGAACTATTAATGTAGGTTTTTAAATATTTATTTTTCCTACACATTATTAAGCATACTTAGGTTATATGAGACATGGTTTATGTGAGGACACGTGGCGTAATCCATCAATTAAATGTGTCGCTCTCACCCACACTTGGGTGGTTGAGTCTCACACCCTATTTTGGCCTTTTATGCTGATTGGGTCATTGTAATCCTCATCATTTAATTTATCAATCCAAGGTGGTGTCCATGGTTGTCTGCAAGAAAGAAAACAAAAAACTTGCTTGACAATCTATTCTACTTGCAAAAATAAATCCTATTTGCATGAAAGGAAAGTTGCATGAAAGGGAGCTAGTCTAAGGAAAAATTGAAAGAATTGAAAAGGATAAACTACTTCACACTTTCTGGAAATGAAAAGCTTGCTTGAATTCAAATTTACTCTAAAAAGTTGGAAATACATTGCTGGAAATGAAACTAAAACTATCCTATTTCCTTAGGCTAAAACAAGCCTTTCTAATCCTCCCCTTTCTCAAATGATTACATTGTATTTATATAATTCATATTATATATCTATCCAACCAATCCACTAAGAATGTGGATCCAAGATCCTATATTTGAGGGGTCATTTACAAAACTCTTAAAAAAATGAAGTTGCTGTCCTCCATCACGCCTCAGCCATTTTTTGTCACATATTGCTCCTTCCCTGATGAAAATCACACCAAATTCTCAAAAGGGTTTTTATCCCTTCCAATCTACTTTCTAGATCATTTTGAATTTTTTAATTTTGTTGAGAAACGAGGGAGATATTGTTGTTTTACTAAGACTGCATTTTTGACAATTTCTGGGTGCCTAATTTTTTAGGAAGTCTTCAAGTGTTGAACATGAATGAAGGAATTATTCTTCAGTTCAGTCGACCAAATCATTGATCCTTAGCATGAATAACATGCTATAATCATGCAACAAAATTTGAGTGATGTGGTAACTTGAGTTATCTTTGGTGGAAGAAGGAAGCATGAAATTTAATAACTGTGAGAGATCTTAAAACTCAACATGAAAAAAATACTCATCCCATTAATTTAGGAATGAATGATGCTCCATGATTTTGCATGAATGTAGAAGTGTGCTGAGAGTCTTCTCTATCTTCTCATTATTTCTTCAAATCCTTCTAAAGCTATCAGGAGTTAATTGCTTCAAGTGTCTAGAGCTCTCTATTGCAAGTGTCCATGAAACTCTTTATTGTCATGAATTATTCAATAATGTATTCACCTGCATTGTAACATCTTACACACACTTCAAAAATTTACTTTATATTCTACTTTAAACAAGCTAAAGAAATTTCAATCATTACTCAAATCCACTTTAACACTAATGCAATAGGAAGAAATAGACAATTTTCTTTGATAAAATATGAGACAATTTATGGTCTCATCATCTCCCCCACACCTAAAATGTTGCAGGTCCCTCTATAACTCATAATGAGCCTTCAAATTCAATAAATTCATTTTTTTAGTAGTTACTCTGAATAGCTCATGACAACTCTTGAATAGTTCCAAAATAGCTCTAGATAGGTTCAAATTGCTCATTAAATCTTAGAATTGCTTTTAGATGTTTTTTTCTTAGCTCCAAACAGTTCCTGAATAATCCATAAACCTCAAGATATGATTTTAGGTATTTTTTCTTCTTCTTCTTCTTCTTTTTTTTTTTTTTGAGTGGATTGAGTAAAATGAAAGAACTTTAAGTTGAATAAGAGTAAAATAATAAAGTAAATACTTGATTTTATCTTAGTTTTCAATGCAACCATCATGCATGAGTTGTAGTTCACTTTCTCCATGCTACATGAAGAATTTCTTCAACTTTTGAGAGCTGCAACTTGATCTTTTAAATTGAATACCAACTTAGATTACTTCATCATATTTTTGCTGCACTAACCAGTCATCCATAATGCCAAAATATCTACTACAATTTTTTAGAGCAACAACTTATATAGAAAAGTACATGCTTATAGCCTTAGAGAAGAGGAAATAACATGTGAAAAACACTTATTTGCAAAAATCAAACATACCCTAACCTACTCTACTTAATGATGTAGAGAGGTTACACATAACCATTAACTGGTTTTGAAAAATATCTTCCCTTTCTCAAAGTATGTTTCCATGCATTCAATTTTTTGAGAAAAGTGAATGAAAAGAAGATGACAATTTTTTTGAAACTCAATGCTTCACCTTCCTTTGAAGTGGAAACCTTCTCCATGATTTCTGATTCTAGAAAATACATGGGTTGATTGGAGAGATCTTGAAATTCTTCCTTTTGATCTGTTGCATGCATGACTGAAGACAACTCCTTGTTCTTCAAATCTCTGATTGGGAAACCCTCATTTGACTTCAAAAATCTAATTGGGCATCCATTCTTGGACTTTGAAGGTCTCCAAATAAGTCTTTTTTTGCAAGATTTTGTAATGAAGATAATATCTCTTCATTGTATTATGCACCTCTTGCAAGCAATAATCCATCAATTCTTTCCTTAAAGAAATATCCTTTGTTAGGATTTGGAGTGATGGTCCTCCAACTAAGGATATTTTGAAAAAAATAGCAGGTTTTTCCCTTAGATCTAGAATTTTGGGGTTTTAATTTTGTATTTTGGGGGAGTTTTGAAAGACAAATCCTTCTTGAAGAACTTCTAAATATAAAATGATTCCAAACTAGTTTTCCTAATTCACTAATGACACCTATCCCCAGAAACGATGCCAAAAATGATGGGGTCATTGTAATCCTCATCATTTAATTTATCAATCCAAGGCAGTGTCCAACAAGAGAGAAAGTAGAAAACTTGCTTGACAGTCTATTCTACTTGCAGAAATAAATCCTATTTGCATGAAAGGGAACTAATCTAAGGAAAACTTGCAAGAATTGAAAAGGATAAACTACTTCACACTTTCTGGAAATGAAAAGCTTGCTTGAATTCAAATTTACTCTAAAAAGTTGGAAATACATTGCTAGAAATGAAACTAAAACTATCCTATTTCCTCAGGCTAAAACAAGCCTTTCTAATCCCCCCACTTTCTCAAATGATCACATTGTATTTTATAAAATTCATATTCTATATCTATCCAACCAATCCACTAAGAATGTGGATCCAAGATCCTATTTTTGAGGGGTCATTTACAAAACTCTAAAAAAATTGAAGTTGTTATCCTTCATCACACCGCCTTTGTCTTAGTCATTTTTTGTCATGTACTGCTCCTTCCTTGATGCAAATCATGACAAATTTTCAAAAGGGTTTTTATCCCTTCCAATATAATTTCCAAATCATTTTGAATTTTTTAATTTCGTTGACAAATGAGGGAGATATCGCTGTTTAATTGAGATTGCATTTTTGACAATTTTTGGGCGCCTAATTTTTTAGGAAGTCTTCAAGTGTTGAACGTGAATGAAGGAATTATTCTTCAATTCAGTTGACCAAATCATTGATCCTTAGGATGAATAAATTTCTATAATCATGCAACAATATTTGAGTGATGTGGTAACTTGAGTTATCTTTGGTGGAAGAAGGAAGCATGAAATTTAATAACTGTGAGAGATCTTAAAACTCAACATGAAACAAATACTCATCCCATTAATTTAGGAATGATTGATGCTCCATGATTTTTCATGAATGTAGGAGTGTGCTAGGAGCCTTCTCTATCTTCTCATTATTTTTTCAAAGCATTCTAAAGCTGTTAGGAGTTAACTGCTTCAAGTGTCTAGAGCTTTCTGCTGCAAGTGTCCATGAAGCTCTTTATTGCCATGAATTATTCAATAATGTATTCACCCACATTATAACATCTTACACACACTTATAAAGTGATATTATAAACAATTCAGATCATATAAATTACCAAAAATAAACCAAACATTTACTTTATATTCTACTTTAAACAAGCTAAAGAACTTTCAATCATTACTCAAATCCACTTTAACACTAATGCATTAGGAAGAAATAGATTATTTTATTTGATAAAATTTGCGACAATTTATGGTCTTATCATATCACCCACACCTAAAATGTTGTAGGTCTCTCTGCAACTCATAACGAACCTTCAAATTCAATAAATTCATTTTTTTAGTAGTTGCTCTATGTAGCTCCTGACAACTCCTAAATAGTTCCAAAATAGCTCTAGATAGGTTCAAATTGCTCCTTAAATCTTAGAATTGCTTTTAGATGTTTTTTTTAGCTCCAAAAAGCTCCTGAACAGTGCATAAACGTCAAGATATGCTTTTAGGTACTTTTTCTTCTTCTTTTTTTTTGAGTGGATTAAGTAAAATCAAAGAATTTTAAGTTGAATATGAGTAAAATAATAAAGTAAATACTTTATTTTATCTTAGTTTTCCATGCAACCATTGTGCATGAGTTGTAGTTCACTTTATCCATGTGCATGCAAAGAATTTCTTCAACTTTTAAGAGTTGCAACTTGATCTTTTACTTTGAATACCAACTCAGATTACTTCATCATTATTTTTGCTGCATTAACCAGTCATCCATAATGCCAAAATATCTGCTACAAGTTTTTAGAGCAACTTGTATGGAAAAGTACATGCTTATAGCCTTAGAGAAGAGGAAATAGCATGTGCAAAGCACTTATTTGAAAAATTCAAACATACCCTAACCTACTCTATTTAATGATGTAGAGAGGTTACACATAACCATTAACTTGTTTTGAAAAATATCTTCCCTTTCTCAAAGTATGTTTCCATGCTTTCAATTTTTTGAGAGAAGAGAATAAACATAAGATGATTTTTTTTTGAAACTTAATGCTTCACCTTCCTTTGAAGTGGAAACCTTCTCCATGATTTTTGATTCTAGCAAATACATGGGCTGATTGGAGAGATCTTGAAATCCTTCCTTCTGATTTGTTGTATGCATGACTGGAAACACTCCTTGTTTTTCAAATCTCTGATTGGGCAGCCATTCTTGGACTTTGAAGGTCTCCAAATAAGTCTCTTTTTTGCAAGCTTTTGTAATGAAGATAAGATCTCTTCATTGTATTATGCACCTCTTGCAAGCAATAATCCATCAATTCTTTTCTTCAAGAAATATCCTGTTTTAGGATTTGGAGTGATGGTCCTCCAACTAAGGATATTTTGAAAAAATAGCAGGCTTTTCCCTTAGATTTGAAATTTTGTGGTTTGGATTTTGTATTTTGGGGGGGGGGGCGGTTTGAAAGACAAATCCTTCTTGAAGAACTTCTAAATCTAAAAGGCTGCCAAATTGGTTTTCCTGATTCCCTAATGACACCTATCCTTGGTAACGATGCCAAAAATGATGGGGTCATTGTAATCCTCATCATTTAATTTATCAATCCAAGGTGGTGTCCATGGCTATTTGCAAGGGAGAAAGTAGAAAACTTGCTTGACAGTCTATTCTACTTGAAATAAATCCTATTTGCATGAAAGGAAATTTGCATGAAGGGGAACTAGTCTAAGGAACACTTGAAAGAATTGAAAAGGATAAACTACTTCACACTTGCTAGAAATTAAAAGTTTGCTTGAATTCAAATTTACTCTAGAAAGTTGGAAATACATTGCTAGAAATGAAACTAAAACTATCCTATTTCCTTAGGCTAAAACAAGCCTTTCTAATCCTCCCGATTTCTCAATGATTACATTGTATTTATAGAATTCATATTCTATATCTATCTAACCAATCCAATAAGAATGTGGATCCAAGATCTTATTTTTGAGGGGTTGTTTATAAAACTCTATAAAAACTAAAGTTGCTGTCCTCCATCATGCCACCTTTGTCTCAGTAATTTTCTGTCATGTACTACTCCTTTCTTGATGTAAATCACACCAAATTATCAAAAGGGTTTTTATACCTTCCAATCTATTTTCCAGATCATTTTGAAATTTTTAATTTTGTTGAGAAATGAGGGAGATATCATTGTTTTACTAAGACTACATTTTTGAGAATTTTTGGGCGCCTAATTTTTAGGAAGTCTTCAAGTATTGAATGTGAATGAAGGAATTATTCTTCAGTTCAGTTGACCAAATCATTGATCCTTAGCATGAATAACATGTTATAATCATGCACAACATTTGAGTGATGTGGCAACTTGAGTTATCTTTGGTGGAAGAAGGAAGCATGAAATTTAATAACTGTGAGATATCTTAAAACTCAACATGAAACAAATAATCATCCCATTAATTTAGGAATGACTGATGCTCCATGATTTTGTATGAATGTAGGAGTGTGCTAGGATTATTATTGTGAAAACCCCAACCTTGGTGCTTGAAAAACAACAAGAATAAACAAGTTAGACAAGAGATTGCAAGCCAAAACAAGGATTCCCCATGAAATCCATTTACAACATCCAAACTAGGAAGAAAATATTAAAGAACACAATGAAAATGATAAAACAAAGATTGAATCATAATTAGCTGTGCAAACTCATGATCCCATGGGGGAATTGGTGCCAATCTGATGTGAAAATTGGCCCTTTCCTAATTCCTATGATGCAAACTTGATGTTTTGAAGATGATTGATCCACTTTGTTGGTGAAGAATGAGAACTCCTGATGAGGGCGCAACCCGATACTTAGAAAATAACCCACAAACAAGAGAATAATTTTATTATTCAGAAAATGAAGCTTCTTACATGTAGAGGATCTCAAATTCCCAAGTTCTACAACACATGCAAGTTACAGAAAGCTACAGAATCACCCTTTCGAAATATGTGAGCTTGTCCCCAAAAAGTTACCCAAAAATTAGAAACCCGCCCATAAATAGAGCTCCTCTTTAGTTTTGGAGCCAAAACAACATTCAAATTTGAGTTTAGGCGGTTTGGTGCCGAAAAATTACAATTTGAAGTTCAAATTTCAAAAGAACATTTGCAATTGTATCTTCTAGAAAGTGCGCCAACTTCCCGGGGCCATAACTTTTGATCCGGGACTCTGATTCGCGAACCGTTTGAACCGTTGGAAAGGTCTCGAAGTCAATAACATGCTTGAAATTAGCTATGCCAATTTTGGAAAGTTTTGGGGCCGATATGGGAACTCTAAGTGCCTCAAATCTAACTCAGAAGATTTTCAGGTGCAAATCTGGTAAACTAAAACTGCAATATCTTTCAACCCAGGAATAGAAAATAAAAACCGTAAATTGGGAATTTCATTATGACGAAAAGGGTATCCAAAAATGTAAAAACATCTAAAAACCAAGAAACTTGAAATTTAACTATTTTTGGGTGATGCAAGATTGCCCTTACACCACTAGATGCTCCTGCATCAGACACCTAGGGTAATTTGAGAAGTGACCCGTCACATCTCAGATGGTTGAGGAAAACCCAATCGGTCAACTGCTGCCTTAGATAGCTAGGATGAATCTTCCACATGCCTTCCTCTCCATTTCACCAGATATTCTTCATACTGCCTATTTCTGGTAGTCCTTCCCACATGACTATTCAAGATTGCTTCAATCTCCTCCCTTTCTGAAGTAGGTGCTGGAATGCCATACTACCCTATTGCTGGTGCTTCCTCCGTTCCACCTTCATGATACTCTATCAAATATGAAATGTTGAACACAGAGAAATGTTGATTCCATCAAGCAACTCTACCTCATATGCATTCCCTGAATCATGCTTCTTCAAAATTTTACAGGGACCGAATTTCTTCATCTTCAATTTGTTATAGGTTCCCATGGGAAACCTTTCTTTCCTCAAGTGGACCATTACTTCATCACCAGTATGAAACTCCTTATTCCTCCTTTTCTGATCTGCCTTAGCCTTATATTGCATATTCATCTTATTAATGTGTTCTCGTACCTTCTCATGTATATTCTTGATGTGCTCTGCAAAATCTTCGGCTTCAACACTTATTTTATTCTCTTGGTCCATCTTCCTTAATTCTAGAGCTGTTCTAGGGCTACCTCCATACACAATCTGGAACGGTGATCTACCAGTGCTTCTGTTGGCAGACTATGTAGCGTCACCACCTCTTTGAAGAACAAGTCAGCAATGTGGACTGCATCATGGGTCTTCTGACATGAAATGAAATGTGCCATCTTCGAAAACCTATCAACCACCACAAAGACTGAATCATTCCCTCATTGTGTCCTTGGCAAACCAAGAACAAAGTCCATACTTATATCCTCCCATGGCCTCTCTGGTACAGATAAGGGCTGATATAAGCCTGTATTCTAGCTCACTCCTTTAGCCATCTGACATACCCTACAGCTTTGTACAAACTTCTTCACATCCTGTGACAACTAAAGCCAATAATAATGCTCACTAATAATGGCAATGGTCTTATCCCAACCAAAATGTCCTACCATTCCTCCACTATGCTTCTCCTTTATCAGGTTCTCCCTCATGGAACTCCTTAGGATACACAATTGACTTCCCTTAAATAACATGCCATCCTGGATTATGAAATCCAGCCACCTTGTCCTGTCCACTGTAACAGGTTCCTTGCAAGCTTTCCAAGCCTC